>JAHRHJ020002725.1:0-10517 GCA_019776745.2 Taxus chinensis | reverse complement strand
AAGGATCAATTTCATCTGCAGGTTTGTTCCAAATTTTGCAGCTCTCGTAAAACCAATAACGTTGATGTTAAAGAAGAGCATGGCATTTAAGTGGACATCTGAAGGCAAGGCAAGTTTTGAGGCAATAAAAGAGGCTATATCTCAAGCCCCAACTCTCGTCAATCCAGACTTCTCTAAGGACTTCGTGCTATATGCCTTTGGTGGTGGGGACACGATTTCTGCAATCCTGGTACAACAAAACAAAGAAGGATTAGAACAACCAGTTGCTTTCTTCAGTCAAGGCTTGGAGGAATACGAAACTAGGTACTCTTTCATTGAAAAGCATGTCCTTGCGGTAATCAGAAGCTTAAAGAAATTCAAGCACCTAGTCTCAAACAACAAGATCCAATTATTAGTCTCTCATGCGGGAGTCAAGGACTTCCTTCTAAACAAGGATCTGAATGAGAAACGTGCAGGATGGATAACTCGTGTCATGGAATATGACATCGAGATCACGGTCACCAAACTAGTACGTGGGAAGGGACTATGTGAGCAGCTATCCTTGAGTCAACAAGTTGAAGCTGGTGATGAAAAGGAGACTACCTTGGTACTACAGGATGATCAAGAACAAGAAAATGATGACGTGCCTACTCCTTGTTGGACTCATAATATGATACACTTCCTACAAACAGGCCTATGCCCTCCAGAGATGAGCAAAGCAAAGAGGAGATACTTCAGATTACAAGCCATTCCATATGTGCTTGTTGATGGTGTTTTGTTTAAGAAAGACATCAATGGAGTTCTATTGAGGTGCATTGGGATAAATCAAATTGAGAGGGTGTTACGAGATTTTCACGATGGAGATTCTGGAGGACATTTTTCCCCACGAGTAACAGCTCTCAAGATAATGAAGGCAGGGTATTATTGGCCGACAGTCTTCAGTGACTGCTATACATGGATAAGAAAGTGCAAGAAATGTGCACTCTTCACAGGAAAAGAAAGACAAGCAGCACTTCCATTGCACCCAATTCTGGTTGACCAACCATTTATGCAATGGGGATTGGACTTCGTTGGGGTCATCAATCCAAACTCAAGCCAAGGCCACAAGTGGATTCTCATGGTAATGGACTATTTCACCAAGTGGGCCGAAGCAGTAGCGCTCAAAGAGGCAAACGAGTCTAATATACTAGAATTTTACGAAGGAATAGTGACCAGGTTTGGTGTGCCGGCCACTATTATATCAGACAATGCATTGGCATTCGTAGGTTCCAAGATCACAGAATGGGCTGTCAAAAATGGAATCTACTTGAGCACCTCTTCCAATTATTACCCGCAGGGTAATGGACAGGCAGAGTCCACGAACAAAAATTTGCTAAGAATCATCAGGAGGACTCTGGATGAAAATCAAAGAACATGGCATACCAAGCTAAAATCAGCATTATGGGCTGACAGAATAACACCAAAGAGGTCTATAGGTAATTCCCCTTATAAGTTGGTCTATGGAAAAGAGGCAGTATTGCCTATATCATTAGAACTACCTGCATTAGAATTCATGAAGCAGTTGGAGTTGGCTGAGTTCGAACCAATGGAGGCTAGGTATGCAGAGTTGATGGAATTGGAAGAAATTAGAGAACATGCAGTTCAAACAATTGAGAAAGATCAGGCCTTAGTGAAAAGATGGTTTGATAAGAAAGCAAGAGCAAGGACCTTCCAGGAAGGGGACCTAGTTCTGAAATGGGATGCAGATCGGGCAAAACCAGGAAGGCATTCCAAGTTTGATGCCATTTGGAGTGGCCCCTACATGGTCACGGGATGTAAAAGTAGTAATTCCTTCCAATTGTCTACATTGGATGGAGAAGAACTTTCGATTCCGGTCAACGGAATCTATCTTAAACATTGCTACTGAAAAGAGAAAATTTCTACCCTTGTAAATATTAGCTTAGATTTCAATTCCTCTAAGTGTGTTTGCACATTGTCTTGTTATAGTTAGGTTTCAGTTTCCCTAAGTGCTTTGGCACAGGTTTCAAGTTTGCTCTCAGGTTGTTTCTACAGTTCAATGTGTCTGTCGGAGAAGGAGTTGCGGTTTCAGGCTCGGGATCAGAGATCAGGTTGGTTTCAAGTATTGCTTATGACTCCATGCCCAATGGATTTCTAAAAGGGCCACTGATCTTCTACCTAGCAGGCAGGTGATCCCGTTGAGTCACCAAATTGTTGTATATATCTTCCCCCCGGGTAGATATAGACAAGATAGGAAGAATATGGAAACCAAAGAAATTCAAACCTCAGCCCATGGCGATAAAACCACACAAGGAACACATGTTAGAAGAAAAGCACCCAATGGCACACAGGAAGTGGCGCAAAGAAATAGAGTGTCGACAGAGAGAAAAATGCGCCCATGGCACAGGTAAGAGGCAACACAAAGGAGTGTCGACATGAAAAACAATGCGCCCATGGCGCAGGTAGAGAGGTCGACAAAAAGTAATATAGAAAGAAGTGCGCCCAAGTGTTGCGCATAAAAAGTGGGCGTAACGAAATGAGTGCCCATAGTAAATAAGATGTGCCCATGGCAATGGAAAAGGGGCAACGACAAACATGAAAAATGGATGCGCCCATGGCGCAGGTTGATGGCGCACGATACAAAGAGTGTCAACATGGAAAAATTGGATGACGCCCATGGCGCACAAAAGGGGCGCACGATAAAATGAAGGTGTCGACAAATTCAAAATGGATGCACCCATGGCGCACAGCAAGAGGAGAGAGAAGTGGGGAGATCAGGTGTGCAACATAAGAAATAAGAGGACATGACATGGCCACATGAAGAAGGATTGTCGACACACACATGGATGCGCCTAGGCGCACCTTCAGGAGGCGCAACATTTGTGAGTTGCTGACAGGAAGCAGACCCTGACCCAGATATTCAGATGGCCATAACTTTTGACTGGGAGCTCCGATTCACACAAGGTTGGACTTTTCAGAAAGCTGTACGGCATCCTCTACCTAACTACGACTAGATATCTTTAATTGGGTGGGAACAAGTTCTTAAAAATGCAAAATACAGTTTTCCACTTTTGGGGTTTGATATGGTCCTCACCTACCACCATAATGAGATGAATTAAATACAACCTGGAGGTGGTTGGGGTAGATTTGGATTTCTCTCTCTTCTCTCTCTCATTCTTCCTATAAATTGTAAGGAGGGGCTTCTTTCTAAAGGTTGGACATTCTTGTTTTCGCCCCTCCCTTCTTCTCTTTGGCAGGCTGAATCTGTGGAGTTCAAACCTCCCATCTAAAACTGTAATGCAACTTTGCCTCTTGGCATTTTGTAGTGTATTGTATCAATCTTTGGAGAAAAAATGCATGTCTGTGGATGATTAGTCAACCCTCTCAGTGTTTATTTGCATCTTCTTGATCTTTCACTGTGTGAATTTGGTTATCTGTGCATGATCTTGCATTACATTTTAATGGTCTGTGTTTATTGGCAAGACAGGTGTTCTTCATTCCTCGGTGCATCACCTTGTTAGTTTAGGTTTTATTTTATGCATTTTCTTACCCCTGTCTCCTTGGCAAAGATTAGATTAGGTTTTGATTAAGACCCTCTGCATTTTTATGTGTGCATCTGAACAGAGGAATAGGAACCGGCCTTCATCCGGAGAGCTTTTTTGATTTCGCAAGGTCCCACACTTGGGAAAAGCTCCATGTTATGCAATCACACTGAGAATCTCAACCCATCGAGTTGCAGAATCCCCTAGGGGTGCTGTGATTCACCATCAATAGTAACTCCTAATAACTTGACTGCAAAATTATAGTTGGTAATATGATAAATAGAGCATATATTGTACCACGTATTTAACATGTTCTAAATCCATGTAACTTGATTTTATCTATGAATAATGGAATGCTCTAAAGGGAAGACACTATGAAATCATCATAGGTTGTGAGCAGTTGTAGTGGGCTTCCATTTCGATATTCCTATGGGATGGCCATTATTGAACATTCATATTGGATCTAAGGGGAAATTATGAAGTAAACAATGGATTTTACAGGGATGGAGGGAAATTTAGTATATGGTTTGGATGCTCAGAAACCTTATGTCTACTTTGTGTTGAATCAAAGGTAACTCGATGAGATTAAATTTTTAATACATTTTGAAGATGGTCTAGTTCTATCCACTTTTGGCATGAAATATTAATGATCTACACCAAGATAGATATTCTTCACACTTATGGAGCCCCCAGATGTTGGATGAGATGTGTCTGAAACACCAATACTTGCCAGCAGAACAACATTGCAAATATTTATCAAAAAAAGCGGCTTCTTCTAATCCTTCACCGGGCATGCCAGAAATTGTTGTCATAGAGGAATGCACCCTTTGGTGAGTGGTAGAAAGATGTCTCCCTTGCCAATTGATACAATGGGAATGACACTCCTAGGTTTTGGATGATTTGTATGTTGGAGTGAAAATTCTCCAGACTAGGGTTGGTTCACACTAGTATAAGCACCTCCAATGATTCTAACTCTACTCAACAATATAACACGCATGTTATGATTCATCCAAATTAAGGGAATCTAACTCCAAATTTAAACAAATCCCTTGATGGATTCCACATGTTGTAATGAATAGGATTATTATCAGCTCACTACTAAGTAATTCCATCAAAGGTATTAGTTTCCAAAATTATACTTGACAACATAGAATACCCATGTGCGATTATAAGGGTCCTAGATCTTTTACCCGATCTTCTTGATCATCTTATCATGGGTGTGTATACATTGTATACTTTTGTTAAACCATTCTTCACAAAGAGGACTTGTGCATTCGCTTAGTGTCATCCAGTAAAGTCAGATCAACTTTTGTACTTCTATCTAGTTCAAGACAAACTATTGATTCATCCAAGATTCCTAAATAAGAAAATGCACTCATTAATTAGAGCACTACTTTAAACCATTTCTTTGGCATTGCTTTTTCTTTTCCATCCACTTTTGAGGTATTACACTAGCCTTGTAACTTACATTCTTCCATTCTAGCCACACAATGGTTTCAATAATTTTTCAAGAGTCTAGACATGCCAACAAGAGAATAAGTTTCATAGGACCCCCATTTTACATGAACGTCTAAGTCGCTACTTTCCTTGGAAAACTCTTTGTAATTTTCTCTCTTTTGCTGTAAACCTTTTATCCATGGATGTTAATAACTTATCTTTATTATGTTTATGGGCCTTAGTCTAGAACATTTAATTGTTAATGAAGGAACCTTAAGCAAGGGAATCATATAAATATAAAGTTATGTGATCATAATAAAGGACCAAGCATTAAGTATTAGTTATCAGGTACTAAGGTTGCATTCAAAGGAGATTCAATAGCATCTCAAGAATTCATTCTAACATGGACATTCAAGGGACAAGGGACTGCATTACTTCTACATACACTTCATAGGAGGGGAAGTTCATTATATTTCCATGCACACATTTTCATTACATCTCGTAGCATCTAGTTATTTTCTCACTATCAAGTGTGATTAGAACACAAGAATCCTACCTAGGGACAATTTCCAATCACACACACACACACTAGAACTACATTGGGTCTAAAATGTAGTGCACAACACTTGGTGACAATCACATTGGGGTAACCACCAAGGTTATTACAAATCAAGATTATACATATTTTTATTCATCTTTGGATGTGCTACTTTTAGTATTATATAGGTAGCTATGGTTTCTTTATAGGTTGACAAATGTATCGACAAAAAAATTGAATACAAAATTGACATGACATATATTGAAAAAGAAGCATTAAAAAAGAAAAGATCAATCCCCTTTTGTAGGTCACTAGAAGACCAAATCAGATGCTAGTATCCACACGACCCTGTTTGTCACTCTACTATCCCTAAGATTCGTTGACTCCTAGTTTTAGAAAAAAAGGTTACATAGGCCAGAATATACCCTTCTAGATCAGTCTCTAGCCTAGAATCAATTCAAACCTCCATAGAGGCAAGCTAAGTGAATTCTATAAACCATATATATCACTGTTCCTTTCAATTAAGGGGATTTAGCTAGATCTTGTATGTTATTATAATTTTATCTGAGTAAAAAATGTCTTTACATTATATTTAGTCATTTTATTAAATCAATTAGTAGAGGATGTTTATTTAAAATTGTTTGAATCATGCCAAGAGGACTCTCAAATGAATATGCTAAGATAGAATGGTTTAATGCATCTGAATCGTGGGAGTAGTTGAATATTGAGACCCAAATGGTTGAATGCATTTAGGATTTGGAGTATTATGAGAAGAAGTTGATCCTCATTTTATTTATAGTCTAAGTTTACGTGAGAAAATCAACTAAGAATCTCAAATTGCAGTGTGTTTAGGAATTTAATACAAGTTCAATGTGACATTAATGAGACTGATCGGCCACTCTTAGGATAAGGAATGAGTCTTTTTTTAGAATATTGTGATATGCTTCATAATAATAAGGCAGACTTATTACCTAAGAGAGAAGGCCTTTGTTAAACTCTGTGTCAGGAAAGCTATCCAGCTTTTCCAATGGTCATAAGGAAACCTAGAATACTGGTAAACCTCCCAAAAGTAGAAATGGTCAAGCTTTGAATACTTGCGGGCTTCCATAAACTTGTTCCAACTTGATCTACACACTTGAATTTGGAAGAGATTCAATACATCTATGTAGTGATGTTAAAGTCATCGGATCGCTTATAAGTTTAGAGCAGAAAATGGAATTTCCATTGGCCCTCATTATCAGATTCAGAACCAAATTTCACCTCATGTTAAAGATGATGATAAAGGAAAGCATCTAACTATGAGTCAAAAAGAATTAAAAAAGTTCAAAGACATTAAAGGGGTTCGTGAACATATTTTTCAATGAGTGCTCAAGTTTCAACAAGTAGATAAGAATTTCATCACATCATTAATTGGGAGGTTACAAATGCTTCCTAGATCCCATTAGCTCCTTGTGAAAAATACATTGGATTTGGAAGTGGATGTTGATAAGGAGTTGTAAGATCAGGAAATTAGATGATGGGTTAATTGCGCGATGTTTGAAAGATGAAAAACTGTGGAGACCTTAAAGGTGGTGCTAAGCTCCACAAATGATCATATGTGTGAAAACTTTGGTTGAATTTTGGATGATTGTCGTTAAGGTGCGCTAACGACCATCCATGTAATTCCCTGAAGTATATTATGAAATAAATCATGAAGGTCAATATTTTGAGCTTCCCAATCATGAATTTGAGTACTTAATAGTGTAATTTAATGATTATTAAATATGATGGCGGAGCTTTTAGTGGAGGATTCAAGTATTTATTGATTAATGTAGCAGTAGCCCAAGAAAAAATCCTAAATCTTGATAAGTAAGTTTTTTCATGGAATTGCCTGCCAAATTCAGAGGGCTCATCTCCTGATCCAAAGGTGAGGATAAAATTAAAGAGACCCCTAAAAATGTAGAAATTTCTACCACCCATGGTAAGTTTGTCTTTTTTCTTATCCGATTAATAAAAGGAGTGTTGATTATACTTCTAAGAATAAGATTTTTGCTGAATAATGTTCCAAAAGATGTCATGGTGGGACTCATAGTGAAACCCCAGGGCTATGTAAAACATATGTTAAAGAAATTGATCCTAAATAACCTCTAATGTATTTCCTTTGAAATTATGTTACCCTTTGGAAAAGGTGTTGATTATTCCTCCCAATACCTGGAGATTCCTGAAGTACTAACTGTTTGTGACATAGCTCTAGATCTTTAGAAAAGTGAAAAATGCATTGTTCCTTTGATATAATCACTTCCAGGATCCACTTGGTGACAAATGAACCAAAATTTTGAGTACTTAGGTTTCTTTGAAGATGTAAATACAAATGAAGTTATCTAACCTTCTTACTGTTGAAAATTGAGATTGAAGAATAATTAGAACCAACTATTGAACCTGCGCAATCTAAGTTTATCTACGTTTACAACCTTGGGTGAAGAGTGTTTAATGTGGATGTCAAACATTTCTATACAACATAATTTGGTTTTTGGGCCCCTAAAATATTGACTAAGTACAAAAAGGCGCATAGGCACGCAAGGCCTAGTTGAAGAAAGGTGCACGTTGAAGGATAGAATCACGTAGGGCAGGGTTTAAGGAGGGTTTTAGAAGGACCATGGTGTGCACGCAAGGGATAGAACCAAGGTTTTGGGACTTAGCCATATTGGGAATATTGGGCAGAACACGAGAAAATCATGACCCGATTGTGCATGATGAAGTGGATAAGGTGCCAGCCTGGCGACAGGTTGGCCATAGGAAGGAATATGCCTCTGCAATGGAAGCTTCTAGAAGACATCATGGTAAGGAGTGGAGAGCTCAGGCCTGGAGGAGCATGCTCCCATGGAGGAACACATTCAGACACTTGGCAATCAGATCTGAAGCCTACTAGAAAGGCATGAGTTGGCAGTCCAAGGCCTATATATACAAGTTGCGCAGAAGAAAGTAAAGATATAGAGATCAATAGAGATCAAATCCCTATAGAAATATTGCAAGAACTCTGTATAGCTTGGGTAGATTGGGCTAGGAAATGATATATCAAGGGTATGGGTTTATAAATTTCTTTTGAGAGCTATGAATGTAGAGCCCAGTTATGATGCATGACTTTGGTCTGCATACTGTGAAATTCTGTAATGAATCTAATGGATGTAATGAGGTTACCAACTTATTTGAATATGAACATTAATGATTTATGCATACATCATTTCATCTTCATAGTTCTTTTTCATTTATGTTTATGAAATGAGTATGAATCCTTATGCATTTTCTTTCTATGTTTGATTTCAGTCCTATAATCTATTAAGGATCTTTCTGTTTGGAATGAATGCATTGGTCTAGAAGCCATTTTGAGCTCTATGATGACTTGTATGTCTCTTTTCCACTCAAATATCTTTAAATTTCTACCATAGATGATGTTTCCCACTAAACTCACATAAAGGAGAGACTAGGTGCCCGAGCACCTCAAGTGAGCTGCGCCAGTGCCTGCTGGGTGATAGGTCGATGCGCATGGGGTTCCCTTGTTCTTTGATAGGGTGTAAAAATGACTACATCTTGGTTCCATTATCGGGACCTCTTTTCAAAGTTGTAGTGGGAAATGGCATACATCATGATCTGTGTAGTGAGTAATGACAGAGTGGTTAACTTTGGAAAGTGTTGAATCATGGTTCAAGAGCACAAAGGATGAATTTTCTCAGAGATTCAACACTGGACCTGAGTTTGATGCATGTAGATGGGTAGAAGAGAACCTCTACCATGATTTGTATGAAATCATTTTTTCTATTGCTTCCCAGTAGAGTCTATATGAATGGCTCTCGAGCATATGCATATAGATCAAGTATGGTATTATAGATCATGCACGTGGACCCAAGAAGAGTATCAGAGGCTGGCAGGATGTAGATCTGACATGGACTCATGCTATGGATCATTGGTGGAAGGGAGTGTTGACTAGATACATTCTAGAATACATTATTTCCATGTATTCTTTCCCAGACAGTTACTGAGTTTGAGTTTTTGTAGGATCCCAGAGGATCATTTCTACATGTTATCCCTATGGAAATGAAGATCTTGGTTGTTACTTTGAGTTTAGAGGCATTTTCGATGGTTGGATAAACCATTCTTAGCACTGGGAAAGGAAGCTAGGGTGGAGGAAGATGGCAGATATTGCAACTGAGAAAGAAAGGGAGGAGAGACATCTAAGTATAGTGAAGTGTGTGAAAGGGAGATTGCTAGACAATGTGATGTTGCAAATGTGATGGATATATGGAGGTAGATGTTGTGGGAAGGATTTAAGGTTCATGCATAGGACATGAAACCTGAGAAATCTATGTTACCCCGTCTTTGCAAGCGTGTAAGATAGACCCCTTAAGCTTCTAATGATATTTTGTCACGTGGAGAGAGAAGAGTCATTGGTGTGCATCTGAACCCACCTAGTGACCAAACCTCTAGTGCTTGGTTTTCCAGATCAAGGGAAGAATATTGATAACCAAGTTGGTATCGGTGGGAAGTGACTGATCGGTGCACCAAGGAGATATAATTTCTCAGTTGGGACTTTTATGGCTACACATACCATTCTAGTGTTTGGAGGAATTTTCGGGCAGAGTGCGGATACACAAGCCTTTGGTCTCATGTCTGGGAGTGGCGTGGGGTACACTATTAGTAGTGGGACGGTATCACAGACTGTTGGTGCACAGTTTAATGGAACTATGGGGACCCTAGGTGTGATCGCTTCAGGCCCATTACTGGCTACAAGAGGATCTGGAGGTGGAACTGGTGGGACTGGGGGAATATGACCTGGTGGATCTGGTGGGTCAAGAGGCACATGACCTGGTGGATCTAGTGGATCTAGCGATGGAGGTAACACCAGGGGAAACCAAGGCTCTAGCTCAGGAGGACAAGGACCCCAACCACCCCCAAAGTGTTTTTCGAGATGTCTTTGCATTTACCAGACTACAGGGGTATTGAAGATGTTGCAAAGCATATTCACAAGTGTGAGTTACTATAACACGTAA
>JAHRHJ020002724.1:0-10517 GCA_019776745.2 Taxus chinensis | reverse complement strand
CTCCTCTGTCCTCCACCATCCTCTCCAGGCTTTGTTTCGCCAGACACGCCGTCTCCCCACCAGTGAATGCATTTCGTCTGCGGCCTCCACGCCAACCTCCTCCCTTTGACCCTCAATTATTCCTCTCTCATCTAACCCTTCGTTTTCCTTGGCTCACCCTCCCTGGTTTCCCTCTAAACACCTCTTCGTCATCATTCGTTCTAGGTGCCTCCCTTTCCTCACTCCCTAGCTCCGGTCTCCTTCCACCAGTCCGCAGATGGCCCCGCAGTCCAACTAGAGGCCCCACCATTAGGTGCGAAGCGGCCGTCGGCCCGCCTCCAACCCGCCGCCGGGGACCCGAATGTGGTGGTGGCCGCTACCGCAACCAGGCGGTTCCTTTGCTACCATCCCTGGGCTCCCAGCTAACACACCGCGAGTGCCGCCGGCGGGCGGAGGGCGCCACCAGTGCCGCAGCGGGCGCACGCCCGAGCGCGCGGGAGCGGCCCATCAGGCCGCAGAGGCCCGCACGCCAACACGCCGACCCCGGAGGCTGAGCCGCCCGGGCCAGGGCGCCAAACAAGCCGCGGCCCGCCCGCCAACCCGGGCCGCCGCGAACCTCGCGGGGGCCGGAGGGGGCCGGGGGAGCCGCCGCCGGCCCGGCCGCCGCGACAGCCGCCGGGGGAGGGCAGAAGCGGCCCGCACGCCAACACGCGACCCGGAGCGAGCGCCGCGGCCGGGCTGCCAACACGCCGCGGCCGCCGCGAATCCCGCAGGGGCCGGCGGGGGCGGGCGAGCGCCGCCGGCCAGCCGCCCCCGAGGCCGGCGGGGCGGGCGAGCCGGCCGCCGGCCAGGCCGCCCCCGGGCCCGCGCGCCAACCGCCGCCCGGGGAGCCGCAAGGCGCGGCAGCGGCCAGGAACCCGAGGGGGCCGGCCGCGACCAGGCCGTGGGCGGCCCCGGAAAACACCGCTGCGGCCGGGCGGGCGAGGCCGCCGCGGGGCACGCCCGAGCGCGCGGGCGCCGGGCACAAGGCCGCAGAGGGCACGCACGCCAACCACGCGAGCCCGCGCGGCCAGGCCCAAACACGCGGCGCGCTCAGGCCCGGGCGGCCCGCGAACACACCGGGCGGCCGCCAGGAGGGAGGAGGGCGCAGCGGGCCGGCACGCCCGAGCGCGCGGGCGCCGGGCACCAGTCCGAGCGGCCCGCCACGACAAAAAGCCGAGCCGCCGGCCAGGGCGCCAACACGCGCGCGCCACCACCAGAAGGCGAGAGGCCGCGGCCAGCGAAGCCGCGGGGCCGCCGCGACCTATGGCCCGAGCGCCCCGGAACCCACCGCGGCGGCCGCCAGGCGGGCGAGGGCCGCCACCAGGCCGCCGCGGGCCCCACGCGGCGAGCTCGCAGGCGCCGGTCCCCCAGGCCGAGCGGCCCGCAACGCCAACACGCCGAACCCCGGAGCGCGACGCCGCCGGCCAGGGCGCCAACCACGCCGCGCCCCACCAAAGGGCGGACTCGGCCGCGGCCCGCGAACCGGCGGGGGGGGGGTGTGGGGGGGGGGGGCCGGCCGCGACAGGCCGCGGCGGCCAGGTCGCCAAAACGCCGCTCCCAACCAGAAGGCGGACGGGCCGCCACCAGGCCGCCGCGGTGACACACGGGGACGCGCGCAGCGGCCGGCCACAGGCGCCGCGGCCCGCACGCAACAGCGACCCCGGAGCGAGAACGAGCCGGCAGGGCGCCAACAAGCCGCGCCCACCAGAAGGGAGCGCTGCCGCGGGCCGCGGCCCGCGAACCCGGCGGGGCGCGGGCTGACAAGGCCGCGGCGGCCGGGCGCCAACAAGCCCGCCCCACCAGGAAGGCGACGCGGCCGGGACCCGGCCCGAGCGCCCCGCGCACACACCGCGCAGGCCGCCAGGCGGGCGAGGGCCTGACACCATGCCGCCGGGGCCGCTAGCCCGAGCGCGCCGGCGCCGGCACCAGGCCGCACGGCCCGCACAGCAAAACGCGCGCCCACCAGAAGGGGCGACGTGGGCCGCGACCAGGCCCGAGCGCCCCGCGAACCAACCGCGCCGGCCGCCAGGCGGGCGAGGGCCGCCACCCGGCCGCCGCGGGCCGCACGCCAGAGGCGCGGGCGCAGGCCAAATGGCCGAAGCGGCCCGCACGCCCACACTCCGACCCCTGGAGGAGAGACGCAGCGGACTAGGGCCCAACAAGCGGCGCCCCCCCGAACAAGGGACGCGGAGCGGCGCGGCCCGGAACCCGGCGGGGGCCGGCAGCGGGGCGGCCAGGGGCGACCAAAGCAAGCACGCCCCGCACAGAACGGCCCCACGTCGGCGAGGCCAGAGAAGCAGGCGGGGGCAGGCAGAGGACCAAGGCAAATATCTCCCATCCAAACACCTATTCGCTTCATCCATGCGTTCTAGTTCCTCCTCTTTCCCAACTCCCTATCTACTCACTTCTACTTCCACCACCTCATCTTCCCTCACTCCAACATCCTACCCCTAATATGACGCCTCTTCCATTTCTCATCACTCCGCTCCCCACCATATTCTATCTCTCTTCCTCTTCCTCTAACCATCTTGTTCTTCCTCTACCCTTCCTCGTCTTCCATCTAAAACACCTCTCCGTCCCCCAGTCGTTCTATTACTCCATTCATCGTACTTCCTCACTACAACACTCCCTACCCTATCTAGCCTCCTCCTTCCATTCCCCCCCCTTCTTCCCTCTAACCCTCCTTTGTCCCTTCATTAACTTCCTCCACCATTTCCTCTCCCTTCTTCGTGTTCGCAAACTTATTATCCCCCAATCATTATACTATTCCTTTCCCTCACTCTAACCATCTTTTGTACTTCCTCTACCATTCCCGGTCTTTCCCCGCGAACACAACTCTCGACCCCCATTCATTCTAGGCCTCCACAATCTAAGCGGCCCTCACTCCACAAGCAGAACCCCGGAGCGAGCCGCAGACGGCCTGCACCCGATTCCCGCTAACCCCGCCATGGGCGGCCGGGACCTGGACGTCCACAGGCGCGGGCCGCGTCGGGGGCTCCAAACGGAGCGCCCCCCCTCCCCCACAGCAGGCGGGCGGCCTCGGGCCCGCCGCGAAACAGGCGGGGTGGCAGGCGCACCAGGCGCGGTGGCCCGCGACAAATCGCGCGGGCCTCCCATGCGTTCTAGGGCCTCCACCATCCTCAGTGGGGGTCCGGCAGCGACAGGCACGCGGCGGCCAGCGAACAAAGCGCGTGGCCCCAAGGCGGGCGAGGTCCTCCACCATTCCTCATCTTCCCTCCAATATGCCTCTCCCTCCTCCACAATTCCTCCTCTTCCCTCACTCCCTATCTCTCATTCTCCTTCCTCCACCATTCCTCTCCCCACTATCATTCTACTCTTCCCTCCCTCCATTCATTCTCCTTCCTCATCTTCCCTCCAATATGCCTCTCCCTCCTCCACAATTCCTCCTCTTCCCTCCCTATCTCTCATTCTCCTTCCTCCACCATTTCTCTCCCCACCATCATTCTACTCTTCCTCTTCCCTCACTCCCTATCTCTCATTCTCCTTCCTCTACCATTCCTCTCCCCACCATCATTCTACTCTTCCTCTTCCCTCCCTCCATTCATTTTCCTTCCTCCACAATTCCTCCTCTTCCTCTCCCCTCCATCATTCTACTATTCCTCTACCCTGCCTCCAATCCTCATCCTCCCTTTGACCCTTATTTTTCGTTCCTCCATTCCTTGTCTTCCCTCCAATATGCCTCTCCCTCCTCCATTCATTCTCCTTCCTCCACAATTCCTCCTCTTCCCTCACTCCCTATCTCTCATTCTCCTTCCTCCACCATTCCTCTCCCCACCATCATTCTACTCTTCCTCTTCCCTCCCTCCAACCCTCATCCTCCCTTTGACCCTCCATTTCTCTCCAACTCCCAATTTCCCGCACACCCCCATTTCTCTCTTCCTTAAGATTTGTATAAATGAATTAATACAACCATAAAATTTAACCATTAAAATATTAAAACACCTCTATTTGAATTTATGAATTATAATTGAATTTTGTGTGTTGGTAAAGGCATACAAACCACCATTTATTATTATATTATTGAAAATTTACTAAAACAAGATAATACAAAAATATTAAAATATTACAACATAGATAGTTCAAAAACATTAAAATATAAAAACATCTCTACTTAAAGTTTATTAAAAAACAAATATAACTATTCGAATTAATAAATAATAATTGAATTCTCTGTGTTGGTAAAGGCACACAAAATACAACCAGAAAACACCATTTATTATTATATTATTGAAAATTTATTAAAAATAGATAATAATATTTTAAGGCACAATATGAATGTAATATAAGCAAAACAGATAAAACTGAAAATAGATAATAAAATTTATTAGTCTCACTAATTTAAAAAGTATGAATATTAAAAAAAACTAAATCATAACACAAACCCACCTTTCGAAGATGTACATCTTTGAGAGTTTTGGATGGGACCGCTCCTCCAACCCTCCTCCTCCCTTTGACCCTCCATTTCTCTCCAACTCTTAACCTCTCTCTCTCTCAGTTTCCCTTACACCCCCATTTCCCTCTTCCTTAAGATAATATTACTACTACCATAAAATTAAACCATTAAAATATTAAAACATCTCTACTTGAAATTTATTATAAAAACAAATGTAACTATTTGAATTCATGAATAATAATTGAATTTTGTATGTTAGTAAAGGTGTACAAAATACCGTTTATTATTATATTATTGAAAATTTACTATAAAATGATAATACTATTTTAAAGCACAAAGTAACTATACCATTTATTATTCTTAATATTAAAAAAAATAAAAATATTAAAAAAAACTAAATAACAACACAAACCCACCCCTCGAAGATGTTCATGACCATCTTCGAGAGTTATGGAGGGCCATTTCAGCCCCCCGCCAAAACAATATTTTATTTATTTATTTACAAAAATAATGTTACAATGTAATACAATGTATTCGACAATTCATTACCTTGGCTCCTAGCCAAATGTGATAAAATACAAATCACTTAAAAAGGTAGAGCACTTAACAGCAGTTTAAAATCTCAATAATGAAGTGGACATGTCTGGATTTTGGACCCTCGGAAAGACTTACAAGCAGTGCGGCACCAGATCTCTGTCAAACTGCTAAATTTAAAGTGTTTCCCAAACTGGTCAGAGGTCTTCTTGTTCTTCTTCCTAAAATGTCAAATATCGAAAGGAATTAAATTTCGATTTCTTGGCTTCAACCATTTGGAAGATAAGCATACTAATTAAAAGGTAAGGAATTAAATTAATTACTACCGCTGCTCAGCTTGAAAAACCCATGATGGAAGATTTCTGTTCTGAAAGTTATTAGCAACTGTTTGAGTAAACCATCTTTACTCAAAGTAAATGCAACTGTTTGAAATAAAGGACCTGAAAAGTTTGGCAGGCCTCTGACCAGTTTGGAATAAAAAAATTCTCATAATTATCATCTGAGGCAAACTTAGGTAGGAACACCTTTCCCAAAACATTGAAGATAAATATAATCATCATTGAAGACAAAATTCAAAACATAAGCCTTGGCAATCCCAGCATACGGTGGAACAGATCCGAAAATAAACAGTAGAAGATAAAGAGAATACGGTGGAATAGATCCAAAATCAGAACTGCAATTTATGTAGCTTGAGATCTTCATGATGTCTATAAACAGTAGAAGATAAAGAGCATGCGGTGGAAGAGATTGAAAATCAGAACTGCATTTTATATAGCTTGAGATATTCATGATGTCTAGAAAAGGACCTGAAAAGCTCTATAAATCTACTAAAATAGTTCAGCAGAAACAGAGACAGAAAGGCAGAGTAAATTCTATAAAGCAAGAAAACAACCAAGGGAGTCCAATACTGACATACATACATTTCCAGGAAGTTTACGGGGTTGATATCTGATTAGATTGTAAAAACATAAACCTCTAAAATGACGTGCCACACAAATCAGTGGGCAGAGGATGAAACAGAAACCCATTGGACATACAACAATCAAAGTTTGATAAATCCACTAAAATAGTTCAGCAGAAACAGAGACAGAAAGGCAGAGTAAACCAAAGTCTTCAGAATTAGAGGGCGAATTTGTGTGTGTGGTCTCTCACAAAGTCTTCCAAATTTTTGGAAGAAGAGCATTGGTGATAAAAATTCACAATAAAATTGCGCACCAACTTCACAATAAAATTCTGATGAAAGATGATATAAAATTGTTTCAATCAAACCAACTGTAATTCACAGGTTGGGTGATTGCATCTATCGTAAATCTAAAGATGTCGACTCTCCTTATGCTGGCATTTTCAATCTCTTCATTCAAAGAAAGCGAGGGTTTAAGTAGATCAACAAGAACAGATGAAATGTAAAAACAGAGACATGTAGCAATGAAATGTAATATTTTGCTGCCATTAACTCCCCTACAGACGCAACAAAATATACATTGTCCTCCTTCTATATTTTCATGCGTACAACACACCGAGCAGTCCAATATGAACAAATTGATCCCATGTAAAATCGAAATCACAACCAGCAGTTGGGTTTGTACAAAAAAAATTGTTAACAAACATACAAATCCCATGAAGGGAAAAATGAAACAGGTGGGAAGCTACAATTTTCCATGTTGACAAGTGGACAGCTGCAATTTTCCGTGTTTGTAGCAGACATTGACATACACAATCAAATATTGTACTTACAACATGTATGATATACCTGCCCACTTGTGTAATGGAAATACCCAAGTACCAGGGCATGTTAAGAAAAGAATGTTTTGAAATTGGGTGTCGGATAACGTACCAGGTTTGTCAGGTAAAGCGATCCAATTGCCTCCAGTCCCATGCTTCTCAACAAAATGATAAAGTATCGCATCCTATTCAGGGGACCATGCTCCTCTCTTCACTCCAAAAGCCAATCCTAATACAAAGACCATATAGCAGCACAGGCAGAGGCGAACATTTTTAACTCAAAAAAACTGCAAAATGAGGCAGGTAGAAGCATTCATGCAACTGTATCAATGGAACCCCTATTTACTTTAATTGAAATACTTATTTTACGGAACACAAAATAATTTGGGTGTTATGTGGCCTACTATAGTATAAAGAAATCTTAAAAGGTTATGCATCGAATTAAATAGCATTGGTCATATGACATGCCAGAACAATGGGCAGAGGCCGAAACATGGATACCCACTAAAATAGAAACAACTGATAAAATGGCTACGTGTGGAACCAGCAAAGAGCTCATAACCCTTGAAGACATACTCATTTCCTTGAGTTGGGTAGATCATGCCCGACATAGCCATTTTTATATTTCCTACACATCATCATCATCATCAAAAACCCAATCACGTTTGCCCTCTAAATCCACTAACATAAACGTGTGACAGAAAGGCAGAGTAACACAGTCTTCGGAATTTGTGGAAGAAAAGCAAAACGAAACGAAACCCTCGATACAGAAAAACAGATGTACAAAATGTAATGAGACTCGAGCAAAGGTTTCCCCAAAATGAATAGACATGTGAAAGCATTTTCCGTTAGAGAAGGGAGCAGGAAATCATGAGAAATTCATGGCATGAGTTGAGATTCAAGATGATACTAACCGCGTCTCCAAATTGCTCCACTCCTCTGCTGCCGAGAATGGGCATATTTCTCTTTGATTACAAATCTGTTGCACAACCAGTCAACTAAAAGTTTACTTAGTAGAATAATTTACTCAGATTATAAACTTCAAGAATGAAATTTCTAGAGACATTGTAGTTTTAACGCTCCTCCCCTGCAGAATCAGATGAAATGCAAAGACAGAGATACTTTTTCAACGCTCCTCCCCTGCAGAAGTGGAAAATTCCAGACACACATGGATCCATGGATACGGAGAATCAATGAAGAATGGGCAGAGGCTGAAACATGGATACCCATTAGACATACAACAAACAAAGTTCGACAAATCCACTAGAATAGTTCAACAGAAATCCAGTAAAATAGAAACATTAACAACCGACAAAATACCTACCAATGGAACCCTCAGAACCCCTGAGGATATACTCATTTGCTTGAGTTGGGTAAATCATGCTCCGCTAACATGAATGTGCGACATTAAAACATGAAATCGATAGACAGACCCAATTTACCTGACTGAAGAAAAATCCCAGTAGTTGACAGAAGGTAATCAAGGTTTGGATCATGTTTCCCATTGAATGTTTCACGCCAATCAGAAAGAGGGGGAAATCCAGTGGATGAGGGCCGAGAGAAATTGCAGGGCTTCCGAATGCAAATGGCATCTCCTCGCCTGCGTCGCTCTTATAAGGAGAGACTAGGTACCCCGTCAATACTATTATAAAATAGCATGATCATCATGACAATTGCCACATCTTCTGATTTTTAGTATAGCTGGCAAGGCACGTCACAACGGTCGTATTGCTTTTCAGGAGTTCAAAACGACCGTTGAGCGTCTTATGTCTATGTCAAGACTCTAAATGGATAGGAACACATGAGTCAGCAATACAATTGTTAATTTTTTATCCTTTTTTTAGAAACGGTAAGAAAAAACAAAAAGCATAAAGGGGTGCGTCCCGACTCCCGATTCCCCAAATAACCTTAATCATTAACTTTCGACTCCATGTAGCATGTTAGGAAATTACAACTATGTTGGTTGTTTTTCACTATTGTAACCGTATATTATTATTGGTAAGTAAGTAATTACATGGTGAATAATTAGAAAACTATATAATCAATGATGAATCAAATATGGAAAGTATACTCACAATTCAACAGGAATTAATAATTTGATATTCCATTTGTGATTGAATATTTAGACATAATATATTTTTAGACAAATTTATTATATGGTATTACTGTTTCATTCTTACTAGTAAATATGGAAAACATTGTAGACATTGTGATAAATGATACATATTTTATATACCACTATTCTTCACTGTAAAAATAAAAAATAAATTTAGATTCATTATTACTGTTGATATTCATGATATGAGTTGTCATTCAAATATGGGACCTAAAATCTTATGAAAATGTTTTCAATATAGTATTTAAAATTGTATGGCGTTGTCATTATAATATGGGTAATCCAATCATACCAGAGGGATTTCCACACTAATACCATTTGCCAAAAAAATTGATAACAAAAATGTGTTATCAGCTTCTTTTTCACACTAATATCATTTTTTTGATAACTCTTATACTTCTTTTCAAGTGTAACGAGTGTTTGGCTTGCAAAACACATTGCAAATATCATGTGTTATTTGTTCCCCTACCCTGAATTTCGAATCACCAACACTAAATTATTTATCATTACCAAAATCACGAACACCAATAAGGAGTGTTTGGCTTGCAAAACACGTTACAACAGTCTTATCAGGGGTTAAATTTGACACCCGTTTAAACGTTTTTCATATTTTTACCCATAAAAAACAAGCAGATTGTATTCTGGGCTGTCTCCATGGAAGTGCGATTTTTTATATATCATGTCACATTGACGTTGACATTTAAAATAAAATGTTATACAAATTATAGGCATATATACATATTAGTTGTCTTGTCTATGTAGTTTATGTGTCGGAATATCTGGATTCTACATAGTTGGGAATTGGGGAATTGGGATTGCAACTACAAGTTGCAAGGGTCCAGATGGCCCAGGTCGACTTAACTTATATATCATGTCACATTGACGTTGACATTAAAAATATAACGTTATAAAAATTATAGGCATATATACATATTAGTTGTCTTGTCTATGTATTTTATGTGCTGGAATATCTGGATTCTGGAGAGTTGGGAATTGGGGAATTGGGATTGCAACTACAAGTTGCAAGGGTCTAGATGGCCCAGGCCGACTTAACTTTATTTGTCACTAACAGCACGCCTTACAATAACATTAATGATGAATCAAATATGGAAAGTATACTCACAACTATAAATTTTAATTTCAAAACATGTAATTCTAACTTCCATGGTTCCAGTAGATATAATATTTAATATATTTTACTAGAGCCATATTCACTGTTCAGTGAATCAATGATCAATGGATGATGGATCATATTAAATAGTACACTTTTTTGAAGATTCGACAAGATTTTTGACCTGCCAGTGATGCCTTAATAGTTGAGCAACGACTTTATATTATAGTGAAGCGGAAGCCTGATGGTAGCCATGGGAGAGTGGAGTTAAATTCATTATTTGCAATGTGCACAGATGAAATGAAGGCATCCACACCGTGCAGTTGAACAGATGAAGTGTCAACCGTCAAGTTGGAGAGGAGTAGGGACTTAGGGAGATGCAATCAATTTCTTCAACAACATATGTACGGGTAAGAAAAAGTATATAGTTTCCTATTTTTTTTTTCTTTTCTGATTTAAATGTCCCAAGATCGCCTCAACCCTCTACTGATAGGAAATTCACTCCAAAGCATGACTAGTTCAAGTGAATCCTGCTATACACGAGTTAACTTGTTGTCCCTATATGAAACTCACCTCTCATTTGCATTCAATGCATGGAT
>JAHRHJ020002723.1:0-10519 GCA_019776745.2 Taxus chinensis | reverse complement strand
CAAATCAAATCTAATCAAATCTTATGAAGGCAATTGAATCATCTTGCTCTGAACTGTGCCCTCCTATTGAAGTTAGTTTGCAAAGAACAGGCAAATTATGCTGCTACACACTAAAATATCAAAAGTGGAAAAGTAAAATTTACCTGTGTTGAACATGATGTCAGAGCGCTTCCACTTTTTCGAAGAAGCAGAAACTGCTTCCCTGACCTTTGACATTGATTTTCTAAGTTTTGCTCCCCTGAAATATGTGTAGAGTTGTCATCATCATCTTTGCAAACTTTTTCCCTTTTGTTAGGAGAATTAAAGAAAAAATCATGGGGTTTGCTGCAAAACAGGTCATCATTGACCACTAAGAAAAAGTGTTGAAATGTTTAAACAACTCACAACTCGCAAACCAACTATTATCAAAAGAACCCAAGGCTATAAAATTGAAAAACAAAAGAGCACTACTTCCACAGAAGCTGCAGAATCCATTTCAAATCCAATCTCACGAGGAACAAGCAACTTCAGGTTTCCAATCAGCATCTCATCAGATATCTGAGAAGCAACTACAACCCATGAAAACAGAATTCTTCACCAACATGGTGAAGCAGCAACTGAAACAACAGAAGCAACAGAGAAGCAATTTTCCAAGTCACTTTGGGGAGTTGTGTATTTATTAAGTTGTGCTTGTTTGGATGGAGAAAAAATATACTGCCCTGTTGATTGGAAAATCTGCCATTGTTTAGGCAGGTAAAAAGTATACCGAGTTGTTAGATTAAACAAAAAAAACATGGCAATGGCATTGTAGGTGTTTTTGCTTATTGTTATTGTATCCTAGGCTTTTGTACATACAAATTGAAGCTCTCACATATGCCAAGTTAACATTTTGAAGCCCAACACAAAATTTTCAGTAGATAGAGCAAATGACATAAATGAAATGTTCCTTACATAATTTTCTAGTAGTGCCTGTGCCAAGGAACAGAAATATCTCCTAATTAATTTAAACTAAACAATTTCTAAGAGAAATCGACTGTATAAGATCAATTCATTCCAAGCCATCTGTTTAAAGAGCTTTGGATAAGTATTCTTTCATCAGATAATCAAGGGATTCTTCTCCATACAACATTGCAAATCAAAACATAATGTACCTTGTCTACAGGAAACTACAGGTCTGTAGTTGCAAGTACCCTAGTATACATCTATACAAAATGTAGAAGCATACGTAATGCACATGACCTATGTCTGTCAAGAATTCCTCCATCAAGAGGATGCTGGTATCAAAGGACTTCCTGAATGGTTTGGCTTTACATCTGCCAATTGCAATTGCTCTAGTAGACATGTTTATAAGTAATATACAACGCATACCTCATGCACATGATTCTGTTTGGAGGATATGCCTGCAATCATTACTGTCCGCGTATCAGGGACTTGCCATGATTAGGCAGTATCTGTACCAACAGGATTTTGCAAGGATGTTCCCACTGTTTGACGTGCTATACCACTGTTCCAACATGACCTAACCATTTTTGCATAGGCTGGGATTTCTGTTGGAAAATGTAGCATTGATCGGGTTAACAGACTTGTTTGTTGCATATGGTGGAACACTGTGCACTAGGGCCTTGTGAGGAAGCACCATGTGTTCTGTATGTTGCACATAATTTTATTCCATGAGAATATCCTGCACTCCTTATTGTCCACTTGGGAAACCACATCTTTATGAGGCATCTCTGTCAAACACTTTGATAGGAACATTAGATCAAAAAAAACCTGCATCAACCTCTTTGAATACCATGTATACAAGGACATTTGCAACCACATCTGACAAAATTCCATCTAGTCCTTTATCCTTTGATGAATGTCCATACCCTGTTCTTAAGCTCCCATTTTGGCACAGGCTGGGAGTATGTTGGCAAATTTGAACTGATCAGGTTGAAGACCTGTTTGTTACATATGGTGCAAACATCCATGTGACTGCCTTCAGAGGATGTTCTATGTGTTTTGTATGCTCCAATAATTGTATCTCCTGTGATCAAATTGACTCCTTCTTTCACTTGGGAAAACTCTTTATGGGCATGATCTCAAAACTCTGTCAGGAAACATTAGATCGTTGAAACATTATCAATCCCTTGGCAATACCATTTCAAATATCTTGGCATTTTCCATCAGTCTAGCTTCCTGGAATGTATTTTCTTAACATAACTTGCAGCAGGGTAAAAATTGCTTTCCAAACTCGAAACACCTGACAAGGTCGTAATGACAAGTGGATGCAAAAATCCATAGTTGAGGGGCATGTAGATCCTGTTATCTCTTGTTTCCGTGAGTGCAACATCAGTTCTTCTGTGATCAGTACATTGATCTTGATCGATCCAACAAGGAATCCAATCTCACTACAGGAAAAATTTACCTGATTATGCAAATCCTCTGGCAGGATTTCATCCTTTCAACTTCATGTAGCTCTTCTTCATATTGGGAACAGTATCAATTTTTTCCTGCTGAGATCCTGACCAAATTGATACTGAGATGAAATACCCTATGCTCACAGATCCATATCTTTAGAGTGCACGGAAACAATTTGCAAAAACGTATGCAATGATCCAGGTCACTTCTGATAAAAAAACAACATGCAATGCCTCTGGAGGTTTGTTTCAATGACATGTAACCGTATTGTAAAACCACAACAAAAAAGATCTTACAACAATATAAGGTGAAGAATCCTTACTTTTCCTATAGGATGCTATACCCTAGTAACAATGCTTTACTTCTAAACAGGAAGTAACCCACTTCAGTCAACTAATTTAGATAAACTCCCTAAGCAATCCAATTCTCAGATGAATACTCCTAGGAACTGCATTCCTAGGCATCAACATGCAGATTAATGCAATAAAACCATTGAAGTAACTCTACTATCATGGAATTTTCCCATCTATAGCTGAGATACTAAAAACATTCCTCAATCAATAAGCAACAAAAGAAAACGCCATGATAATCAAGAACTACTGCAACCATAATCTCTGATTATCCATGGAATTTGCACTCTGGCATATCCCTGGCATTACCCATAAATAGTTAAGACTTTAATAACCCATAAACATCCTCCAAACAACAAAATTCCATGATAATCAAAGTTATGATAGCTTAGTGCCAACATATATATAGACAAATCAACCAAAAAAAAATCAAGTCGCCCGTAGAAGTATTAACTGGAAAGAAACAGAAGTTCATATTCATGATGTTAAACATGCAGTGCAATTGTGACTTAATTAATTCACTTAATTGGGAATTTAAACAGACATATTTGGCTGCCATTAACAACAAAAAAAGTACAGCAGCCATATGTCTGATCTTGACTGTAAATCAAAAGTGGTTCTACCATAATTATGTAGTTCTTGGTATGTATAATGGGGGAGTACAAGTTTTTTATTGGGCGTGTTTTTCTTGTAGTTGTGGCGAGGGGGTGGGTTTATAGTACTCGATGTAGATTTTTTCCCTGAGAATGTGGATAGTCTCTTCACTGGCAATGGACGCTTGTTGTAGTGCAATTTTTGCTTGTTGTAATGCTTGTTGGGTATGCGACAGTGCAGTCGATTGTGGTGTTGTCTAGAGTCGTAGCTTCAGTGCATTGTTGTTCGACACATTCAGGTAGCAACTGTTGTATGCGTGTACAATTTGTTGTGATTCGGGTTGCTATGGTGTCGAATGCGGTCACCATGTTTAAAGTTCCTGCAAAAGGGGGTGGACACAGAATATGTTAGAACCGTATTTAGAGGGGGATGGTTTGTATTCTGTTCTGGGTTTGTCTATTTTACATTATTAGAGCTGTGCATAGAAATCATATGAAATTATGTAAAGATATTTGAATTTATGGGAATAATAATTTGAATTTAATCCTATGAATAATTACACTTTAACCATTGGGAATGAAGAATTAAAGAGAATGAATGATGTAAAACCCATTTCAGTCCTATGATAAATAATTTTATGAAGTACACAATACCATGCAAATTAAAATGTTGTTTACCAAATAAACCCAAGGAGAATGATTTAAAATATGAAATATGTAAAAGGACCTTCAAGCGTAAAGGGGAATGAAATTAAATAATATAAGAATTTTTTACTGAGCTGTGTAACACATGTAGGGAATGGTATCTTTTGATAAAAAAATTTGGCGTCCTGTACTATGAGAGAAGATCATCGGAAAAACTATGTACAGTATTCGAATCAATCTGGAATGTTCAGCATGCATTAGACAGGCTATTAAAGACAATTCTCAGAAAGATCTATAGTATATACAATGGGGTATACTTAAGGCTGTGGAAAAATCAGCCGAAGAAGAGAAACAAATTTAGCTAGGATCCTTTCAAAAGGTACAAAGTGAATGCCTTGTATATGAATTTTTGAAGCATGTCATTGTAAGCTTTAGCTTTTATTTTCTTTTGTGTTGTTTGAACAGCTACAATCATTTGTTGTAGGGTTTGCTGTGCCACTTCAATTTGCTTCTGTGTAGAATACATGCTTGTGATGGTAGCTTCATCGACAGGATGCAGCTGTTTCATATTGAGAGGCCACATATTCACATAACAGATAGTCCAGGAGGTTGGCATCAATGTTTGTGCGGGCAGCTAGTGTGGCAAAGTTTTCCTCCATTTGAAAGTATCCTACAAGTAAAATTTGAGCATTAGTTAGCAAAATCTGAAGTGCTAATTTTAGCTCGAGCCTTTTTATTTAGATAAATTATAATAAGAAAGTAAGTTACTGTGGGGAGCATAGTTGTAAGTAACTGTAAAAAGCAATTTAAGGTTAGATGAAGTATTGAATCAACAACAGAGTAGGTGAATTCTATGATAGGTTTGTACTTATGTTGGAGCTAGAGGTAAGATGTGTTGTAAGTATGCTTCTGCTTGTAACCAGAGTGTAGCATGCTTTTCCTCCTGTAGGCACTTATAACGGGTGTATGAGAATTCTGGGAAAATGCCGAGGTCAGTTAGGGCCTGTACTCGGGATAAGACTATGAAGGTCAGGGCTTGTCGTTCTTTGCACCCAATGTCGATGCTAGCTTTATCAAGTGTTAGGCCTTGGGCTTTATGAATAGTTAGGGCCCATGCCATTTTCAAGGGCAGCTGTCAGCGGTTGCTTCTTGTTATAGGGGGGATTGGTATGTATGTAGGATGCACCGGGTCCTAGGCCGGGCCTTTATAGCTTGGAAAGTTGACTACAACATACAAAGGCAAGCTTGGGGGAGTGGTTGCTTGATTGTACAACATAGAGATAACCTGTCCCCGTGCACCATTGACAAGGCCGGTTTCTACCCAAAGATTTTTTGTCAACATTGCTTGTTCACCCTCACAAAGCAATAGGTTGACCGCTAATTGTGTGTTACCACTTTTTCCTGTGTCAGTTTGTTGGGACTATTCAGCTGTAGCTATAGTGATTAGAGTGTTGAGGGTCCTCATTCTGTATTTGTTATGTATGGATACTAATGTGTTTGTAGCATAAAGGTGTGTTGCCATTTGAAAATTTTCTTTCTCTGTAGGGTTGATATTTGTAGGAGTCCATGACATTAGTAGATTCCAGTCGTCCTCTGTAGCAAGGGCATTTCTGACATTTAGTAGTAGATTCCATAAATTTTGATTTGCAGGTGTAGCTCCTTGTTTGCAGAAGTTAACAGTGAGTGTAATTGTATTCCTGAAAAGTGACCACAACATATGCCCGTAGGTACCTGGAACGTATAAGGGAGTATCTTTAATTGGAGGTAACTGGGAAAGGTCTCCAACCAGAATAATGGAACGCCCTCTGAAAAATTTGCATCTACAGGTGGGGAATGCTTCCTGTAGGCGGTTATTTATGTTGGACAGTAGTTTTGGGCCAATGAAACTCATTTCATCAATCAGTATGTATTCCACATCCACCATAGCTTGTTGGAATGTAGCGAGGGTTTGGCCTCGAAGAGGAGTAACTTCAGCTATAGGTATGTGTAGCCCAGTGTGTATTGTTGTGCCAAAAATGTTGAATGCTGCCAGTCCTGTTGGAGCTAGGAGGAGTAAGTAGTTGGTATGGAGTGCGGTGCGTGAGTAGAGCGCCCTTGAAATTTCCCGGATCAAATGTGATTTTCCAGTGCCAGCTGTTCCTTGTATTATCATGTACAATGGGTTTTTTTTTGGTTGTGCACTTGCATGGTTTAAGATTCTTTGTAAAGCATCTTGCTGTTCTGGCGATAAGATACAATTATTTGCAGTAGATAGGAAGAATGGTGCAGCTATTTCAGTGGTTGAGCGAGCAATGTCTATGAAATCTCCCCCTGTTTCATGTAAGCGGTTACCGGTAGTAGCTTGTGGCCACTTGTGTGCTAGATCAAAATCACGCTTCCCAAGTATGCCTAGGTCACTGATGTCGACAACTCCTGTAGGATGCAAGCTTGAGAACACCTCCCATTCATCCATTTGAGTTGTGGTGGGCACATCGCATTCACTCTCAGAGCTGGTGGTGGGGCTGCTAACTGTTTGGTGGGGGGTTTCCCGGTGTATGTGCCATGCTTGGTAGGTTGGAGAGAATGTAGCCCACTGAAGCTGGAGTGTTTCTGGGCATGTGCCAATGTCAGATGGAACACAGTGAAAAAATTTGTACAAAAGGAGCTCTGTGAATAAAAAAGTGTTGTATGAAGGTGAGCTAACAGCAGGAACGGTTATTATTTGCGGAAATACTCTAACTATTGCATGCTTTTGGTGTTCTTTCCATGGCTGCGCTTTCCTACGCTTGTCATAGGCCATGACCGAGCGGCTTCTATTAAACAATAGTTGTCTAGGGCAAGCGGACGGGCTCTGTACGCATCTATAAATGGTGTCGTACAATTTTTGCTAGAACTGCTCTTTGAAATTTGCCTGTAGATGGTTTTGTCCTACTGATAGTGTCACAAATACTCGGCTGCATACGGTAAGTGGTAATTTCAGCAACATGTGGCAAGTTTCTTGTGCGCCTATATCCCGGTCAGCAATTGTTTCGGAAAGGAGCTTGTTGTATGATGTGCTTACTTTTTTTGTAGGATCAGTGGTTGCTGAGATTCTGACAAGCATATGGTGGTATGTTTCAGACTTGTGCTCAGCTTTGGATGCATATTTCGCTATGTACTTCAAAACAGCATGACGTGAAACTACGGGCTGGCAGTCGATGTTGGCTCGCCAGGCACTTAGCATATCTTTGTTGTGGATGTTCAACCTATCATCGTTACGAGCTGGAGTGTACACTGCATGTCCCAGTGTGTCTAGGCATAGTGTTGATACAGCTTGTATTGGCCATGGGCATTTGTACCTACACTGTAATTGGTTACCTTTCTTTCGTAAGCACGTAGCTGTAGTACATTTTGTGTGGCGCTGAACCCGGTTGACTAAAGCTATGTAGTCATCGTTGGCAGGTGCAAGTAGTATTTCTGATGAATGTAGCAAACATGGATCATCTGTCATTGCATGTGGTGTTCGAGAAGCAGCTTTGAAAGCTTGGAAGTGGGTTCCAAGCTGTGACCTGCCTGTCGAAGAATGATTTTGCAACTTCTACGTCATTGGGGTTTGCCCAGTCTAGGGTGTCCATATTTGGACTATCACTGAGCCATATGAAACCATGAATATGTGCGGAGCCTCTGTGTTGCCATTCAAACCTGGTATAGTAAGTGTTAGTATGAAACATGTACGGTAAAAGAGGCCACAATAGTTGTAAGCTAAGCTTTGAAAGGTACATTATCTTACCTGTACCAGAAGTCTTTTGTGTGTAGATGTTTTTCTAAGATTTCTTCATGGAATATTGCAAACCTTGCAGCCATATATGTAGCTATCAAGTGCGGATATGTAATAATGTTGTGGTTTCTCCATTTTTGGGCAGCGGAAGGGGTGGGGGGGCAAGCTCCTGGCATGAGGCGGTGCAGGTCTGGCCATTTAGTATCTGCAGCGCTTAGAGTGAAAAATAAGGTTGGTGTTCCTAGTTGGGAAATCATGTCGTTAAGTTCGTTCTTGCATTGTGTCCAAAAAGAACGGGTGCCTCTTAGGTTGGAGCCAAACCGCATAAGGTGGTTGGCTATTTGTTCATCTGGAAGGGTTTCTAACAATGTGCGGAGATGTTCTATTGTTGTGGGTGTGTTGTCTTCAATTTGTTGTTTTGCAAAAACAGTGGAAGTGGCTTGGCTTCTATGGCGCATCATAAGATTAAGAAGGAAATAGCGGAAACGAGGATGGCTTCCAAATCGGTTGTCATGGTAGCGTAGCAGATGAAGTGCGTATTCATGCATTTCAATCTCAGAGGTGCGGGCTTGCAGAAACATAGCTGTGCCCGATGGGAATAGAGTTGGGAAGGCCATCGAGAATAAACCCTTGGTTGTGTATTCATTGATGGGAATTGAACTGATTTGGGGCCATTTAACTGATGATGGGTATGGGTTTGACGTGGGTCAGGCATAGGCCCTAATTTGGGCAGCCTCTGTATCAATAGGTGGGAGGCTTGCAACAAATGATGTTACAAGGGTTGGGTCTAAAAGACTGGGTTCAGCTTCATTTGTGTCAGTTGCTGGGGGGTCTGGGGAATTGGGGTGCTCAAGTATATGGGGTAGGGTGTTAAACATGTTAGTTGCTAGTATTGGTAAACTTGAAAGGGCGGCTTCATCTATGATGACATCGCTGTAATATGGGTCGTGTTGGATTTTGTAGGAAAGTGCATTGCGGATGTGGGCTCTACTAACTAAACATTCGTAAGATTTTCCTTCCATGCCTAATATTTTTAGGATTAAAATGTCTAGTGTTTCGGGGCGGCGGGGTAAGTACTGTAGTATGGATGTAATATCTTGGGGAAAACTAATGGTGTGGCCGGTGTACATGTATTGGCCTCCACGGGCATGGGTAACTTGTAATAGTGGGGCTACTCTAGCTATCAGCATTTCCTCTACTTGGGTTAAAATTGATAGCTCTATCGGTTGGGGCCCGGGGTCCATATTGTTCCACGAAGAGAAGCGGTGTCCTTTTTTTTCGTAGGAACACCTACGACAACTAATTCCATTTGGGGTAAGTCTTGATTGCATTCCTGGGTAGTGTTCCTTGCAAATAGAACAAATTTCACCAGGTAGGAGAGATTCTAAGCGGGCTCGGAATGTGTGTTGAATGCTGTTGAAAGGAGGCAAAGTAGGGTGTTCATCTAGGGCAGCAAGTTGGGGTAAGGGAATGAAGTTGGGTTGTTGTTTGTTGCGGTGGGATGTGTTGAGGCTGTTTTTGTGAAGTGCATAAGTTTGGCAGCGTCTGGCATTCAGAGCTTCTTTATTTTGGTTATAGTGCAGGCGGCGTTGAGCATTTTCCATTTTTTTGATGTGTTAAGGTAATACCTACAATAACAGAACATGGATGTAAGATTCTGTAAGCTATTTTACATTTGTTGTAATTTTTACTTTTAATAATAGTAATTGGTGTTAAGCATATTTCCAATCTATAAAAACATAGCCTATACAGCTTATGAAAGTTCACCTGTGTTCCTCAACATATTAACAATGCAGCTCCAAATAAGAGAGCTGAAAGAACACATCACTTATGAGAGTGAAAGATATGAAAGACAATGTTTTCTTTGGTGAAAAACAAATGGCAGCAGCATTTTTTCATCCAGCTTTGCTTCTTCTGTGGTTGCAAATCCAACAAATGCAAAACCCTTTTTAAAATTTGTTATTGCTCTGCAAGAGTACGTTGGCCACCTCTCCTACCTGTAAACACCTTACTCAGCTTTATATTCTTTCATTTTCTCACCTTTGTTAATCTTAATCTTCAAGATTCATTTCTTAGTTGTTCTCCAAAACTAGAGTTATTTTTTAGAGTGAATTACTAATAGATAGGATCCAAATAGTACAAGTCGTACACAGGAATATTGTGGAGCTTGGGGAGAAATCTGAATTTGGACATGATATTACTCACATATTGGTTGATGAATATAAGAGACTGCTTTATAATATAGGCGTAAAAGTAGAATGTTGTTGTTGGTATAGATTTTAATATGGTTCTCCTACAATTACAGATATCGGGCACATGATTAACTCCTTGATGACACATAATTTGAAAACATTTGATGGGCGTTGTCAGTGTAAGCAACCCTACTCCTGTTGACAATTTCAAAATGTGTTAAAATAGTAAAAAGGAAGCTGCTGAGCTGTATCGAATGAAAAGAAAGGATAAATGTGCAGAATAAAGAGATGCATGGTTTTCCACAACAAAATGAGAGCAATGTAGCTGAAAGGGATGCACAAGATGCACTTTTTTCCCTTCCATTTGATGTCATGTCCATTCAGTTGGATAGAGACAAAAAGGTACAAGCATAATTAGGAGTTTTAAGTTTTCATCATTGTTTTTCATTTTTCAATACTTGTGCTTGATCAATTCAATAAGATGGAGATGAATACGTTCTTTGAATTCCATATTCTAGCCTTCTTGACCCTAGTTATGTGTCTTCTACCAGCAACAATAGGCAATACCGGTAATTTCCTAGAGTTACATAGGGTTGGCCATTCTTGATTGAATTTTCTTAGTTA
>JAHRHJ020002722.1:0-10527 GCA_019776745.2 Taxus chinensis | reverse complement strand
AAAAGGTTTGGGGACACGTAAGGAGAAGAAGATTTTTGTTGTTTTATTGATTTTAGGAAATCTTTCGACACAGTACCTAGAAAAAAACTTTGGAACAGGATGGAGGAACTTGGGATTCCATGTGAGTTTGAAGTAGCAGTTCATAGACTGTATGAGAAGGTCGGAGCTAAAATCAGAACCAAAGAAGGTATTTCTAAATGTTTCGGAAGTGACATTGGTGTCAAGTAAGGTTGCCTTCTTTCTCTCACCTTATTTGGTCTATACATTGACAAGCTTGAAGAATGGTTAAATAAAACTCAGGGAGGAGGTATACAGTTAGCAAGTTACATGGTGAAGTTACTTTTATATGCTGACAATCTTATCCTAATTTCAAAAATAGCCCAAGGATTGAGGTAATAACTAAAATCCCTAGAGCTCTTCTGCCAAGAATTTGGGATGCAAGTGAACACTAACAAAACAAAAATCATGATTTTCTCCTTGAAAAGGAAAGAGAGCCAATTAACTTTCTTTTTGAGGGGAGACCTTTGGAAATAATCACTAGATACAAATATCTTGGGATTGACTTTCACCATAAGCTTAGTTGGGAGACTTGTAAAGAAAAAAGGATATAAGGAGGTTGGAAAGCATCTTATCTACTTCAAAACAGGTGTAGTAAAGCTGAAATTTGGGACTGGAAAACTAAGGAAACCCTTTTTAGATTGTTAGTCACTCTGATTGTTCTCTATGGCTGCGATGTTTAGGGAAGTAGCATGTCAAATCACAGGTGGAGACAGATAGAAAGAATCTAGAAAAATCTAATCACAAGCACTCTCAAAGTCAAATAAAATGTTCCTTATGATATCTTGTTGGCTGAAGTGGGTACTTCCTCGTTGGAAGCTTCGGCTATATCTCGGATGATAAGCTATTTGAAAAAAATTGAAAGCATGGACAATCTTCGCTGGCCCAAAATAGTTGTGGACGATACTCTAGAGCGTAGAAAGAAAACCTAGATGAAATAGAATAATTAATGGATGAACAAATGGGGCATAAACTTGCAAGAGTGTCCTAAAAACAACAGGGAAATAAAAAATTATGTGATAGAAAAGTTTAGGACTGCCATGCGGATGGGACAGATTGGTCGAAAGAGAGCACATTATATCAGAGAATTCAATCCCACTGGGGAACATGATGACAAATCTTATCTAGGGGCAGCTATCAAGGGTAAAGCAAGGATTCTAGTGGCACAGTTAAGGACTGGATCACATCATCTTCGATGCGAAACTAGTAGATGGACTATTCCAAAGGAATATTGGGAAAGGATAATTTTTCTTTTCTACAACAAAGGGGTCATTGAGACAAAATGGCATTTTTTCATAGAGTGTTCGACATATGATGATATTTGTATCCAGTACAAAAACAACCTAAAGGTGGATAGACTAGAGGAACTATTCAAAGGAAAAAAGCTTCAATCAACCGCGGGCTTCATTCTCAAGATGCACAGCCAGAGAGATGATATTAAAAGGAGTCTAAAAATAGATTAAAAATCTCAGTTTTGTGATCCCATAGACTCTTCAGTCTCATAGACGTCATTAAAATCTTTCATTTCATTAAAACTTTTCATTTCATTTCATTAAAATCTTTCATTTCATTTCATTTCAGTGGTCGATAATGAAGTAGCCAATGAGATGACAGATGAAGCTTAAATGCAACTTTGAAATGTTATAGTTAAATCCAACATTATCCTCTCCTTCCCATTGTAAAGGGGATAAAATCAAAGGCATAGGCTGACATACACATTGTTATCATTTTCAATAAATCAATGGGGCTTAAATACTCAATGCAAAACTCACTAGACAAATCAGTTTTTTCATCAACCATTTCATTAAGGCCATGGTTTAAACCCAAGTTGTTGTGAGTATGTATTTTCAATAAAACATTCTACAATAAGTATTGAAAGCCTTACCATTTTTCAAGGCAATTTTTTTCAAATGTTTTCCTCCTTTAAAAGATAAATAATATGCATATGTCAATCAATGCAATTACCTTAAAGATGTTTTAAAAATTGTATAGACCAATGCGTAGAAAATTACTCTATATTCTATAATTTTATAGGACTCACATATAAGGACAATTCATATTTTATAACAGCACAATATTAGTCAACTACACTTAAATTAGTTCTTAACTATTACTTGTATTTTAAATAATTATTTTTTTACAATTGTAGACATTTAGAATAACATTGAATTGAAGATATTTCAATCTTAAAATTTGAGAACACAAGCTATCTATGAAACATCAATCGTTAGTGTTGCATATAAACCTTGTAAACAATTCTATAAATTAATTGCAAAAAAAATATTTTATAAATGAACCTAATCAACATGTGCAAAGAAATTCCTAACATGTCCACACTATTTCTCACTAGCAGAGATATCAATCAACATGTTTGGCACCATTTCTCACTAAAAAAGGAAATTGCAAAACATTGATAGTTGTCAAACTTCAAAGTCTGAAACTATTCAGAAATCCAATAATTTGCAAGGTATCAAAATGAATTACTTATAGCGAAAAATAATAGAAACTGGTCACAAAGAAATTTGTTCTTCAACCACTTGACATGGAAAACTTGTGTGTGTTTTTGTAGACACTAAAATTTAGAAATTTACTCTTTGACACTTTTGGTTTTGAATATGTACTATTGCTTAGATAAACACAACTTTTCCATTCCCACTTAGCACATTTCGAGGTCTCTTATCTAACTTATTTATCCTTACACACTGACATGTTGTTAGACACAAATTTCATAGAAAAACATCAAGAACATGAAATCAAAACATGTCCAAATACCAAAAGGTAGTAGACCTATAAAAATCATATAGAATCAAAACCTAGTCAAGAACTAAAGCACTTTGGTTAGTATGTGGAACATCAAGAACCATGGTCAGTTTGTATGGTCACCAACTTGTAACAAATATTTTGGAACTTTACATTATGACCTTGCTCATATGCTCTATTGGGCTCTGAAAAATCACACTCTGTTTTCTAGACATTAAATTGATAAATCATGTGATTAAAATCTCTAGATCATAAAAAACATAGGAATACATTAGAATAATGTAAAAGGTAGAAATCAAATGAGCACTATATCTAGAGACACTTAAATACCACTCGTATGACAAATGAGGTTTGTCTACCATAGGATGCCCTAAATTTGGATAATTGTGTGTGTATGTACATTCATAAAAGAAAACAAAAATCAGGGTATCATGCTAGGTCTTGATAATTCAGTCCATGTCATCTATAAGCACTTGACTCTTCACTTGTGTGCAACAACTAGTATAATCTAGCAATGAATTTATATGTTTTTTCATCTTTTTGAATTGTCGATATGGGGGTTGCCAAATCTAGTTACATTCATGCAGTTATCTTGACTTGGTAGGTAAAAATTCAATGTGTCATGTATATGATTCATTTTAAGATAAGCACCAACGTCAGCACTACATGTAGGGTGCCCATAACCCATTTATTGAAGTTCTAATGTAAAGAGTTATCTGATCCATGTATAGGGTTTGACACACATATTGGTGGAATAGGCCGATAAATATGCACAACATGACTCAAAAGAAGATATTTTATGTGTGCCACGTGCACAACATAGTTACTTGCATGTAGGAAAATATCTTAAGAAGTTACATAGTCAGAAACGAACTATGAAGACAATAGATAAGGAGAAATGCTGAGATGAAATGGGGATTATTATCCAGGGTTGCACGTAAGGACAAGATCAGATAGAGATGACCTTACACGAAGAGAAGCGGATAAAGGAAGTGAAAACAGTAAAGGAAGCTACATGCCAATAAAAATTTAACAATGAGGTCTATAGGTGGGCAATAAACATATGGCAATACACTAGCACCATAACAATTAACTAGCCTTGGGAATGTCAAAGGAGATTAGAGCTTGAGCTATAAAATGGAGGCTACTTTAATATACGTAGAGTTCTAACGAACCATTTTAAGGCCTCTTTCATAAATCAGAGTTGTGTTAGAAACAAGTCAATGTAAAGGGTAAGTTGTATTAATTGATTGAATACCATGTAATTCAGTATGTGTATTTGTATTTGTGTATAGGGTTAAGAGTGTAGACTTAGTAGGAGAGTAGGAAAATTCACCTTGGTGGAACTTCCAAAATTTGGAAAACTCCGAAGTTAGAAAAGGGTTCCCTATGAATTTGGAGGAAGAATCAGAGAGAGGAGAATCGAGGATCCTAACGCTAAGTGCAACACCAATTTCCAATGAAATTTAGATGTCTCCAATTTTGGGATTTCTCAAGGTCTTCAGATTTGGATTATTTGAGAGTGCGAGAGATGGAGGAATCCAAGAAAGTCTGTAAAATTCAACACAGTTTCTGTACATATCCATATACCATGCCGATTTGACCCTCATGTCTGGACTTTTCTTGAAGTAGACCTTGGATTAGAAGCTTTCGGACTTTGTTGGTGTATAATGAGAATTTCAATGAAACTTCTTGTACTTCTGATGTCATCAAGGGACGTAATGTTTTCTTCCTCAACATACCAATGGATCATCGATATGTCTTGAAATTTCATTATTTTGTGAAGGAATTTCGTGAAATGCCTGCATAGTGGAATTTTATAAACTTGTTACAGATATAATACTAATTTTATGATATACGGTAAGTTTTTGACAGATAAGAGTAATTTCAGAGGTTGCAAACATATAAGTACTGAAAAACAAGAATTATCATAGTAGGACTCGCCATAACCTGTGAATAACACATACCTGATATTTTCAACTGATGCGGACATACCACCTTCATTTTTTGTGAGTTTCCAAAATATGCACAAGAAAGGACTTCTTTGCAAAGCTCACAGGGTTATGATACTAGCTGAATTTTTTGCTAATCTAACTTCAATTACTCTAATTTACATGAATCCATTGATATATCACTAACTTGATAATAATACTACTTAGGTCATGAATTGAGGAACATATAGAGTATTATGTTCGAAGGCTCTTGCAGTATGGATGATAGTCTTGTTGTCTAACATACTGTAGGGTTAGATCGGATCGGAGGTTGGAATGACTCAGAGGTTGGACTAAGACTCATAGAAGTTTTGGTTGGACGACACTAGATATATGGATTGCTCTCAGGTTGGACAGATCTGGAAGTTTTGGTTAGATGACACTGGGGTTGGATGACTCTTAGGTTAGACAGATCTAGGGTTAGACGGATCATGGGTTGGATGACTCTGGGTTTGGACGACTATGGGGTTAGATGGCTGTGGGGTTGGATGACTATGGGGTTGGACGGATGTGGGGTTGGACGTCTCTTGGGTTGGATGACTCTAGGGTTGGAAAACTGTGGGGATAAATGACCATTGGGTTGGACATCTCTGGGGTTGGACGGCTGTGGGGTTGGATGACTATGGGATTGGACGAATCTTATGTTAGAAGAATCTGAGGTTGGATTTCTCTGTAGTAGGATCAAATCTTAAATCTGGCATGACTTACAGTATGCAGTTTGACAACAGACTTATTGGATGGTACGGTTCTAGTAGTCTATGTATACTTCGGTAAATATGGGCATAGAATGATTCGAAACAGTGGTGAATTATGTAACGACCCAAAAATCACACACACGAACAACACAGTAAAAGACAGGATAATTTTTTTTTTGACTTGCTTCGACACAACACGACACAACATGTCGTCACAAGGTTACAACCAACACTAGGAACCACTTGTTACGGGGGATGACCATAAAGGTCAGCACGGAAACGTTCACACCTATCAAGGACAATCTACTTTTCTCTTCTTGACAAGACAACATTGGAAGTCCAACCACAAAACACACTTACAGTTAGGGCATCCCATGAGGAATTTCTTGTTAAATTTTCTTGTTTACTAAAGTGTCTCTTAATTCTTAACTTACGTTCTTATAGAATTTCATGTAATGATTCACACAATTCTTTTCACAAGGATAGAACTTCTTTCTTTTCAACTGTTTGACTAAATAACTTAAGGCCAAGCTTTCTAAACTGGGATCATCAATTTTATGTCCAAATCTTTCTTATTCATTTGATTTTAGAACATTTTCCATTTCTTACAAGGTTAATTAATCTTACTCAAGCCACTAACACATGTTCCACACCTCTATTGCACAGGTGAAGGCATAAGCTCCGATTGAGTGACAAAGTACCGCTTAGGGTTCATAACAATAACCTTCTTGTTTAAGGATCAAATTTTGACCTTGCTTAAGAATATCACCATGAATTAAGGCATGGGTTAATAGAACAGGACAACAGAATTTCAGCTTCAGGGTCACATTAGTTTACTATCAAGTCTTTAATTGAGGTTAAGAGTTTATCAAGATTGGTTAAATGTTCCATCTAGACTTTACTTAATTAAGTTTGACAAAGGAAAACATTTACCAAACGATAAGAGATAGATTTATGGTTTTATTAATCAATTTCACTCCTTATTAAACCTATCATTATCTAGAATCTAACCATAGATTTCACCATGTTAAGTTCGTTTAAGAATTTCACCAAAAGGGATAGTGTTCATTAGTGTAGCTCAGAGATATCAAGCTATCATATTTTGTTACTTAACAATGGATAGTTTCATCTTTGATTGTTCCATGGTCTCAAAGGCTATCAAGTTGGTCACCTCTACACAAATATATTTATCCATATAAATTTTTAGTTTAACTTCTATAAGGATTATCCAACTCACTTTATAGTACTTACAACTCATTGCTACTAAGCCTTAGGAGGATTTACAACTCAACATTTTAACTCAAGATCAAAGTTTAACAGTACTCGTTTGCGGAAACAAAACAAGGTTATATCAATTCATTCCAACATGATGCACAAATCAAAGGGACATACCATCTCTATTGAACCATGACTAGGGAGCAAGAGAGTAATAACATGGGACATGCCCCACTACTATACTAAGGGTTAAAATTCACTAGAATATCCCATAACCAAGCGGTAATCAAATTTCATCTTTCACATGATAACCAAACAAACCAAAGTTTCAACAGTTACAACAACAATACTCTACAATACATTTACTAGGCACTGACCCTTCTTCTAAAATGTCCAAAGACCTTTTCCAAATTTTATAACATAATACACATTCGTACAAAGGAACATCATAACCAAGATTGATGTAATAATCTACAAGTCTTTCCATCATCTAACCACATAAGCCATCTGCAACAATTAATAACCTGAGTCAGTTCGCGAGAACTGAGCAAGATAAGACTACACAAAACCACCATAACTATTATCTAACAATATCATGAAAAGAAAGCACTTTATTACAAGATTTTGGGTCAAACCTCTAAACACTACAAGCACATCAAGTTATAATAAGGTCTATAACATGCCAATCAAAGAAGGAGAAGACCTTGTACTTCAGTTAGGAGAAAAAGCAACGAAAGTAATAATCGTATGAGAATGGCCCTTGGCCCTATAAGGAGATATAAACAATCTAGCAAAGAACAAAATTCCCATCAAGTAAGTAATTAAACAATAATTACAAGATTGAGATTTGATATATATACACCAACCATCTAGAAAATTTATCAAAGATACCATACGCACAGGCTAAAATAATATATTTCTAAAAGTACAAGAGTTGATCGGCCCAAGAAAGGGGAACCACGGGTTTCAACAATTAACACTAAAAGTCATGTATAATTGAGTTTCAAACCGGAAATCAAATAGAGTATACACACAACATAAGTTTCGAAGCGAAGGCAAGGTATACTAGTTTTGACCATTAACTACAAGAGATTTTCCAATCATCCAAGAAGGGTCAAAGTCTTACAGGCTAGTAGCAAACATGCGAGAGAAGAAGGGGGTTCCGTCACAACAAGAGTATACAATAATGTCATCAACAAATTTTATAACACTAAAGGATTTGCAAACCTCCACAACAATTCTAATGTTTGGTTAATTTAAAATAAATTACCCATTTCCCAAAACAACCAAATTTTAAGGCAACCCTTGGTAACACAGTCAACCGTCACACATAGATACAAACATAATTTCTAAGTGACATTATCAAAACAAAACCTTCCACTATGAATTCATAAGATTATCACATGAAAGCTGAGTTTTTCCCGAAGGTCAATCACATTTAAGGAAATCTCCATCACAAACTATTACAGGTAATTACGTGCATAAAAACTGACCAATATTAATTAATAGCGTTAACATTACAAGGGAGAAAAATAATGCAAGTTAGGAAAAATAGAAGAGCGCCATCAGTAATAATTCATAGAGGGGGATTAGACCAAAACTATTCTAGTGTCAACGAGGTACTGGATTCGCACAATGAAACCTCGAGCTTAGTTGATCCGAAAAGCTAGTTATGGTTCAAGTTGATAGGGATGGTCAAGGTACTTCTTGAGGATGGCCTTAAAAGTCTAGAAACAAGATGAAAGACAAAATAAGAGTCTAAGCATGCGAGACGGAAAACATATTACACACAACCTTTTCATTCTAAAAGTTTAATACCGAAACTCAAGCTGGCTAGCCCCAAGCATTGATCACACAATCCTACAACCTTTCTTTCTCGATGCCAAAAGGTTATCAAAGGGACTTGCGAAGGAGCTAACAAAAAACGTCAAAAGACAACTTGGGTGCTAGGGAGGAGCTTCATAGTTATCGTAAACTTACTTCCATGATATCGAAAATACTAGTTTGATCCACATAATAACTTGCAACTCAATCGCAGAGAAGAATTAATACATAAACAAACAGATGAAGGTCTATCACTCGAGCAAGAGAAACATAACATCCAGAGGAGAGGGCACACGCATCCTTTCGACCAACATACTGACAACGATAAAAGCTAAAACAAGAAGAAACAAGCAGAAAGGGGAAATCTCCCATCATGACATCCAACTGACAAATCAATGCAAGGAAAAGTGGTTCGATTTCACAATATTTTTAAATAAAATAACAGTGGAAAGGTGTAGAAATATCTTGCCTATTTCTCCAGCTTCAACAGGTCGTACAAACTCCACATGGGCCAGCATAAAAACAATAGCATGAGACAAGGATGTGAGTACTGCTGCTGGCAATGTCAATGGGTCAAATGTGATAACTGGATAGACTGATGGGGCAGAAAATTTAACAGTTGAGTCCTTTCGGAAATCCACCTCACACTGCCTCGTAGTGTCAGCTAGAATCCCATAAGCTTCCCCATTTGGAAAAAAAAATAGCCAACACCCACGGGTGGGGCTGATATAGAGATGTCGTACTATCACCATAACCCCAAGCATCAGTGTTCCACGTAAAGACACGCTTTCCTATTCACTTGAGGGAACCTCTACCTTCTCCAGTGCCATATAAAGAAGATCCATGAGGGAGTTCAATGGTGACAACTTGTTGGCCATGCACGCAGTCACAAGATGGAAAATAATCCGGCACCCCCGACATCCAATTTTAGGTTGGTAGAATAGATGAACATACTTCAGCTTGTAATAGAGGAGATATGTTGTACATAGTGTCGCTTGGGCTGCATATGTCTCAAAATATTTCGCTATTGACTTTACTAATAACTATTTTCATATTATTGTCAACCGCAACGAAAGATAACTAAATCACTAAACAATTACATTGATGCTACTGTTAGACATACTTCAACGATCTACCATTACTTTTGAGGACTAACTGTTCAGCCAAAGCTTTACTATGTCCAACAGGGGTCAACATGATCCTCCAGAGAAAATATCACAATGCTTCATTTCCATTAACAATCTCCTTTCCCGCATACACAACATTATATGTGCTTGTATATATAAGTCTCCTCACACCATACTTAACGCAGGCATCCAATACAAGGCAAGTTCCGTGATTTGAAGCTCGGATACAAGACGTAATGATTACATCACGCTCCTGGCTCTGAAAGGCATCAACCGTTGTGATATATAAACCTTTCTTTCTTCAGATTTGAGGACATCATCAAACTCTCGGTGCAAACATTACAGTTGCAGCTTGAAGGTGTGATAATTCCAACAACACCCTTTATGCCTGCCAACATAGTGACTCGTTGAAGATGCTCATATAATTTACAAAGCAAAAAGTGCTTCATGAATATTCCGATATGAAATAGATCCATACCTATGAGGTCCTCTTCCATGGGTTACATCGTAGAACAAGCAAGAAATCAATAGAGAATCTTAGTAAATAAATTTCTTCAGGTCTGCTGGTAATACTCTCACTGTCACATAACCGATTTTGGAGATACAAACCCAGTGCATGCTCTGGATCTGAAGAATATCCTGCTACCTTCACCTCCCAAGACATTTTCTCCAACATTGCATAGAGATCTCCTGTGCCTGTGGGTGTGATCTATCACCAACACAAAAGGCATGCGCCATTATTACAGCAAAGCACGTGCTTCATGAATATTCTGATCTGAAACAGATCTGCCTCCAAGAGACCCTCTTCCATGAGCTACATCGTAAAACAGTAATGTCTCAATAGAGAATCTCTGTAAT
>JAHRHJ020002721.1:0-10534 GCA_019776745.2 Taxus chinensis | reverse complement strand
GAGTCCCTTTACCAGACTTTGGGCAATGGACACGAGGATGTGACCGGACAAAATCAGCGAAACTAGAGAATTTGCCAACGCCAGGACATTTGGAACAAAGGGACGCACGGGACACGGATAACCGAAGAGCCGAAAGCCATCAGATCACGGCCATGTGTCAACCAACGAAATGGATAGGAAAGCCCTTTTGGGCGATCGGCGGATTCTGTCCCGCGAAGCACTGGGAAATCCGCAGCAAAAGATGCAGTGGACATGAAAGAGATCTGCAGACCCGCGGAACACCAAATCTGACACGTGTCACAGCAGAAAGGTCCAAAGGTCAAAGGGGGTGATTTTGGAAGGAAAAGTCCGACCAAGAATCAGTGCCACATGTCTAAGTGTAAGGGCCCACAAGGAAATTTCAAAGGAAAGAGCCCACGGAAAGGTGGAAGAGAGAATTACTCAGTGAATCAGGGCTGCCAGTGTCATCCAGATGGCAGAGCGCGGAAAAGATTTAAAACCTGTTCTTTTCTGCCTGTTTTTGTGCCCTAATCTTCATACCTTCGTATCTTTCGATCCAGAGCTCAGATTTTGCACGTTCTTTATAATCAACGGAAAGATGTTGAAATTCTCTACATATTCTGGGAATCACCTCACATTGGTGTAGTTTGGAGGGAGACAATTAAGAAACATCTCTGACGTGCCGTGGTGCAAGACAAAAGTAATGCTTCAACAACCAACTGTAATGGCAGCAGACACTCGCCGCTCCTGTTAGACAGCCCGCCGTTTTGCTAGGATCCCCACGTCTGTCATATGAGATGATTTTAAAGCTACCAAGAAGTGGTTGGGGTAGATCTAGATTTTCTCCTCTCTTCGCCATCTCTCATTTCTTGATCCTTCCTCCTTATTCCCTTGCTTTCCAGAGATTTATGGAGCTTTCAAACCTCCCATATGGGTTGTAATTGCCAGTATTTTTTCCTTTGGCCACTGTAAAGCAATTGAAGTGTATCGACTCTGAGCAATAATTATATGTGTTGTGATTGACTCTCTCGAAACGCCTCTCCTGTATTCATTTCTGTCATTTTTGATCTCCTATGCAGTTTGGTTACCTGTGCATGGTGTTTGTATTTCATCCTTGTGGGTCCTGTTGTTAAATTTGAACAAAATGAGTGTCTAACTTCCTCGGTTCATCACCTTTTAGTTTTAGGTTTTATTCTATGCAGTTCCTTACCCTGTTCCCTTGGCAATGTTAGATTTAGTGTTTTAGCAAACCCTCTGCATTTTTTGTGTGCCTCTGAACAGAGGAATTGACGAAACCAGCCTTCTCTGGATAATATTTTCTCTCTTCAATCCCAAGTCCCCACCTTGGAGAAAAGATTCCATGTTGTGTAATCACACTGGATGCGTGAACATCACCTAGAAGCCTGATCCATCCGTGTGGTGCTGTGACGTCCCTGGCAACAACAGGAACTTATGACATTACAATAAATATTAGTTGTTTTAACAAAATTCAATGGTTTAACGGTTTGAAAAATTAGTGTTCTAATTAAATTTGTAGCTTGAAAAGACTTGGATGAAGTAGAAACGGTGTTTTCCTTTTTTTTTCAACGCTATATAACTTTTTTTTTACTATCTGATATATATATTAAATAGATTGCAATGATGTTAATGTGTTTTAATGATACAAATTAGTCATCTTGATGACTTGTGGACAATTTTGTGTGTGGAAAGGTTGTTATAACCAATAAATTTGAAAACAACTAGACTGGAATCTGAAAAAAAATTGCCAGTTTTTTTGGATGAACATGTTTGATTGTTCTCTTTACTATTAGATATAAATCTTTTCTTATTAATCGATTTTGATTGAATGAACTAAACATCATCAGGGTGATGATTCATTAAGAGGGGAAGTATGGGTGGGGGCCAACCCATAATTTTATTTTGTTTCATCTCGAAAGGGATAAGTCATAAATGAAGAATGGGTTCGAGAGCCAGATATTAAACTTTATTATGTATTTGTATATGCAAGCCACATATACATATACATCCCTAAAAAGGATATACTCGTACTCTTAGTTAATATTAGCGGAACCCAACAAACCAGTGTGCACAATGCTTGTATTATACTTAGAATTCATGACATATTCTTATTTTCTTTGATATTGAATTTATTTACCATGTTAGTAATGATATTTTTCGATGATGATAGATCAGCATAAAATGTTTGTACCTATCAAGAATTAATATTACTAGTTTACCTTCTTGCTGGAGATAATGACTTCAATTAAGAGAATTTAATCTTTAACACGTTGCCAAAGTATTATTTTTATATGGAACATGTTTTTTACTATTCATGACTTAACTCTCTCATGGTATGCAGGTTATATATGCAAAGTTAAAGGAAATATCCCTCACACCGTTCATGGATATGAAGGGGTTTTTCAAGTAACAATACTTGTTTAATTGAATTATTAAGTAGTTGTAGATGATTGATCTGTTTGTTACTCAACCATAACCACTCCTTGATACTTGCTACAGAAATTACTATTGCTATGACTATTTTTTCCTCATCGGCGACCCCAGAAAACCATAAAAGGTATTAGCTTATTTGTCTATTCAATAAAATAAATGAGAAGGAAGGGTACTTTGTCTCATTCATGATAAATATTATTTAGCTAGTTCCAGTTTGCTTGTTCAAACAACACAGCTGAATATGGGCCTGATTCATGGACTCATTGGCTAGGAAAAAAGGGATAAATAACTTGCAGGTGTTCGAGGCTAGTGAGATAATTGTCCACCCAAGTTAGAGGACAACCTGCAGAAGAACGAACTTGATTGCCTGAGGAGCTACAAGAATTAGGGTATGGACCTCATTGAGGGATTTCAAAGATTCAAAACAACAACTTATGTCCATACCAGGAAGAGACAATGAAGAGCGGCTAGGGCTCACCGCCGTTGGAAGCAACATTTGATGTGGTTGACAAATCTAAACGGGAAAAAAACACAGCCACATATCCTGTGAGGGTGAGGCCAGCCGTTCCAGATAATAACACAAGCTGGAAGGTGGCAGGTGTTGAGAATGATACGAGATCGTAATTTCTTAGGAAGAGACTGAATTCTCGACTCGAAATCAGGGGACGATTAGAGCAGCAGTATGGGATCACGTAGTGCAGCTGCGGACCCCCAAGCTTCCTAATGGTTTAGTAAACATTGGAGTCTATCTTCAACCCCTACCGACCAGTTCCGTAAGGAAAAGGCGAAACATACAGGTCAAGGAAGAAGATTCAGAGCCACTTCTAGTTGGGGAAGGCAAATCCTTCAATTGGTAAAGGGGCACTGGCAAGCGACATCAGATTTCCTCAGCTTCCAAGAATTTCCCGATGTCTTAATTGGGCTATGGAAGACTTGAGCGGCTCTCACCACAACCCCCAATTCAATCTGAAGTTGGCACTCAAACATAGAATGGATCCCGATGCTAAACCCATCAAGCAAGAAGCGAGAGACTGTTGTCAACACTCACATGAGCCTTAATGAGAAAAGAGCTTAACAAGCTAAAGAGGCAAGCATTATATTCCCATCAGCACTCAAGTTTTGGGGTTGCCCCCCCCCCAACTTGGTTCCGATAGGAAGAAGCGTGGGAAATCAGGTTGTGGTAGATTCCGAGACCTCAATAGGGCATCTCTCAAAGACCATTACCAACTCCTTCAATGGAACAATTTTTTCTAGTATCGGTTGAGAGAGATTCTCTCTCCTTAGATGGCGACTCGGGTATGAATCAGGTGATGTGAAAGAAGATGGACCAATTCAAGACGGGTTCACACCCAAGGGGGGACCATGCCTACAAGAGATGCCATTTGGATATCACTGCTCGAGGCCACCTTCCCCAAGGGAAAGGGTATATGCATTTAAGGGGTTGTTGATCAACAAAGAGTTCTGATATATCTTGACGACATCATGAATCTCAAAAAAGGCCGCGGATACACCTCTATTCTTTGAGGAAGTATTTAGAGATGTAGAAGATTTAGAGCTCATTGAATCCCAAAAAGTGCATATTCTTGGCTCACGAGGGAAAACTTCTAGGCCCATATTGTTTCAAAGGAGGGGTTGACGATTGACCCAGAGAGAGTCAAAGCAATTCAAGCTTTGCCATTGCCAAGTCACAAGAAGGCTCTTCAAAGCTTCTTAGGACGGATCAATTTTGTCCACAGGTTTGTTCCAAACTTTGCAGCTCTCGTAAAGCCAATAACGCTGATGTTAAAGAAGAGCATGGCATTTAAGTCGACATCTGAAGGCAAGGCAAGTTTCGAGGCAATAAAGGAAGCTATATCTCAAGCTCCGACTCTTGTCAACCCAGACTTCTCCAAAGATTTCGTGCTATATGCCCTTCAGTGGTGGAGACACAATTTCTGCAATCCTGGTCACAAACAAAACAAAGGAGGATTAGAGCAACCAGTTTCTTTCTTCAGTCAAGGCTTGGAGGAATATGAAACTAGATACTCTTTCATTGAAAAGCATGTCCTTGTAGTGATCAGGAGTTTAAAGAAATTCAAGCACCTAGTCTCAAACAACAAGATCCAATTGATTGGTCCTCACCATGCGGGAGTTAAGGACTTCCTTCTAAACAAGGATCTGAATGAGAAGCGTGTAGGATGGATCACTCGTGTCATGGAATATGACATCGAGAGCAAGGTTTCCAAACTAGTACGTGGAAAGGGGACTATGTGAGCAGCTAGCCTTGAGTCAACAAGTTGAAGCAGGTGATGAAAAAGAGAATGCCTTGGTACTACAGGATGGTCAAGAACATGAAAATGATGATGTGCCTACTCCTTGTTGGACTCAGAGTATAATACAATTCCTACAGACAAGCCTATGCCCTCTAGAAATGAGCAAAAGCAAAGAGGAGATACTTTAGATTGCAAGCTATTCCATATGTGCTTGTTGATGGTGCTTTGTTCAAGAGGGACATCAATGGAGTTCTATTGAGGTGCATTGGGATAGGTCAAATTGAGAGGGTGTTACGAGATTTTCATGATGAAGATTCTGGAAGACATTTTGCCCCATGAGTAACAGCTCTCAAGATAATGAAAGGCAAGGTATTATTGGCCCATGAGTGTTCAGTGACTGCTATACATGGATAAGAAAGTGCAAGAAATGTGCACTCTTCACAGGCAAAGAAAAACTAGCATCGCTCCCATTGCACCCAATCTTGGTTGACCAACCATTTCTGCAATGGGGATTGGACTTCATCGGGGTCATCAACCCAAACTCAAGCCAAGGCCACAAGTGGATTCTCACGGCAACGGACTATTTCACCAAGTGGACTGAAGCAGTAGCACTCAAAGAGGCAAACGAGTCTAATATACTAGAATTTTATGAAGGAATAGTGACCAGGTTCGGTGTGCTGGCCACTATTATATCAGACAATGCATTGGCAGTCATAGGTTCCAAGATCACAGAATGGGCTATCAAGAATGGAATCTATTTGAGCACCTCTTCAAATTATTACCCATAGGGTAATGGACAGGCAGAGTCCACAAAACAAAAATTTACTAAGAATCATCAGGAGGACTCTGGATGAAAATCAAAGAACATGGCATACCAAGCTAAAATCAGCATTATGGGCTGATAGAATAACACCGAAGAGGTCTACAGGAAATTCCCCTTACAAGTTGGTCTATGGAAAAGAGGCAGTATTGCCTATATCATTAGAACTGCCTGCATTGGAGTTCATGAAGCAGTTGGAGTTGGCTGAGTTCGAACCAATGGAGGCTAGGTATGTAGAGTTGATGGAATTGGAAGAAATTAGAGAATGCATGCAGCTCAAACGAATTGAGAAAGATCAGGCCTTAGTGAAAAGATGGTTTGATAAGAAAGCAAGAGAAAGGACCTTCTCGGAAGGAGACTTAGTTCTGAAATGGGATGCAGATCGGGCAAAACCTGGAAGGCATTCCAAGCTTGATGCCATTTGGAGTGGCCCCTACATGGTCATGGAATGTAAGAATAGCAATGCCTTCCAATTTTCTACCTTGGATGGAGAAGAACTTCCGATTCTGGTCAACGGAATCTATCTTAAACGTTGCTACTGAAGAGAGAAAGGTTCTACCCTTGTAAATATTAGCCTAGATTTCAATTCCTCTAAGTGCGTATGCACATTGTCTTGTTGTAGTTAGGCTTCAGTTTCCCTAAGTGCTTTGGCACAGATTTTGTTGCTCCTGGGTTGGTTTTCTACAGTTCAGCATGTTCTTGAGAGAAGGAGTTACGGTATTGGGCTCGGGATCAGATATCAGGTTGGTTTCAGGGTATTGCTTATGACTCCATGCCCAATGGATCGCTAAAAGGCCATTGATCTTCTACCTAGCAGGCAGGTAACCCCGTAAGTTCACCAAATTGTTGTCCATATATTTACCCCCAAGCGGGTAAATAGATTCACCCCAAAATCATAAAATCGGCTAAGTCCTGCACAAGGCCACCTTTGGGACAATTGGAACAATCATAGGCGGAGAAGGCATGAATCGGAAAAACATAAAGAAAATATGTATTCCAAGTCCTTTACCAGGACATTTGCCAACAAATGGACACGAAGGATGTGAACCGGAAAAATCAGGCGAACTAGAAGAATTTGTCCCAAACAGCACAAGGACATCGGGTTCAAAGTGGACGTACGGGAGCATGGATAACGGAAGGAGTCTCTAAAACCCGACATCAAAGGAAAACGCCAGGTTTCGGGTTTCGGGAAACATGAGATGATGGAAGCCCATTTTGGGCAGATCGCAAAGGATGTCCTGATGCCGCGAGGGTTCACTGGGAAATCCTGAGGCAAAAAGATGCAGTGGACATGAAAGCGCTGGTTTCGGAGTCGCGGAACAACCAAGTCAGGGACACGTGTCACATGGAGAAAGGTCGAAAGGTCAAAGGGGTGATTTTTGACGCCAAAGTCCCGAACCAATGAAACAGTGCCATATGTCTAAGTGTACAGGGCTCCACAACCCGAAATTTCAAAGAAAAGCCCACTTGGAAAGGTGGAGTAGCAGAAGCGGGTTACTCAGTGAATCACGCAGGCATGCAAACACATGTCGAGGCATCCTCCAGATGGCCGATGCAGACGCGAAAAGATTTTAAAACCTGAACCCGGCTGGAAACAGACCCTGACGCGGGAAATATTCAGACCTTCGCCATAACTTCGATCACAGGGAGCTCGGATTCACACAAGGTTGGACTTTATATCAACGGAAAGCTCTCGGCATCCTCTATGCAACTACGATTCTGGGATCATCTTTACATTTTGGTGGGAACAAGTTCTGGAGGGAGAAAATGTAAGAATACATCTCTCGCCACTGTTGGGTTGTTGAGATTCCCACCTAATGCTTCAACATGTTTCGTTGAATGTTAGGCAGACAGTCTTGGAGGTCCTGTTGGGAAAATCCGCCGATTTTGCTCACTTCTCCATCTCTTTCCCTGTCTATAAATTGTAAAGGATGGGATTTTAAATGCTACCAAGAAGTGGTTGGGGTACATTCTAGATTTGTCTCTCTCTTGCCTCTCTCATTTCTTGATCCTTCCTTCTTCCCTTGCTTGCCAGGTGGATTTGTGGAGCTTTCAAGGACCTTCCCATTTGAAATTGTAATGCCAGTACCTTTTCCTCTTGGCCATTTTACATGTTTTGTATCGACCCCTTGGAGAAAATTAATGCATATCTATGGATGTTTGACTCTCAACCCTCTACGTGTATTCATTTGCTGTCCTTTCCCGATCTTCTACTGTGAAGTCTGGCTATCTATGCATATCTGTTTGCATTACATTTTATGTGGTTTATGTTTAATTGGCAAAACATGAGTGTTCTAACATTCCTCGGTGCATCACCTCCTGTAGCTTAGGTTTTATTTTTATGCAATTTCTCTCTACCCTGTCTCCTTGGTAAGTTAGATTAAGTTTTTGGGGTAAACCCTCTACGTTTTATTGTGTGCATCTGAACAGAGGGATAGGATCCGGCCTTCATCCAGAGAATATTTTCTCGATCTTCGCGAGGTCCCACACTTGGAGAAAAGCTTCCATGTTGCGCAATCGCACTGGATGACCTGAACATCAACCCAGAAGCCTGATTCGCAGAGTCCCAAGGGTGCTGCGTTTCAACACCAACAGTGAACTTATGTTATTTTTGGTAAATATCTAGGTTGCATCAACAAGGGGAATTGGTCAATGTGTCTAAACAGTTTCTGCCAAATTAGTATTCTACACTGTAAATTATCGTAGCATCTGACCATTTTTGGATCATGTAGCCTACAACGGTCTTTATCACACGTCTATAGTTTTGGTGTTCAACGCTATCGAACTCCTTGTCCTTTGGATGGATCTACACTTATACTTCAGCTGGTACCTGGTAAACTACACCCTTTTGCATGATAGTGAGGAGTTTTCAATGAGTAGGAGAAGTCGACCCCTAAAATTTTTATGACTATGTGACAACTTAAGTGTTAAAGGATGACACTATCGTACTGTTGAAAACCAATAACCTTTTCAAATTTCCCAAATAGACTGGAATATTCATCAAATTATGCAAGTATTCGCCACTAAAAATTTTGATTGTTCACAAGTTAGGATAATTTTACAGTATAAATATTTTCTATAGGCATCAATAATAATTATGATCGGAACGGTGGCAAGGTTAAACATACTTGTTAGCGATAAAAACTACCACACTTGGAACGATGAGGGAAGTATGTCAAATCCCATAATTTTGACTTTGTTTAATCGAAAGTTGTTAATTGATAAATGAACTAAAGGCTTACTAGGTGGCTAAAATATTAAAACGATTGTGATGTCACATTTAGCCTACTAAATGCACCCATGCCTTTTCATTTTATTACTTGGTTTATAAAGGATATGCACTCTTACTCTTAATTATATACACCCGTGTGCAATAATGAAATGTATTATAATTAGAATTCATGCCCTCATAATCTTAAGTATACTTTATTACAAAATAAATTTACCAAAACAAACGCACTTAATAAATTATCCATGATAATAGATATGCAACCATAAGATGTTAAGTAGTTTTCACATTAAGTATATAGCCCTTAGATTTAACCTTTCTATGCTCCACCGATAGGATGGGCTAACCCTAAATAAGACCTTGAAGTAATCCCTACACAGTATAAGCCAAAGTATAAATTCTAGTAATAGTAAGATGTTTTTACTATATAACTGACCAAGTTTCTCATGGTAAAGCAGTAGGTATTAGACTTTTTCACATGCAAGTTTAAGGAAATAACTTTACATCCAACTTCTACAGGATATAGCAACAGGTTTACAATCTATCATATTAAACCTGTTTAATTGAAAATTATTGGCATATTGTGATTTCGATACAATAATAAAAAATGTTATCTTGAACCATATAGCCACCTCCTATGAAATTATGCCTAATAGACCTAAGTCAGTCATTTCAAAGACTATTGTTTCTCATTTGAGACTTTAAGAAAACATAATTAAAGGTATTAGACTTAATAGTAGTAAGTAAATCTATCAACATACAATACAATGAGAAGGTAAGGGTAATTTGTCTTAAATTTTTGCAAACAAATCATTATGCAAAAGAATATTGTAGGCAAAATGGCAACTTCATTATCATAACATCTAGCAATGTTTGCACACCAAGCTCTAGGAGCTAGTTTTAAACCATATAGATATTTTTTCAGTCTTACACACATACATTTTTTTACCAGGTTCTTCGAATAAGGTTTTATTAGTGTTGAGTCATATAGATTTCCTCATTTAAGACACCATTCAGGATATGGCATTTGTGTTGACAGTCCAATTGTAATGGATATCTCCATCTAATGGATTTGGCCAACCAATCATGTGAGTAGGTAAGACAATAAGGATCCTCACATATGCTCATTTTTGCAACTGATGCAAAATTTTCTACATAGTCGATTACCACGTTTTGGTAGTTAAAAAATCATAGCATTTTACTGCAACCTGGATTTGAATTGGGTCCACATGGCCATCAACTTGAAGTAAATTTGATTTTTTACCTATACAATAGTCTTAAGACTTAGATATGAATGATTTTATTAATTTATCAACTGCCCCATATAAGTAATTTGGGGATTACATCTAATTAAATCTTGATTAAGATAAATTTTCATGTGTTTTTTGGTTATCTCTTTGGTGGATTAACCATGCAGGGAAAAGGCTTAATTAATATTAATATTATTATTTTTTATTATCTTAAACTCCACTAGTCGGGTTTGGTGAGAAACCAGTTAGAGACGGTGGTGATCTTCCCAAATCCTCTACGTGGCACTTGAAAGTTTTAATGGGAATTGAATGCCTTGAAATCCATGAAGATTCTTGGAGAAGCTAATCGAATGCAACTCATTCCAATGATTTTTTGTTTTTGAGCTCAATCTCAAGCTATGCATGCAAACCAGGTAATTTTGTATTAGGCATTGTATGGAAAATTTGTCTTGAAAAATGTGTGCATGGTAATGGAAGAAGTAGGGTTTTGTGTTAGAAGTATTATAAATATTATTCCTTTAAATAACAATAA
>JAHRHJ020002720.1:0-10536 GCA_019776745.2 Taxus chinensis | reverse complement strand
TGCAACCTTTTCCTTAAGATGTTTTGTTGTCCTTCCCATTATTTCTTTAAAATGATGCTTCATTGTAATTCTTGAAATACTCTTTTCTGCTCATCATCTAGATATTTTGTGATGGGACACTTATTCTATTTTGATGAGGGTATTTATTCTTCATTTCTCACACACATGTGAAGCTTCAATGGCACATAGTGATGAATAATGGTTTGCTCTATGTCCATAAAATTATTAGGCTATCATTTTCCCTACCGAGTGCACTCAAATTGAAACCATTGTTAGTCCCTTGTCCTCCTTGTTTTTGTACATATGCACATATAAGTCTAGGAATCCTAAACCTTAAGCCTCTTCCCATAGTATGGCGTAGGACTAGTTATTCAAACATTTTTACTGATAATGGTAGATTACCTACATATGTAACATGTTCCTCTATTGAATCCACCTCTATGACTGCCATATCTTATGTTGCGGTATCCTCCTTGGTATCCCCATCACTATTATTTCCTCTGCCATTATTCCTGTCCGACTACAGTATTATCAGTTTCTCATCCACGTCATTGGAAGATACTTTCTACACTAGTGTGTCATAAATTTCTTACAAGCCTCATGGATATGATCAATTAACATGTAGTCTAATGTGTCATGGGTGTGTGTGTCACAAATTTTTCAATACATCGAAACCTTATTTTGTGTGGCACGTTGTGATAGAAGGAAGTCTCATAATCATGGTTCTTATGGCATATCTTCACAAGTTGAGAGTAACACATGCACACTCCTATGTAGATAACAACTATCTTTTGTGCCATTCTACATTGCAATTGATGCACCATAGTCCACTACATGTATAATGCACTGAGTTAGAAGATAACTTATCTAGCTGAGAAGCCATAGATAGCTGTAATCTAAGCTTCAAGGAACGAGGTTACTCTAGTATCTACGTTCCCAACCACTTTTGCATGCGTAGTTCCACTTTTAAAGCCTTGTGTGGGTCTGGTGAATGTCTTATGTGATAGCACCCCTCAGAAATGGTGCCAGAAATCATCCTATAAACCACTATGTATATATTGGATATTAGATGAGTATCATAAGAAATATTAGACAACGAAGTTTTAAAATGTGCATCATACTCCCTGACACTTTTACACAAGCCTTATTTAATGTCTTTGATTGTGCTGATACTTTGCTTCTCAAATTTAGGTATGTGGAACTCAGCCAAGAAAGTTGCACACAACACATCACAGTCTACTTCCATCTAGTGTTGGTCATACTTCTTATTCCAACTATGCGCGTAGACTTGAAGTGTGGTAGTAAAATTGCTAGCCTTTCTGTTTAGGGTTGTTATTCCTTTATCCCTCTACAAGCAGTTCACACTTGTGCACGTTCTCTACTACATCTTCTACACCTCGATATTTCTGAAAAATGATGGGACATCTTGAAAAACATATGAGGGGGTTGTACTGTGGTGGTGGGTTGCTCCCTTGTCCCAAATTTCTTAGTGGTGGGCTAGATCCTGAACCCAAACCTCTACTAGGATCACCTCTGCTTAGGGGAGGACCAAAGCCTCCTAAGCCTCCTGTTGATGGAACAAACAATGGTCCGAAGGGAGAATTGGTCTACGCAGCCGTTGTGGATAGATGCTAATTTGCACACCAATCATCTTTCTTAATATTCCCTCAAATAAGATTACTTGCCACTAAGTATATCACACCAACGTTTTGTCCTGATGTCACACCTGCCAACTAGATTACTTCCAAACAAAATCTTGTTGTCCAGCTACATGAAGCCTATTTGTTCTTTGCCATATGCACTACCTTTATCTGTTATACCTCCTATGTGCTGATACTAAAATGTGTTTACCTGTACCTCCAACCCAATCGTGGTGATCCTTGAATTTCCTTATTTGTTCTCCATCACTATGACGATCCTTCTATAACAACTATCAAAATTTTAGAGCAACAAGAGTGCAAGGGCCAAAGGTTTTAGAGGTGGGTCAGATGCGCACCAACGGATATAATCACTTTCTCATGCCAAACTCGCTTTCATTAGATGTTCGAGGGGGTTGCTACTGCTGCAAGTCCCCAATATCTAAGGGATATGGTCCCATGGTCCCTCGCATTTTGTAAGGTTCTCATCAATCACTTCCACCCAGACCCATTCCTCTACAGTATTATTTCCTCTTCAATTGTCACTCTCTTACACATTATTATATCTGCGAAGCCTTTCTTCTCTTTGTGTCTTCTCCTTATACTTGAACCTATGCCATCCTTCCCTATCTCCTTTTTTCCCCTGCGTGCACACGGTGGGTTTTTAGCCTACCATGGGAAATCATCCATTCCTAAGCTCAATGATTAGGATCTTTATGGCGCCATCGGATAGCGCGTGCATAAGTAATATTCTATTAGTTCCTACATAGAAAGCAAAACTCTGCTTCTTGTAGAGAACCAATACATTTAAATTGCGTACTCCAATGTGTAATTTTGCAGCACACCTTCCCACCAACTGGTCTACCGCACATGCATCCACTGTTCATCAAAATCAAAGAGTGCCTGGTACTTATCCTAGGTCCACACTTGCTTCTTTACCAACTGGATACCCCTATTATGTGCGTAAGCTATGCTAACTGCTTGTATAACTCTAGTGGGAAGAAACTGAAAAAATATCTCATACAGTGAATCATATAAATTTTATTCCACCCATTTGCATGTGCATTGAAACCTCATGTCCAGTGGTGTATCTCTGAGCAAAATCGTCATGATCATCTTTTACCCAATGCTCATATGTTCTCCAGTGACATTTAGAATTCAATGAACACGCCACATCTTGGTGATTAGAACTGAAAAGAGGTCCCCGAAAAGGTAACCAAAATGTAGCCTTATTGTTTACAAACACAACTAGGTCAAGCACGTGCTGACATATCACCCAAACTAATTATCCAGGCACTTACCCAAAGCACGCAAAACTCAACCTGCCACAGTCTACCCTATTTATTTTATCATGCAAGATGTGGATTCATCAATGACCATTGCGCAACACAAAGCAGAAGATAAAGTACATAATAGCAATGTAAAAGTAAAAACAAGTGCTTTGATCATTCATTCATAAATAACTAACAACAATATCTGAATGCCAATTACAACATGTTTGCTTCTCCTAACCTTGGTAACCCATACAATGTTACCCATTCTAAACACATGAACAATACATCAAGATAGTCTTAACTTACATATTCAAAACAATGCATGAACCTCAATACATATTGAATCACTCATACACAATACTCTCCATCACATGTACCCATCACTATTAGATACATTCCCCTTACAATGGGTATGGCACACATATTTATACACGGTCTTCCCGAGGGAGTGATGGGGAGGCACCTGAACAAAGGGTGTGGCTGATATCCCTGCTGCTTTTGACTCTACCTTAGTCAAGGGTGAGAGGACCCAAGATGCGGTCAAGGGAGCACAAGGTAGGGCCAGGAGAGTCGGGGTGATATCCCAAAACCTCATAAAATAAACAAATCAGAACTGGGTGCAGCCACCGAATACAACATTCACTCGAAAGAGTGGTCACTAAGCACTACAGACACCCGAGGACTCGATATGGACACCTAGAGGTAGTTCTAGTATGATCTACACACTAACTCCAAGGATTTGCATAACTTGTTTCAGGTTAATGATGTAGATTTTGGATTATGAGTGAAAACACTCTAGGTACATGTGTTAATATGGTGCTCTCACATGCGGACTTAAATGAGATAAATAGGGAGGATGAGATCCACACAAGAATTTAGAGTGCTTAGAAAAAAGGGTAATCAAATTTTGTGGGTTGAAGAGAAACTTGAAACGAAAAGGGAAGTGGAACCGAAAATTCACAAGTAACTGGGAAGATACATGGACAAAATGCCAACCATCGTATGTTTATGCTATTACATGAAGGTGAGGGGACATCAAATGGGCCTTTCATAGGACACAGATTTGTAGGGAAGGCTCTGGGAAAGCACAAGATCCAGATTCCTGATAACCTAGCTCAATACACCTAAGGCTAGATCATCTCATGCAAATTATGTGTAACAATCTAGATCAAGGGACCCCCAAGATTTTATAAGCATACCACCCAATCCTACTTAGTCCGTAGGGAATTTTTTTTATAGGTTTTCAGAAATGACATCTCCAGGTACACCCAGAACGCATCGATATCTTACATTGTTCCTAGATAAGATCTAAGTAGACACAGGGTGTTTTCAAATCAAATTACAACCATAATTCACACAAAATCACAACAAGAGACACATATCATTCCATCCTCAACATCATTTCACAACAATAACATGAAACACAACAAATCATGGTAAATTATCTAGGGTAAACCCATAAAGCTTAGGAAAAAACAAGGGAGAACATATATTAATGCTCTCAGAGCCTGTTAATGACTGTACACATGTAATCACCTTAACATGAAATCCTGGTAAGTGGGTTACATAGAAAAAACCTTCATCAGAACATTTGTCTCTCTCTTGGTTGATGATGCATCCACAAATTCCCCCCAAAATTTTTCCTTGAATAGCTTCCCGACCCTTTTTGCCAAGACCTCTCTCTAAGGGCCCCCTCTTTTCTCTAAACCTTCCTCACTTCTTATATTGCCTTATCCTCTTTGGGTTTTAGAGAATATTCTTTAGATTTCCAACAAACTGTTATTATCCACAACTTCTCAGGCTGCCATGGAATAATGCAGATGATTCCTCACAAAAAATCACCAACTTTACTTATTGCCACCATGTCACTCATACGTCATCAAGACGCAACTAATTTTTTTTCCAGGTCATGTCACATTTAATATTATAATTTCCACATGTGTATAAGCATGACTTGGCCAAAAGACTTAATATGAAAAGACATTCTTGAAATGTGTGGGCCTTTAATCATTCTTTGGTGACACGTTCCATATAAATAGTCGATCCTTATTTAAACTTCACATGTACCTGTCAATCAGAATGGGATATGGTATTAATAGTGAAATAATGCCTTTGGCCACATCAGTATAAGTGCCATGCCTATTTAAACGGTTCACCATCCTATCATTCATCACCTATCTTTTAGAGCCTTCTTTTTCCATTTTTTATCAACCATCTTGCTTCCATGTCTTCCTCATCCCCAACATTGAGCCTTTTTTATGGAAGATCTTACTCACTTGGGTGAGTTTTTCTAACTAATGGGGCCAAATGAAGCCCTTATCAGGCCACATTTTCAGTATACCAGATAGTAAGGTTGGCCCTCCCAAATAGTTCTTCCCCAAAGAAGATGATTTTACATTTCCTACATAGTCTATTAGAATTATGTGCATCATTTCCTCTCTTTCAAACTTTTCATTTCCATTTAGTCTTCCCAGAGTATCATATGAACACCCATGAGAAACTAAAATATCATTGGATTACCACTTCCCATATATCTTCATGACAACCAATGGCACATGAAGATTATTACCATACTTCCTTACTGACCATAGAGCTTCAATGCTAGACTTGTATACCACCCAACAGGGAGAAAAAAACCTCCAAACTTTCCCGAGGAGATGAAACAGAGAAGTTGTTGATATTAGAAACTTCTTAGCTGAAAATATGGTCCATGAATGGCACCCAAACCCTTCCTCTAAGAAAATAAAGATCATGAGGGAGATTTCTTCTAGCCAAATTCCTCATTTCCCTGTAACTCGGCTCTTCTTCATGTAATGAAGACCAAAGGCATATATAAGAGGGGGACTTCCCCTTTCTGAGTGGGTGAACTCACTTGAAAGGAAAATGGAGTTACCCAAATTTGAATGGGCCATGGGTGGGAGTTCAGGAGCTGCTAGATAAGGGCATGTCACAGGGGCCTGGTGGGAGATATCCAGTTTGTTTTCAGTGCAGTCACTCATGAGTAGTTTATCCAACGCATAGACAACTTGTTAAAATGTGCTCCAATGCTCCCAGGTGAAATTGTGTCTTCAGAAAATTGACTACTATATTTTACCTTTATAAATCAATTTGTATTTTGTAATATCATGTATGTATGCATATATGCTTTCAAGGGGAACCCCATTTTGTTCATAGTATTTGATGCTTTGAATTTCCTTTCTGTTTTGTAAATGTATGATATGTGTAAATATTATTTCATTAAAATCATTTAGACATGTCTTGTACTTCCTTTTTTTCCTTTCTTGCAATGAGAACAACCCAAAAAAATAAGACATTCCACCTTGCTTCTACATTTTCCTGTATCATACACAACTGCACATCATCATGAGAGAGGAAAAATGGGCATTCATTACCTTGCTTACCCTTGGTCCCTTCATAGCTTGAAAAGACTAAGTTTCTTTGTACTTATTTTTTTAATTTGATGACCGGGATCACAACAAAACATGAAAACTACATCAAAGTAAGGAAAAATAAAATCATACCTGGGCCCCAAAGTGTTTTTTACTTTATAAGCCGATAAGTACATTTCCTCAGATGTCGAGGAGAAACCACCTTTTTGAAAATTTACTGGGTGTGAACTGAAAATGATTAAAATCCCTTCCCTTATTAATATGGAAGTGAAACCTGACCAAACTCTAAAGGAAACTAGAATATATTCTTAAAGTTAGGCCCATGGCTCTGAGATACCTAGGCCTCAGCCTCAGGGAAAAAATACCTCATCTACACAATACTCACACTTAGCAGAAAGATCTCAAAGTCCCGACCTTACATAAAAATATACTTTTTCTCATTCATTAAATTATGTGAAAATTAAGAAACCCTTATAATAGAAATGGGACCATTTTCATACTTAACCATCTGACTATAGAAGACAAGATCAGATAGGAGAAATACTCCCCAAAATCTAACCCTCATTGAGTTTTTCTCCTGAAAAAATTCAACGAGTAGAACAACATAGGAAAAAAAGATGGCACAGATATGGGTACCAACATCATCTCCAGATCAGGGATGGACTCCCCCAGTGGGTGTCTAAAGAACACCAGAAACACTACTAGAAAAAGAATAATACCAGACACCTATCCATTGGGAAATGGATTCAAAAGATGATCAAAACTTCAGTCATCACAATGAGAGCATACAAAGCCAACAACCAAACACAACAAAAAACTAACATAGGAACTGAAAGGGAAAAGCACATCAACTGTACACTGTACAAACAAAATGACTAAGGTCCAGAGGACCCACAGCTTCCATTAGAATCCACCTAGATCCCACACAACATGTATGTGTCCAAATAGGATATATAAGTTGGCACTCCAAATCTCAGAGGTAATAATCCTAGCCATTTCAAATGAAACATAGACTACCAACTATTTTCCATCACCTTAAACCCCCTAATCTTGTAGAAGAAAAAACACATCTTCATTCATACCTATAGATCCACTTTTCTCATAAGGCACAATCCATTCATAAACAGTTCCCTTTTCACAACACACCATATGGTATAACAACCTTAGGATCTGCATGTGTTCCTTAAGATGTCTAACAAATTTCTTCCTTTCCAGAGCAGATAAATCTCCATTCGTCAAATCCCTTTTAAACTCAATATAGGCATTAAGATAATAATAAACATTCTCACCTCTACTTGCATTTTATATACCTATTTTTTAGAGGAGAGTATCTACTCTCATTGTACCCTTCTCAATAGGAGAGGAACCGATACCAAAATTCACACACACATCAGTCTCATTTTTTGAAGGAAAGGGACTAATCTGCATTTGAAACTCGAAATCCTCGGGTGAAGAAACTTGTTGCATCCCCCAAGGTTTGGGAAACACAGAGTACTCTACCACTTGATTAGAAAACAAGGGATTAAAAACATCTATGCCTGGCTTCATAGGTAACTCCAGCACTAACCCTCTTGGAACCAAATCCAAATCTCCATCCCCATATTTTTTATTGACTGATACATAATTCTTAATACAATCAACACTAGAGTGAGATCCCTCATTTTCCAGGTCTATACGGTGTGCATGATCTATCCTAGATTACCGAGTTCTAGACTTATCTAGCATTTCATGTCACACTCCAGAAAATTTTCTCTTCTCCACTACTGCATCAAGTAATATACATCTATCTTCTACTTAGGGGACACTCCCATTATACTTAATAATCATTTCATCCTTTAATTGAGGAAAGTTGTGAGTAGAAGAAATACAACCAAACCCTACACTCAATATATCAATGCCTCTTATGAGAAGATTACATACTCTGGCAAAGACATTTCAGAACTCATCTTGTGTTCAGGCACACAAAATATCAGTGGAAGAAACCCAGCCCATGTGGTCTTTAGGGTCATGTGGCACATTTTTTCCTTTAGTTCCTAGTTCCAATATTTCAACATTAAACACACTATCCAAATCACAAGGGGAATGTAGCATAAAGCATTGATTACACCACACACAAGCATACCAGATATGATCATTATGCTCAACACAATACTTCAACAAATGTCTTAACAATTGATACATGCTCTATAGTGTTAATTTCATTCATTCTTAAGGAACATTAACCTTCTTCCTTCAATTGAACCCATGACATATTCACTACACTCATGGGGAGGGAAGTAGGGTCATCACTGAATTTATTTCCAAAAATTATTACCATTTCCATCCATGAACAAACAGATACTTAAGGTAAATAATTAAACCAATCCCTAACATCTTCTTACAGTTTTTGCACAAATAACATCATAAAAATGTCTTCATAACTTACCTAGTATTCATTCATTATTTCCTCAAACATAGAAAGATGTTGTTCCACAAAATTATTGCCATATCCATGAAAAATAGGCAATCTGAGCCTAATTGTGGCAGCGATCTGATGGGGGGTATCGACATATTTTTTCAAAATCAAGGGTTCTAAATGTATTTAGTTTAAAAGGGACTCGAGAAGTAAAAAATACCTCACCATTATCCCAAGTACTCATAGATGAGCTCTTAGAGTAATGAATTGCAGCAATAATTCCACATCTTATGATGCTTTAAGTAACACAATGGTAAACACTGAACACAGAGTTAAACAAGATATAGAAATTAAATCATAGTACATCACATGAAAAATACAATTTTAATACAACCAAAAGGATAATGGAGTCGCTATTAGAGTCACAACCCTAGAAATATAAATCATATGAGGTCAAAAAATCAAGCAGCAATCACAATGCAAAGTTCCAATGTCAAATAAAATGAGATGAAAGGATAAAACCGAAGAAAACTCAGATGATCAACACATTAAATAGACTCCCAAACAATGGCATGCCAGAAAGGTGTTGGTTCCCTGGATTTACCCCTAAGGAGGAGAGGGAGGAGACCATGAATGCAAAGGGGGGACTGGGAGAGAGAGAGTGATGCCCACATGTGAAGTGTCATTTTGTAGTCATGGGATGGGGTCTTCCTCCACTCACCTGCCCACTCTTCCCAAGGGAGTGATGGGGAGGCACCCATGGAAAAAGGGTACGTGGTTGATGTCCCTGATTACTTTTGACTCTACCTTATTCAGGGTGAGAGGACCTGAGAATGTCGGTCAAGGGAGCACAAACGGTAGGGCCACAGAGTCGGGGTGATGTCCCAAAACCTCGAAAATAAAAAATCAGAACTGGTTGCAGCCAATTGAATGCAATGGTCACTTGAAATAGTGGTCACTAAATGCTACAGACACCCAAGAACTCGATATGGACTGCTAGAGGCAGTTCTAGTATGATCTACACATTAACTCCAAGGATTTATACAACTTGTTTCAGGTTAATGATGAATATTTTTGGATTATGAGTGAAAACACTCTTGGTACATGCGTTAAATGGTCTCTCACCGTAGACACAAAATCTGGGTCACACCCCCTTACCCCAAATGCAATAATTAAGTTACTACAATTAAATCAATGCCCATTCTCACAAATATCAATATTCTAATACTGTAATGGACTAACTTCCAACCTCACCTAGACACCGCACACCACCACATCAACCGAAACATTCTCTAGAACACATGCTGCCCTTTTAACTAAGACTTAGTCTACCTATCTTAATTAACTAAGACTTAGTCAGCCTTTCATAACATCACATGCTATTCTTACTATCACAGACTGCGTTTTATATAAGCGACATTCACTTGATCCGTGACAATGGACAGAATGCCACAAAGATTGCCAAGATTTGTCATTTTAGCCAACCTAGGATTCCCACCTTAACTGACACTAGGGCAAACTAAAATGATGTGGTCACCCTTAAACCATCGTCAGTTACATATATATTTTGATAACATTGTTCAGAGGTTGGGTGGAATACTATTTGAGTTGGAGAAAGAGGATTGCATGCAGCACGCATAAGAGTACTCTTGCACATCAATAATCCTCAACCCAGCACCAAGAACTGATCGGAAGGGAAAGAAGTCACAGTAACATTTAGGAATCATGGCCACAACAATGAATACCATTTCTAGGATCAACCATCACCTCTCAAACAACAGGTTTGTAAGTACAAGTAAGTACATTTGGAATGCAACTTTCCAACCTTAATTAGATGGATT
>JAHRHJ020002730.1:0-284958 GCA_019776745.2 Taxus chinensis | reverse complement strand
TATGGGTGCCCAGTTTTAGTACAAATTCTCCAAGCCTTCTTTGATTTTCTTGATTTAAGATTTCATATACAAGTTTATGATTTCAAATATCTTTGTGATCAAGCCTATATATGTGTGTGTGTGTTTATGCACATTTAAAAAAATTCACCTGGTGTTTGAATTCTAATTGATTATGAACTCACTGTGGTTTGGGTTTCTTTTAGGTACATCTGTGTGTGTTGAAGAGGTATTACGAGTCTCAAAAATGCCTTCCCATTCTGATCTGGACAGACAAATTGAGCAGCTCTTAGACTGCAAGCCGTTGGCAGAGTTGGAGGTAAAGAATCTATGTGACCAGGCCAGGGCTGTTTTAGTTGAAGAATGGAATGTGCAACCAGTGAAGTGCCCGGTCACAGTATGCGGTGATATCCATGGGTAGTTCCATGATTTGGTAGAGCTTTTCTGGATTGGTGGCAAGGCACTTGATACTAATTATTTATTCATGGGGGACTATGTAGGTGAGGCAATATTGCTTCTTTGGTTTTAATTTTTTAATGCTAGATTCTGGATTGTTTTTGCAAGATTGACGAAGAAGAGGGATCTTGCCTTAAGTTTATTAATATTGTTCATGGTATGTTAAAGACCAAATATTATTATTTTAGTTACATTGCTCAATACAACGTGAATGACTATCTTTCCACCCGTGTGATTTGGAGTCTCACTAAACTGTGTTGTTCATTTTTGTTGTATAAGATCAAATGATTGTTGGATATAATTTATAGAGAGTTACAAAGTTCAAACTACCATGTTGCATTCTTCAATATAGTATGAATGCCCATTTTTTAACCTGAGTGAGTATATTCATTAAATTAAGCCTTTTATTGTTAGTGTATAATACCAAATGATGATAAAACTACACTTTGCATACAATCTAGAGTTCTAAAATCTAAAACATTATGTGTTTTTTTATTGGTCTTAATCAACTATTCTTACTCCCTAGCAAGTCCAGCTGTTTAGGTGTGGGAGACTCGCCACTCAATAGGAAAGGATTTTTTCTACTTGATGCCAACTTTCTCACAATGACATTGCAGCACATTGGCTTCTTCTTCAATTATCATATGCCTCTGTTGATTGTCTTGCTTAAATAGGTGTTCCCTTGTTCTGTAATTTTCCCATTCTTCACCACTACTACCAGATCAACATCTTTAATTGTGGAAAGACGGTGTGCGGAAACAATAGTAGACATGTTTACCTTCACACGATCCACTGCATCTTCAACTATGCACTCTGATTCAAGAGAAGAATCCTGGAATCTTTTAGTATTGTTCCGATACTGTTTATCCTCATTTGCATGAAACAATTTCAAACTTGCCTTCACTTGACATTTCTTGCAGGGACCATCAATCATTGAATTATGAAGTTCGTCGTTTACGAGGGAAGCCTTTAGAAAAAGGTTTTAGCTTCCTTACCGTATCTTTTTACTGGCATATTTAAACGGACAATATATTTAGGCATCTACCAGAGTAGAAACTAAACCTCCCCACAAAAACATACACAATCCAAACAATAACAAAAACCACCTTCCACACACTTACGGCGTAATCTTGCTCCACAGGGAGTGACCACTAGTATTAAATTAAATGAATAAGCTGAAATGTTTATAGACATTTGACAACAACCACCATATTCATGAGAAGTGGATCAAATCAATTAAATATGACAAAACCACTAACTGATCACATCTCACATTCTGGAAACATTAAACTAACAATATTATAGCCCCCACTAAACTAAGGATGTCACAGCTAACTAACAACTAACTAAATTTAATTAATTTTACTTTACAACTTTATTAATAATGAATTAACTTAATTTTATTACTAACATACATATCTAAGATACTCCCAAATCCAAACCCTCCCTAAATTATGTTTTGCACAATTGGCTCATTTAAGGAGTTCAAAAGTCGAAGTATACTAAATTAGGGAAGAAGATAAATAATTATATGTAGGCAAGTGAATATGAAGATCCATTTCATAGATCACAAGATTTTACTAGGACCGTACGACCATATGCATGGTCCTATCAATGATTAGCACCATATGTTATCCCCCTTTAAGATATAGATTCAATTTTTGAAAAGAAAACAATGAAAAAATATAAATGACATATCCAAAAACAACTTAAAATCCTTCTTTATTGGAGTGAAAATATTATAAAAGACTACTTGAATCCCGATCTCTTTCTATATTGAATTATATAAATTATTAACTAGCAATCACACGTGAGATGTGCAATGGAAATGTCGAAGGGGATGCATTCGAGAAGTTAAATTGAAGGGAGTGATCTATATTTTTTAATATATATATATATAAGTGATGTTGTTTGCTTTTACAATATATGGTTTGTCGATAAAATGGAAGATTTGTGAACTATGGGTTTATTTATGTTATTCTGCGGCGAGTGTCATGTTGTACAACAAAAGATTGGGACCATGGGTCTTTCCACCACAAATTCTCACATCTACAAAATCCACCTTCCATTAATCTTTAACAATTTCTCATTCCCTTCTCTAAACACCCATTTTGGCCCACTTAGGAAGATGGTGGTGCACATGTAAAAAGGGTCATATGGATACACGTAATAGAACAACATGAACTGGAGACACTATCCCATAAGACAATTAGAGAACCTTAAACAAATTCATTGTATCCTACAAAAAATAGCTCGCCAACCTCCAAAATGGAAAACATAATAATTTGTAAAATGCACAAGCCTAGTAGAGGAGGCAATACGAGCTCAAAATGTCTAACCTGATTGTAAATCCAAGCTATCTGCAGGACACAGAGGGATTGTGATGACCCATGCAATGAATGCATCAATCCCTAAAAATTATGAATCCATTAAAAGGTAGGGTTTTTTAAGTTGATGAATATTAAGGAAGATGTAATGTTTTAACAAACATTGCAATAAATAGACAATTTGGAAATGGTGACAAAAAACAATATGAAGTCCATAAGTGACTTATCAAAAGAAAAAATGGTTCACCTATGCTCCCTTCAATAGAATCTCCAATCCAAAAATTCTCCCACCTCAACCTCCATCACGAATCTTATCCCATTCATCATGCCACCTTAAATCCTTCAACTTAAACTTCTTCAAGACTACCCCTATTGGTAGATCTATCCATTTGTATGTTGATTGGGAACATGCCTCCGGAATTGTATTAATGTGGTCATTTATGCAACACAAACATTCATTTGATTTTTTAGTGGAGAATGGGGAGTCGGTCGGGTCAGGGAGGGTCTAGGTTTCTCAACAGGATTCAAACATTCATCTCGGTATTGGAAATGGCTCCACCTTTCAGTTGTGCCAAGGACATCAATCACACGCACTTTTAATCTCCCATGGCGCACAACTACAAAAGACTAAATTTTTTCTATAGATCACAGGTTTGAATCGTAAGAGCATAATTCTCCTAAATTCACTTGTAGCTTTCACATTAAAATGACACCTCCCAATGGAACAAGCCATCCAAGCAAGTCAGGGACATCAAAGAAATTGATAACCTATCCAAGCTCAAGAAATCAATGTTTCACGGGCACTGAAAAAACAATAAAGTAGAAGAAAACTAATAAGAAATAGAAAAGGGAAAAGAAAGCAAAACAGGAGATCCTTATACTGGAAAAATAAAATGCTACAGTTTAGATTCTTACGATGTTAAATTTGGCAAGGTTTATGCAGAGGAAGGTCTGACTATCACTAAATGTGGAACTCATGCTTGAAAGTGAAGCAATATTATGTCCCTTAAAGCCTTTGATGTCAATAAGCATGGAATAGAAAAAATACGATGAACATAGTGTCTTCCCCAAATGAAGATATATAAACAAGGAGATATAGATGACGATGTTGTCAGTCAAAAACACAAAACAATGTTATTTATAGATTATTTATAAAATTTATAAATGAATATTCCACATTTATTTGAATATGTTGAAAATATAGAAATATAATTTATATATGAATGTATATAAAAAATGACGGCCACATTTTAAGTATGCAAGTCGCATGTGACGGTTTTATAAAATATTTGTAAGCATTCTACAGCCAAAATCACAAAAAGGTCTTAACGGCCTTCAAATTTAACGCCTTCTGGAAAATAGTTTCCACGATGGAGGAAAAAATGAAATTCTCATCGTCAAGACTTAGAGTCGGCCATAACATTGGCAGTTGATGATTAAGGGTCGAAAGTTAACAGTCGGTAGTGCCACATTGGGTTGACCATACAACGTCCATATTAATATGTATCTCCACCTCAAGGCATGCATCCTAAGTCAGTCATGCCACACATTTTAAACCTATTTCTTAGGATTGTTACTCTCAATAATTTATACACACCATCAAGTTAAAAAAAATCTTTGGAGCCATATGTGTTAAGCGATGAATTTCAGAATGCATAAAATCATGGAGGCTTGCAAGTGTTGATAAATTAATTTCAAATAAATTGGGACATAACTGCAAAAACAATAGTGTACATTTCAAATGATTTGTTAGTGTAGGATATTTATTTTCCTTCTATTTGTTTATTTACTTGGAGCTTTCCTACACTCATGGGATATGCTTTCTTAGTTGTAGTAGTTGTGTTGAGTTAGCTTACCCGTTAGGTTGAGTTAGCTTACCAGTTGTGATGCACGAGATATTGGGGTGCACACGTGAAATTTTTATGTTTTTATGTCAAACACGGTTTTAATCACGCAAAAATAGTCCAAACCTTTGTTTTAGAAATCCTAAGCAAATCCAAGCCTATGGATTGGTAATTTCAAACCAAAAAGAGATGAAACACGAGCACGCTATAACACAAACGAGTTATATGTGTTCGTGGCATGTTTCTATTGAATAAAATAAATGTTTAAGTTTTTCTTTTATTATTATTTCATATGCTTTAAATTTATTTTAGTAAATATAATATGTTAGGGTCACTCTACACCTTATAGAACTAGTCTCACAACTCCATCTATCACTGTTTAGAAGATGGATTTTCAAATTCTAATATGGTATGTACATAGTATTTTTCAGGATCTCAACATTTAGCATTCAATCTTTTAGGGTTTAAATTATATAATCGATATCTGTTTTGTGAAAGAATATAGTCATTGTTTAGGTTTTGGGGCCATTTGGATTGGTTATTGACATTTTTAGGAGTGTTTGGGAAGATTTAAGAAAGTTTTACTCATTTAAGGGCAATCTTCTCAACAACGAGTTTTCTAGGTGCAAGGAACAAACACTCTAATGGTGAACTTTGACTTCTTTGGATGATTTTGGGAGCTCTGTAAGGAGTTAGGAGGAAAATAAGTAGGCACTGGAAATATATGTGAATCCTATACATGTTGGTAACATCCATTTTTCTCTAAGAATTGAGGGTTTTATGAATAATTTCAAGATAATGTAGTTACCCCTTTCAGTTCAAGACAAAAAGGATCCTAAATTTGTAAGTACTAAAGCATATGATCACCCATGGGATAGGTTACTCTGTCACATTGCTAAGTACCTCTTAGGCAGGGTACTATCAAATCGCGTATTTTTGACCTGGGTAAAATTCATGAGGATGGTGCTAATTGTGTGAGTTCGAAAACACCTTCCTAACACCTATTGGTTTTGAGTGCCCAAACTTCTAACATACATTAAAACCTAAACCCTAGACTAAAACCATCAACCATAAACTTACCCCCTAAACTCTAAAGGTTGAGCAACCTCAACCCTAAAAAATACCCTTACCCTGAGTCCCTAAACCTGTTAGCATTGGTTTAGGTTTATCATTGTTGTTAATGCGACAGTAATAGACAGTTGTAACTGTCATCTCTCCTTCTCCTCCGCACTATAAGCTTGGCCCTCTGTTTGTAAACACAGCCATTGGAATACATGAATAGATTTGTGTTGTTCTGTATCTTCTCCTGCTCTGCAATTAAACTTCATGCCATCATTGTACCGGCGCGGTCCGACCCAAACACTCTTTTTCTAACTAAATGTTAAATAGAGTTGAAGCGCGTGGCAGAGGAATAAAGACATGCTCTGCGCTGAGGTGGTGTTGCTCTTCGGACACATAGGACGTAGTATCGTCGGGTAGAATCAGGGCAATGTAGGCTCTTTTCTGTGCGATCATTCCGTACAACGTCGAAGCGCAAGGGAAAATTCCGTTCCGTCACATCTCAAATTCTCTACGCCCAAATCCAAAGCAGAGCACACAAGAATCACTAGCCGGTGGCTGTTGACGCGATGCGTACTCGGAAAAGAGAGGAAAATCTTGTCAGATCAGAACAACACACAAAGGATGAATGCCAAATATTCGCTCTCGGCTCAGGTATGGAGATCGGTGGACGACTCAAATAGGTGAAATGTTATTCAACATCTTGTAATGTCTCCAACCGTTTCCTTCTAGACCGATAAGGAGGAGGATTTTATCGTTTTGTTCACCCTTGCTATCTTTTTATCTCGCAAGTGGTTACGCAGGAGTGTCGCAACCTTCCAATGGTAGCATATAGAAAGCATGGCATTTTTAACTGGCATAGAAGTTTAGTATAAAAACAGTGGGCATGCATGAGGAGCTGAGCAGCGTGGCCAAGGCCGAGGTGCCAACAGAGAAAGTAACAAAAGCGCAGAGAAGGGGAGGTAACGCCAATCTTTGCACCGCGACCCCTGCCGACAGATAGGTGTTTACACGACATTCTCATTGGATTTCTAATTTCCATAGTAAGTAATTTTAATTTCCTACTTACACATTTTTTTTCGTGTCTCAGTAGGATTATGGACATTCATTGGAAATAATATTGTTGGTTAACCTTTATACATGGAAGTTGAAGCTTTCAAAGCAACGTATGCATAAAAACATGCGGGATATAGTAAGAGGAAAGAGAAAAAAGCCCACAGATGCCGCCCACTTTAGCTGAAGTACGGAGAGCCTGTACAGAAAAAGCATTATGGCCTTTCTCTCCGCTTTGACTCCATTTCATGTGATCTCAATAAATCTTCAAAGAATGTGGGTAATTTAAATCAATTTTGGAGTGAAGCATGACCCACGAAGTTTCCCTAAAATAGTATCTCGATCAAACATGGAAGGAAAGCGTTTCTATGTCTAGTCACCGTAATTAATCTTCGTATCTACTCAAAACTGCAGAAGTCAAAAAGGTGATAGAAGATGGGACGCCCAAAGTATCCTATTCCCAGTTCCGCCCACTACAGCAATGTTGTTTTTACTCTCAGTCAAAATTCGTCTAAATCTCTAGATGGACATGATCGCGGCTCTTCTCGCAGAGGAAAAAACGTCAAAACTAAGCACGGGCAGGGAGGATATTGAAACGGTTGTGGAGTCCATCTTACCAATCAACAACATTATAAGCGTGAAAGTTTCTAAATCCTTTTAACATGTATCCATTGTGTATATATACATATCCAGCAGCCTTGACATTCCATGAAACCACATTTTTTTAACATCTTCACACATTTTATGAAACAGATCAAGTACCTCAGAATGCACTGATTCCAATGTCAAGCACTATGCAGCGCAACCAACGGGGGGTTCTGAAAGGTTTTGGATTCAGGATTTAAACCTGTTGATTGCCTTTATTTGAAGACTATGACTCCCTTTTAAAAATACTGCTCTATGCGTGTCCTACAACCGTTACAGCTAAACAAAATAAAACAAAACTAAGCTTATGTGGGCAGGGTGCGCCCAACACCGAAACCCCAATAACGAGTTACAAAGGATGTCCACAAGTTATTCAAAATATCCTAATTCGCACAAGTAGGAGGAATGCCGACAAAGGTGGATCAGAACACGTCTTCCAGGTCACTTACAATTACAACGTCTAACAAGATTTTATTTTATTATTTTTTCCACTGTGCTTTCAATGGTCTTCCTTTCATGCATTCAAAGCTCCGAGTCTGGCGTACATAAGAAGTATGTTGGTAAAATATATCTCTTCCACATGCCAATCCCCACGCTTGTTCTTTTCCCTCAACTACTAAGGGAGAGGAGCCACTAGTTGTGCATCTAAGGGGTGTACAACACACATATAAATACATCAAAAATTTAAAAAAAAAAAAAAAACTTTTTAATAGATTTTTTTTTTTAATCGAAACACTGTTTTTTGAGCATTTTTATTTTATAGAAAGTGGTTTTTAAATGGATTTAAATCAAGTAGTTTTCCATACAAAGGAAAAAAGGGTGGACCATTAGTAAGGCATTATGTCATGCATTTTTTTCCACTTATGTGGCATCATGTGATTGGGTGATTCTTTGATGTAACACATTTTATTAACTACTTTTTTTTTCAAATGTTAATGACAAATGTACATGTACTAGTCACTCACTTCACAAATACCCTCACCTTTATTGGTCCATGCTCCACTAGTGGCTCCTCTCCCTTACATTTGCATCCTCACCCGCACATTTTAATTTAATTTTATTTTATTTTATTATTTTATTGATCTTGGCACTACATTTCCCTCTACTTAGAAGAGCATTGTCCTCGATGTGACATAACACCGAGCCTGTAAGGGTAATTGATCTAGGAAGGTCAACAACGATAAGACCTATCCAAGGATGATAACTCTGTCGCTAAAATACGACCACAAGGCAGAAGGTAAGTTTTGACAATTTCTTAATGTTCAGTGAAGATTGGTAGTTCCATTTTACTATATTACTTAGTATTTTCCTTTACAGAATTTCTTAATCCTAAAGCTCAATATATTTCATTGTTTAGGATTTCAGTTGATTTATTTTCATGGGTGCCCAACAAAACATGACATCAATGATGTCACACAAGGTTCAAACACAACACTAACGACCCACAAGACACCTTGTCACACCCTTACACGACTATATCACATCACAAGACCTCAACCCAACCATGGAAATAAACATACAATCCACATAACATAGTACTCGAGATACATATACATAACACGAGGTTAACATAACAATAAAGAATCCCCAACAATATGCATACACAGGTTTTAGGTAACTCAAACCATAACTGTAACTACACAATGTCAAGATGGGATCAAACATCATATCACTAATGAGGTGCATCAAGCCTCAACAACATAAAACATAACAAGGCTCACATGAGTTCTCATAAATCATAATACCAACACCATATATGTCGCATTCTCCATAAGCCTCCCAAATCAACTCCATATACCTCCCAAACAAAAAAATGAAGCCAAATTTTCCTTTTCTCTCCACCAAAGAGGTTGGTCACCCTATGACCCTAAACACATAGAGTCCAGGAACCTCTAACCCTAGTGACATAATAACCTGTGGTTCGAAAACCACACTAGTTACTTGTAACTCCTTGGGGCGTACCCCTATACAACAAAGCGGGACCATAGGTACCAACAATCCAAGGTGAACCCATGTTCCTAATACAACACATAACAACATTATAACCAACATGCCAAAACAACAAACAATATTACCAAGTGACATCAAATTCAATTGCTTTGGGCCAAACAAGAATATAAATTTGAAACTCAAAGAAGAATTTCAACTCAAATTTAACTTCCAATTAAAGCAAAATAAATGGCTAATTAGTCGCAATTAGTGCGAAGATCATTATGTTAGTGCAACAATAAAATAAAATGCCCAAAATTATAAGTAGTAACTCAAACCAAAAGTAAAATGGAAAAAAATGTTGGTTCCAAGAAAGGAAGAGAAAAGAGAATTCAAATTTACGAATAAAATACTTACACAGAAATATCACATCATGATCACTATGTGGCCTTATACAGCCACCCAAGGGGTACTCATTGAGTTGATGGCATTCGGACATCGAGCCTTAACTCGTAAAATATATAACAACATGTATGCAACATCACAAGTACATAAATCTCGTCTGACATCGAGTGTACATCTCGACATCCTCATATGGGCATTGGACCTTGTTCAAAATTGAGAGCAACTCAGAAAGTAACATAATAACTTATCAAATAATAAATCTGTCATAATCTCTGCCTGAATCATTCCTCCAAACTCCTAGACGGCTCAACATAGGCGGTATCATGTAGCATTGTTCAATGGACAACCCATATATGAGAGAGAAGTTGAGTCTCAGGTGGTGCACATTCCACAATATATTGAGCATTCTTGAAGTATATTAAATGGATAGAAGTGGATTTTCAGTCTACATAAGACTCCACTCCCAAATCTCATACTCAAATCAAGGTTATGGGTACTTGAACACATTTCTTCTCTCTCCGCACATACACTCTCAACCAATTGCTTCCCTTAGGATCAGTGAGTGTAGGGTACACAACATAACACATAACTACATTACTAACACAATGATGATTTACCCACAATAGCCATAACATCTTATGCATGGTATATTTACGGGTATAACACAACATCATTTCCACAACTCATAACACATCATGTTTCGACATAACACACCCAAAAGTGTAATCACAATACAATAAAAGGTCATAAGATCAACATATGCCCCTAATTCACAACATGAATCCATCACATAACACATAAAACATATGTATGATGAACACAATGACTAACATCACAACATAAAAATAATTACAATACGATATGGTGACACAACATGATACATCACAACACGATGGCAACATCACAATATGATATGATTCACTACGAAGCAATTTTGTTCTACAACACATTAAAACACATACAATATCACAAAATAATAAAACACTCCAACAATTTGCAGTCCACAATAACATTCCTTTCACACAACAAGGCAGTACATCACATGTGAAATTCACGTTGAATTAAAAAAAAAAGAGTGAATACTCTCATCACGAAAAGCCACATAACCTTAATGGATGGGACATCAAGAATTTTTATGAAAAAATATTGGACACTTCCACCGAGTATTTCCACAAGATATGTCCTTCTCTTGCTTTCTGGTGGATGGATTGGTAATGGTGTACATATATCCTATTCCCTCACTACAAAAGCAAGCTGACGTATAGACTATTCTCACCTTAACATGCGCTTTATGAGATGCTCATCCACACGCAAAATATCAACTCCCTCCCTTTCACTCAGGTAAGGAGATTTACCATTGTTCGGTAGGCTATTGTTGAACCCAAAGTTGCTTAATTTGCATAGTGCTTGATTCATCAAGGCCTTATGATCGGGGATAAATTCTTGCATACGGGGGTTTTAAATCCCATAAAATCCCTTTGCAACCACCAAAATCTATTAAGAACATATTTTAGTTTTGCATTCGTGCCCAGTCATCTCAGAAATGGATTCATTAAATTTTCAAACTTTATTAACCTAAGATGATCTCTCTACACATGATCTTATTTGATGATTTTGTTTAACTTCTTGCACAATTTAAGCATATTTGACACATTTACGTGTGGAAATTCTTTTCAGACTTTAGAAGGACAAAAATGAAGTGTTCATTTTCTCAAAAATATTTTAAGCAGAGATATTGATATTATTTCACAAACAAATGTGATATCTAAAGTAATGTGTCATATTATATTTCAAGTTGAGAAGGTGGCCTCAGAGGTGGAACACCTTAGAACTCTTACCGGCCATTGCAGAAATGGACCCTATGCCATCAATCAAGTTTCTACAACTTCTTTGCCCCATCATGATTCTGCGAGGTCAAGATGCAGGTTTGAGTGGTGAAACTTTCCAACTCTTAACATTGTTGTCGAAACCACTCTAGCTTTATTCCAACTAGTCGGTGCCTTCCCCATCTTTAGGTAGTAGTAGTAGTGGCAAAGTTGGTGGGTGATGGCAACCCCATGGTAAGCTCTTTAGTTGGTGTTAGCCCTATCTGTCTCGTACATAAGGTGAGATTCAAACATATAACACAAAGAGTGAAGAAATGTTTTTGAGAGGGTGGGATCCCTTACTTGATTATGTGGACCCACTTGCGAGAGGGCATAGTTTGAGTGATAAGCTAGATAAACCCCCTCTCATATTGGTTTGGTAGGGCATAGTTGGGGCAATAAGCTAGGTGACCTCTAACCTCTTACTAGTTTGGCGGTAACAGTCACATAGTTTTTTGTAGTGTTTATTTTCATGCCTCACCTTGACTTTATATGAATGATGTAATTTCTTGACAATATAGTTGGACTTGACCCATGTGGATTGTTTATCTCTTAACAAAGAGTATTTTTTTGACTTTTTTTCTCATGATGTGATGGTGTGTGCATATCCACCCAATTTTTATATTGCTGACTGTACTTTTTTTTATTTACTATATACAAGTTTTCAATTAAAAAAGCTTCTCATTTAGTCAAAATGTCCCTAAGAAAACACGCCTTAATAAAACTTTTATAACCAACCTTAACAAAAAAACAAACAAACAAAAATACATCACAAAGCTTTGTATAGGGAAATCCAAATACAAACATATATATATATATATATATATTTGTTCTTGTCAAATGCTAAAAATTCGATGTCGAGGCAAGGGAAGATAAAATGTTAAAATTTAAGGTTAAAGTTTTGATGTTTAAGTTGGGATAAAAAGATAAATAAAGTATTTGTGTCAAAATTGACCCTAAAGTGTTACTTTTTCGATGTATGATAGAATCCACCTCTAAATGGACATTGAATTTTAAGCTAAATGTTGTAAGTGCCAAAAAAGAAATGAGTGATATAGACTGCATAGTGTTCACTTGTTTTTATTTGGTACACGATGGTCCCACATACCCTTTGGTCTCGAGGACATTATTAAAATCTTTCATTCCACAGGTCATTCATTTCCCCTTTTAAAGGATATTGTCTTCCGTTCTTTCCCTCTCTAAAGACATATGTCGAATAACTTTAATGCACTGCACAACACTAGTAAGAAGGCTCTCTAAAAATTATTGAAAAGAAAATACCACTATTAAAAAGTGGTAAAATTTGTTATTCCAAACAAAGATGATACTATTCTCAAATCTAAAACAATTGTTTTAGTAGAAAGGATACCCCCTCACTCCTTTACACTAATAAGGAGGTCGATTAATCCTTTCAATGTTAAAGGAAAAAACACCCCTCAAATCGAAGGTTCGATCCTCCTCCAAGCGACTCGCGGATCCATCTTCAACCCAAACCCTAGGCACAGCCCCACAAAATAAACACGTCCAGCTCTCACAGTAGTTTGTCCAGGTCAAATTCTCACTCGTTCATTTCAAAATTTCAAAATAAATCCATTTGTCGTTAGGTATTTCCTTATTCCAGGCTTCGTACAATTTGTTCTAAAATCAGTCCATTCAATGTGTTTCCGTTTAGGTGCTCATGAGAAATTTCTTTGACCGTTGAAGTGAAAGATGAAGCGAAAGATGTAGCGCTTGAAAAAGGCTTCCCCCCAACTCAAAGCAAGCAAATAATTTGTCCACATCAAAGCAGCTGGAAAATTCAATGGCAGAAAAGTCTTTAATGCCTCAGAAGAAATCAAAGCCAGTCGAAATGGCTCCTTTGAAAGAGCACAAAAAGGTCAAGGCACCTCAAATTTCTACAAACAATAACAACAATCTTCAAAAAAAAAAACAAACAGACCAATGTGAAGCAACTGCAAAAGAAGAAAAAGCAGAAGAAGGGAATATGCGATTTTGTTAACGTGTCCACGATGTCATCTGAATCTGAAGATTACACTAGCGGCACATCTGATAAAGACTCTGATGATGACTCAGCAGAGGGCGCTGACTCCCCTCTTAATGATCAGGTTTGCCATTTCTGCTACCTCCACATGGTTATTCCCTTAACTGTAGACTCTTCAGTCATTACCCGCCTCAACCTGCAATACAATGGCTACTCTTTAACTATGTGACAAATTTCACGTACTATTAAGTGTGAAGATAGGGCATCGACTACCGCCGAGTCAAACTATCGGTTTTCAAAAGAAACCACATTATGTTCTTCAAATGTCGACATACAACCTGAAACAGCGGCATAGACGTACTTATTTACAGGCAAACTCCGAAGGTTTTCTCGTAAAACTCCAGCTTTTATTTTTACAAAAGTTCAATCCCGTTTTAGCAGCTTCAGACCCTAGCCGTTTTATTCAGCATTTCTAATATCCCTCTATTGCTGGAGCAGAAACACGAATCTATCCCTCAATATTTCGTCATTCTCCTAAACCTGTTCATTCAAGTTCTCTTTCGACAAAGAACTACTGCCTTTTTCATTTAGAAATATTCGGCTATCATCACATCTAAAAGCAAATAAACACACACATTAAATTTCTATAGTAGTTTTTCCTTACACCTAAGTCAGAGTTTTGGGAACATCTATCATAAGGACCTGGACATTCATTTAAATTACTCCCAACTCCCTAATCCTGTAGATGATCGAATCCTTGATCAAGGACCACATTAATTTCCTATCTCTACTTTTACCTAATGTAGATTGTCCTTGGGATGCCCTCTGCATCAATCCTTCCTTGGGTTGTAAAAGTTGAGTGCCCCTAATGCTCAAGCCTACCAACCTTTGGTAACTTGTGTTCTGAAATCCATGTATTGTCCTCTTTGGATTTTCCTTTCCATTTGATCAAACTACTGCAAATGCTTTCTAAGGCGAAGCACTTTCACATTTAAGACCTCCTCAATCTCCAGTGGTTTTCTATTTGGCAATTGCTGCTGCTACTCAACTACTTCATCTTCTTGCTCATTTGCATATCATTTATAATAGAATACAAATCAGAAATATTAAAGATTGGAGAAATGTCTAGTTGCATTTGGTACAGTCAATTTTGGTAGGCATTATCCTATTGATTTTCTTCAAAATCCTGCAAGGTTCAATCTTTTTATATTTTAACTTATTATAGGCAACTTACCCTTTTCTGGAAATCACAAAGTCTTTCTCAAATGTGACCATAACCCAATCTTCCTTCTTTGAATGTCTGTGAACCTCCTAGTAGCATTTGCATCCCTCTTATATTTCTGGCTACTCATTTCCAGCTGCTCCTCATATAAAATTTATATATATTACAAATATAACAATAAACTAAGACTTAAAGCTGAAAGCCTGAAGATGAAACCATTAATCCAATTATTCATCACATAAGCCAAAATGCTATATTTAATATTCATATTTCAATGTTTCATATTGAGTCATTGACATTAACATAGAAATTAGAATTGAGATACATTGATACTAGATAGCGATACAATGATACATCAACAATATGACAATGAAAAACAAGTCTTCATTAATCAACATGAGAAGAGTACATATGTTATTATGTCATAAGTACATAACCAAAATGGCAACTCAATAATCAAAGTCCTCCTTTGAGGGAATACTCGTGAACCACTCATCACTAGAAGTATCAACATCATCTACATCTGCAAAGGGGATCTCAACCAATCCCCGCCGCTCCTGATCTTTGTCAATCTGCCTTGAATCCTCAGGATCTACATCCCACCATAATGTTGGGCTCTCCTTGTATATAGGTGTCTTGCGATCCATGAGACACAAGGCACTATGTACAACAAGTTTCTCCGCTCTCTTAGAGGTAAGTTTGTTCCTCTTAAGAGAGTGGATCCACCCATATGTTGACCAATTCCTCTCAGAAGTAGAGGAACTAGAAACTTGAGAAAGAAGGCGAATGGAAAGTGTACACAACAATCTTGAAGGTCCATATAGTCGCCACCAACTCACTGGACTCTCTTGTGCCAATGTGCCCCTATCTATCTTTGTCGAAGTTTTGTAGCCCTCAAGATAAGCAAACTTGAGCTAATCAGTTCTGACTCGTGAACCATCCTCTGCATTATACATTTTTTTTCAGGGCTTTCAAGAAACCCTTCCTCACCTCCTCGTCATCTACAGGGACAATCCTGCCAGGCCTCTCATGATACCACTTAGGATTTAGTGCATATGTGGCCATGTGTAAAGGGGTGTTCAACTTCTCCCACCTCCGCTCAATGATGGGCTGAACATGTTGATGGTAGAACTCTAGGGTGGGGTCCCTTGTTCGAATAGCAACCTTCATCTGGGCAAGCATATTATCAATACACTTGTATATCTCACCGAGGTTGGGGCTTTCAGAATCCCCATATTTGATCACATTGAAAACTGGAGATACAATCGATGTGATGTATCTCACATTTGTCCAAAATGTCTCTCTCACCACCACTGCTTTCACCTTCTTCCCTTGCTCTGTCTTGGACCCATCCCACCTAGACCACTCTGATGTCATGACCATACATTGCAGGGACTCTTGCAACTCAACCATCCTATCCAACAAAATAAAGTAGGATGCAAAACATGTGTCCATTGGCTTGAGGAATTCCTTCCTCGAAAAGCTATGAAAGAGTGCCAATGATGTATGGTGGTTGCAGATGAACATCTACACCTCTCTAGCCTCTGCCACTACACTTTTGACCCAATCAATTTTTCCAATGTCTTTCAGTGCATTGTTCATGGCATGCACACAACATGGGGTCCAAAATATATGTTGGTAGTGAGCCTCAACAAGCTTACCTGTTGCCTTGCACATGTAAGTTGCATCTGTAATAACCTGTACAACGTTGGCGGGGCCAACCTCCTCAATGGCATCTCACAAAATGGTAAATTGAAACTTTGCATCCTTCTTTTCTAAACAGTCAACGACCCTCAAAAAGTAAGGACCCTCTTTGCATGAAACAATGATATTGATGAGTGGGTGGTGTCTAATATCCGTCCACCCATCCATGATGATGTTGCAACCATGAGAGACCCATGTGCACCTCATCTCCTCCATCAATAAGTTAACCTTGGAATAGTTCCTATCCAAGATTGTGGTCCTCAACTTCGTGTCTCTTGGGGGCACATAACTTACACCTGCTTTGGCTACCTTAGCCATAGCCTCCTTGTAATAAGGAGAGCGAGCAACATGAAATGGGATGCCAATGGCATAAAAGAATTTTCCAATGGCATCATCAACCTCGTCCCTAGCCTTTGTATCATACATGTCCACAACTGGATTGGAGGCCACGACCTTCCTCTTCCCCCTACTAGCAAAAGCATCCACTTCGGTCACCTCATAAGTTGTTGGAGTATTTGAGAAACCACTCCTAGAAGTTCTCTGAGAATGAGAACTAGAAGGGGTGCCACCAACATCACAAATTACTTGAACTTTTTCTGTATCTCCATTATACAACCTCACCATCTTTGCCCTCTCTTCAAGTGATAGTTGTCCACATAGGCCAACACCTTTCCCTGAGATGTGCAATAAGTGCACATTCAACCTAGTAATGTTGCCCAACCAAGTCAATGAGCATATATTGCACTTCCATGTTTTAGTCCCCCCTGAAGTGTTTGATCTAGGACCTTCAACAATTTGAGCAAATTGTTTCAAAGGTTTTTTTTTTGTCAAACAATCCTCTAGCATATTTGCTCAACATCGTGGAGGGGCAGCTAAACTTGTCAACACTCCCATGTGAACTGTCAGTTGTTCTTTCTCCTTGCACACCCCCACCCATCTCATTACTCATTTCAATCTCACATTCAACTTCATACTCATTTTGAACTCATTTTGGGGCTGCAATAATGAAAAACAACAATATAACTATACATTTTAAAGTTTTTAACACACTTTGCATTTGGAAACTAAAAAAAACAGCACCCTTGTTTAAGTTTATTTTAATTTTAACCTAGTTTGCATTTGGGAAAAAGCAACAACAAACAATGCCCTTGTTTAACCCATTTTGCATTTGGAAATTGGAAAAAAAGTTTAAAAAACAATGTTAATGCATTTGTTTAACCCACTTTGAAGTTTGCATTTAGAAATTAAAAAAAAACAATGCACAAATGCCCTTGTTTAACCCATTTTGCATTTGGAAATTATTTTGAAAAAAAAGGAAAAATGTATGCACTTGTTTGCTTAAAAACTTTGAAGTTTTGGATTTTGATTTTGCATTTGGAAATATTAAAAAAAAATGTATGTACTTGGAAATTTTAAAAAAAACAGCAATGCCCTCCCTTGTTTAACTCACTTTGAACTTTGAAGTTTGCATTTGGAAATTTAAAAAAAACAAGCAAAGGATCATTGTACATACCTCTTGCTCTTGCTAATTACCTCATTGGCCATAATGATGAGGAAAGCTCTCCTCCTGCTCAAGGCATCAGCTACTTGATTTGTTTTTCCAGATTTGTGTTTGAGCACAAATGTATACCCTTGAAGATACTCCACCCACTTAACATGCCTTTGATTCAGCTTTGGTTGTGTGTTTATGAACTTCAAAGCTTGGTGATCCGTATACAAGACAAATTCCTTGGGAAGTAGGTAATGTCTCCAATGCTTCAAAGCTTGAATAATAGCATAGAATTCCTGATCATAAACTGAATATTTCTTTCTTACCTCATTGAGCTTCTGACTGAAATATGCAACCAGCCTTCCCCAGCAACCCTGCTAGCATCACACTCCACTTGAAACACTTTGTTAAAATCAGGCAACACTAATACAGGTGCCTTTGTAAGCCTTTTCTTCAGCAACTCGAAACTTCTTTGGGCTGCATGTGTCCATTTGAACTCTTTTCCCTTCAAACAATCTGTCATGCCTGCACTTATCCCACTGAAATTTCTAATAATTTTTCTGTAGAAATTCACCAAACCATAGAAACTCCTCACCTCAGTAACATTCTTAGGCACAGGCCAATCAAGGATGGCTTTAACTTTCTCAGCATCCATCTCTACTCCATTTTTGGAAATGAGAAATCCCAAATATACAAGCTTGTCCTTTAAGAAAGAACACTTTTTCAGATTTATAAACACTTTTCTTTTCTCAACACCTCCATCACCACCTGTAGATGCCTCAAATGTTCTTCTTTAGACCGGCTAAAAATCAGAATATTTTCAAAATAAACAATGACAAACTTATTAAGATATGGGCTCATGACCTCAGTCATTAACCTCATAAAAGTGCTTGGAGCATTACTCAGCCCAAATGGCATAACCAGCCAATCATATAACCCCTCTTTAGTCTTGAATGTGGTTTTCCATTCATCTCCTTCTCATATTCTAATCTAGTGATATCCGCTTCTGAAATAAACTTTAGCAAAATAACTTGCTCCACTTAAACCATCAAGCATATCATCCATCCGGGGTAAGGGAAATCAATACTTTATAGTTTATAGTAATTTTGTTCAAGGCTCTTGAATCCACACGCATTCTCCGAGATCCGTCCTTCTTTGGAGTGATAAGAGCTGCGCAACACATGGACTTAAACTTTCCCTGATCCATCCCCTTTTTAGCAAATCTGAAACCTGTCTATTTAATTCCTCATTTTCTTTTGGGCTCAACCTATGAGCTGGAAAATTAGGCAATCTTACCCCGGGAACTAGATCAAATTGGTGCTCAAACCTCTTTTGAGAGGTAAACCTACAGGCATCTCCAATGGAATTATATCCTCATATTCCGTCGATAATTTCTTAACCTCATTTGGCATTCCTTTAAGTTTTTCTTTTCCAGCATCTTTTACCATAAAAACATAACATTCTTATGTCTTGGACACCTCCTTCACAAACTCCTTCGCTGATAACAATAATAAACTTTGTGCTTCCTCTCTTTTCAAGGCAATAACATGATTTTTTTACCATTTTTAATTATGATGTAAGTATTTTGTCTACCATCATGAGCAACCCTTAAATCATACAAACATGGCCTCCCAAGTAACATATGACATGCATTCATTGGAATAACATAACACAACACATCATCTTTACAAGGGCCAATCTGAAAAGAGACCAAACACTTTTTTTCTACCATAATTTCATGACCCCTTTGGAACCAAGATAGTTTGTGTGGACTCAGGATGCTCGTTACAAAATAAATTCAAATTTTGAACCATTTATTCATAAACCATATTTTCAATACTCTCGCTGTCTATAATTAAATTACACCACCTATCTTTATCCTTGCACTTTGTTCGGAAGATATTCCTTAGCAACCAACAATCATCTTCACCTACTGGTGTACGGAGATAAAGATTATTTGCTGTCTCTTCGAATTTGTTGTTGTCCTTCATTGATGGGAGTCATTAAAATACTCTTCATCATCAATTTTTCTCTGATCTTTGGAGCGGTTGAGGATGTTCCAGCTTCTGAAACAATGTCCCCTTCAGCCATAATAGCCCTTGGCTAAACTCTTCTTTGTCTTTGGTCTCAGTGATGGCATTCAAATGCCCTATGCCCCTCTTCTCCACATCTGAAACAAATAAGTGGCCTCCTTGGGATATCATAAGCCCTTCTTTCACCAAAACTCCTTCCTCTTTGTTGATGATATCCACCTCTTGGTTGCTGGAAATTTGGTCTTGCTTGTTGGTAGTTTCCCTGCTGTAAATTCCTGGTTTTCCTGCGGGTAGTTTCCCTGGTCTTCCTAGAGAATTCATTGGCTATAGAGTAACTAATCCCTCTCCTCTTTGAACTTCACCACTTGGAAAGGAGAATGCTCCTCTACCCCTATTTGGTGTGTGTGTTCCTCTTCTTTCAAAGGGTCTTTTGGTCTGATTTCTAGCTAATTTCTTCTCACCCTTAAGTGCTAATTGAAAAGCTTCTTCTACTGAACCTAATTTATGCATACTGATCTCATCTTGAATGGAGATCCTCAAACCTCCAACATATCTGGCAACCTGTTGCTCTTCATCTTCATTAACCCAACTCTAATAGAAAGCTTATAAAATTCTTCTGAATACTCTTGAAGTGATTTTTCCATTTGTTTCAATCCATGAAATTGCTTAAAAAGCTCTTGTTTGTAATCTACAAGTAGAAACTTTCCTCTTAACTTGGATACCATTTTATTCCAAGTCCTTATGGCTTCCTTCCCTTTCCTAACCCTATCCTTTTGCAAGTGATCCCACCACATGGCAGCATGCCCTTTCAACTTGGTGGCTGCAAATTTTACTCTTTTTGGATCAACCATTTGCTTCCATTCAAAGTATCTCTCCACTTCATAGATCCAATCCATCAACTCTTCAGCCTTCAAACTACCATTGTAGTAAGGCACCTCCATTTTTACTGAACTATGTGCTTCTTTAAAAGATTTCAAACAATTTATTAATGCCCACTGAGGATCTTCTCCTTCCTCTGCCTGCTCTTCCTCTTCTTCATCAGGCTCTTCATCAGATTCAATCCTTCTGCTAGGCCTCTCTGCTGCAACTTTCTCCAACCTTTGCCTTAAGGTTTGCATCTCTCTCACAAAATTTGCCATGGATCCTCTTCTTGGAGGCATGTTGTCACTTTCTCTACTACAACACTAATTTTCTACAGGATTTAACCTGCTCTGATACCAAAATGATGGGGCTGCAAACCTATTCACACCTTAAACCTGCAAACCACTTAACTATAAAACACGAGGGAGAAGTCAGGGCATAACTATAGGAGCCAAAAATCCATAAGAAAACAATTATGTTCTCCAAATGTTACATACAACCTGCAAGGCTGGAACAGCACAAGATGAAAATTTTCACTCCAAACTTCAGTTCTTTTCATAAAATGTAAGCTAGAAAACACAAAATACAATCCTTCTAGCAGCTTCAGACCCTGCTGCTATTCCATTGTTCTTTGTATCTCCCTTTTTCTGTAAGTATTTTGCTGCCTATTCTTATGCTCAATCTCCTAAGTCTGGTTTTCTAATATATCTACATATTACTGTACTCTGATACATCTAAAAGGCTTACCAACATCAAAAAGAATCATACATACAGGTTAATTTTCTACACTGCTTTCCTTGCACAAGTCAATTGATTTTCAGGGGACAACTATCATTAAAATCTGGACATGATTGCTTAAATTTCTCAACTCCCTAATCCTGTGGATGATTGATGTCCTTGATCAAGGACCACATTAATTTCCTATCTCCCCTTTTACTGTAGATTGTCCTTGGGATGGCCCTGCATCATGGCCTTCTCCATCACATGGTTATTTGTATTTGTAGGTACTTGAGCTATAGTGTTAGCCTTCTTGTATTTGTATGCACTTGAGTGACGGTGTTAGCCTACACCGGCCATAATTAGGCCCTTTAGGTTTAGTATTGGTATAGAGTTTGAGTTAGGGTACTTTTGTCAGTAACACTTGTGTATTACATAGTATTGAGACCAGGACTGAGACTTTCTTTGGATTTTGGTTCAAGGATATTGACATGGTGTTAGAGTTAGGGTACTTTTCTCTGAAATACTTTTCTATCACATGGTATTGAGACTCGAACTCTGCCTGGACCCAGCAGGCCCATTTTGGGCTCCCACATGGACTCGGCGAATAAAATTGACCTACTAAATCAGTCAAAAGTCATTCAAAATCACCCAAAAACTGACCAAAATCACCAAACATGAGTCCACCATCCTGCAAAACAGTTTTTCCAATGTGGGTGCTGCGAGACAGACATAAATTTATATGTGAGAATGAGGGAGGTAGGGACATTATTGCAGTTTTTAAACTCTCTTTTTGTTTTGCGAGTTTTTTTTATCGAATGCCAAGTCTCCTGAACTAGATTTGCTTTTGTATTTGTATCCTCTTAAGATTTTTGTGTTATCTCTCCACTTCATGGTTTTTGTATTTGTAGACAGCTACAGTTATAGTCGTCTAACTTTGGTATTGATATAGGGGTAAAAGTTTGTGGTATTCATATAAACTTTTAAGTTAAAGAGTTGAGTACTTTTATCACATGGTATTGAGACTTGAATTCTGGTTGGGCTTGGCAGGCTCAATTTGGGTTTGGATTTGGACTCAGTAAAAGTACTGGCAAAACTCAACAAACTAAATCTGTCCAAACTCAATCAAAATCACGCAGAAATGAACAATAATTGCCAAAAGTCAGTTCTCCATGATGCAAATATTGTTTTTCTCTCACGGGTGTTGCAAAACAGAAAGTTAGATGCTAGATTAGGGAGGGAGGGAAGATTTCGTAGTTTTTTTCTCCCTTAATTTGTGCATCTCTTTTAATTGAATTCTGAGTCTAGGGTCTTCTGACATAGACTGGCAGGAGCTCACTCGACCTTGGCAAGTTTTTTCTTGAGACTTTACTATTCTTATAACTATGATTTATAGGGCACTTTAGCTACAATGTTTGGATATAGTCATATTTGTTTATGCTCTCTAGCTTTGGTATTGATAGAGAGTTAGAATTAGAATTAGGGTACTTTTTTCCGTAATGGTCATCTATCGATGTAGAAAAAACTGCTTGGGTGAAAAATTTATTTTCTCTATTGGTGTAACAAAAACTTCCTAGGTACAAAATTGAGTCTCTCTATTGATGTAGCAAAATCCAATCCTTTTTGCATGGCTATTTGTATTTGTAGGCACTTGATCTATAGTGTTAGTGTATGCTTGCATTTAGTCACGATCTATAGTGTTAGTGTATGCTTGCATTTAGTCACGACCTCTAGCTTTGGTATTGATATAAACTTAGAGTTTGAGTCAGGGTATTGTTGGTCACCGTCATAATATTGACTCTAAGAATTGGTTTGAACTCGGTAGGTCCCTTTTGGGCTTGGGCTTGGACTCTGACTTGGCCAAGAGAATTTGGCAAAAATTGGCAAATCAAATCAATTGGAGCCAATCAAAATCACCCAAAAATTGACAAAAATTACAAAACACGAGTCCTTGTAATGTCCCTTTTTGGGGACTCATAGGAAACTATGCAAAGCTGAAGATAAACAACACTTTTCAGATCTTTAGTAGGTTGTTAGTGACTGAAATAAATAGATAAAAACCCTTAACTGCTGCCAGCAAACACCCTTCTAGGGCAGCGACCCTTTTTGGGGTTTCAAACCCACTTTTGTGCCCTCAAAACCCTTGAAATCAGCTACCTCTAAGTCTCTAAAATCATTATATATTGCCAACAATCATATCATGCAAGAAAATTGATTTTTATAAGCTTGGAAATGAGAGATCTGATTTTTATGATAAAACCCTCAAACTGTAGAAATTAATTAAATAGTTCAGAACTGCAACTAACTTCCACGAGCTTGGAAAAATAGCAAATCACCACCAAAATTCATGAAACTTCATAACTTGGCTCTTAAAAATATAGAGAATATTATTCCAATCTCAAAACCATGAAATTATTGCAAGAAAGTACCAAAATGCTCCCCTAGGTGGGTCGCTCCACTTAGAACAGCCTACAAATATGCAAAGATACTCCACAAAGTAGGTCACTCCACCTTAAAATGGGCAAATATGCATTGACAACCAAAAGTAGTGCAAATATCTTCAATTATTGACCACTTGAGCTCCTTAGGACAACTCGCCTAGGGCTGGAAATGAAGATCACAGCAGCAAAGAGATCCCTCAAGGGGGTGGAGACTCCCGTGTTGAAGTCTTCCCTGGTCTTGGTGAAGGGTTTCATCCTCACACAAGGCTCTCCAAGGGTTTTCGTCCTTAGGAGAGGGAGAGAGATGCTTCACAAGCAATCTTTCCGAAATAATAGAATTCACACATGATATCAAATGGCCAAGCAACCTCCTTTTATAACCATAAGGGGTGCTACATCATAACTTATGGCCAACCTTATAATAAGTACCTTTTAATTATCTAATTTGTATTTGGAGCCTACATGCTCAAAATACTTTATATTCTAATTAAATAAGTTCTTCTATTGGAGCACTTGGCTTCCCAATAGGAATACATGATAATAATGAAAATATCTTACTTAGAAAATGTCATCCAAGTCTTACTCTTGCTTCTTTTCTTAAACCCACTGGGAGGAATAATGGGTTAAGGCCTTCAATTTTGCTAATCTCCAAAAAGGGACATGACAATCCTCCATGCTGGAAATCCTATTTTTCTCTTGTGGGTGTTGCAAAATGGAAATTAAACTTTAGAATTATTGGTGAAATATTTTGTCAAGGACAAAATATGTGCTTCGTCAACGCTCGCGGGATTGAATCCTTCTACTTCAAGATGGGGCAGCTCCCATTTATTGAAATTTAGATTATGTACACTATTTCTAACTCTTGGGGGTGGTCAAAGACCAGTGAAAGTGCAAAAACATCCTTGTTGTAACTGCAACTATAAGTGAGAGAGAGAGAGATATGAGATGGAGGGGAGAAAGACTGCGAGATAAATAGTGAGAAAAGAGGGAGAGCGGAGTTATGTTGATGTTAGTAACACAAATTCCATCAATTAATAACTCAAAGTATCATGGCTAGTTCAATCAGAAGACACAAGAAAATATATATAGACACTATGCAAGTTTCATGAAATAACAATCAAAAATTAACACAAAGTTCAATTAACAATTCCATTCCATGGGAGAGAAAATACAAAGCTTTTTAGTTCCTGTAACATATTGTAGTACAATTGGATGAGTATGAAAGTTGGGAAAATGAAGGAAATAGTAGAGAGGAACAACCGGAAAACAATTTACTAGAAGAAGAGCAAAAACTGATCCCCTTTACAATGAAATAAGAGTCCTCCTTAAATAGTCCTACATCATGCAACTCTTCACATTCCTACTTGACTGTTCACCTTATTTTCTAGAATAAGATACTTTCCATTTATTTTAAGAAAATTACTTTTACGAAAAGTGGAAAAGAGGCGACTTAAGTTGATTTTGAAAAAGTGATTTTCCCAACGAAGAATTACTAAAACATTTAGAGCACTTTTGTGAAAAAATTTCCTTGTTACATATAGGAATGAAAGAGGAAGAGAAAGAGAGGAGAGAAACATCAATTGATAGACGAAGTTTGTGAAGACCCTTTGATGCGGCGAATTGGAGAACTCCCGCAACTTCCCATGTCTATGCATTATACTTGTGCACTGCCTCTGACACTTCTTTCTCGCAAGGAATGGAAGTATTGGAGATGATGTCTAACCAGTGATCAGCTCTGTTTTGGATTATCTTGCAGTGCTTTGAGCCACTTAGGGATCTTCTTGGCAACATTAGAGATAGCTAATCTAATCTGTGCAAGTGTGTCCATGAGCTCATCTCCATATGATCGCGAATCGACCAACTCACCCTTTACAATGTTCTTGAAATGTTCGCGAAGTTCTTCAAGTGATGCTGACTCTGATTGCAACTTAGGACATCTTATTTTATTCAAATGTTTGTTGACTTGGTCTTTGATTTCACGACCTCGCTTTTGATGGTATGAGCAGTCTTTAGTGGCTTCGAACAAAGCTCTCATTTTCCACTCGACTGTTCTTACCCAGGTTTGAGAGAGATTGTCTTCTTGGCTCAGGAACACTTGTTTTTCGAGCAATGTTTTAGGATTAACCATGCTCATTTTATGGACAGCTGGGAGTAGCTTGTTTCAGTGATCCGCTTCTTTCTTGACTGTGGAGAAAACATCCTCAATCTTTTCGGTTGACAAGGTAGCGATCTTGAATATCCCCACCATCTCCGGAAGCAGTTCACACCCCTTTTGGACAATGGATTCAATCCATGAATTTGTCATTTTTCCCATCCTGCCCATCTTTTTGAATTCGTGGACTACATGAGAGTCGACTTTGCTCAACGGAATAATCGACTTAAAAGGAGTGAGAGGAGGGGTCTAAGAAGGTTTGTGTAATGTCCCCTTTTTGGGACATTAATTAATTAAAAATATGGGAAAACCCTTAATCCACTCATCCCATGGATTAAAGGGTAAAAATAGGGAGAAGTGTCATTACTCCTTGTATTTTCAAGTTAAATATTTAATTCTCCTCTCATGTTTTATTTTTAATATTAAAAGAGGGAATTAATATTCTTTTTGGAGTGTGACTTTTTAGGAAAAGTGACCCATAATTAAAGTGACCCTTCTACATGAGAAAATGCGCCAAAGGAGGGAAACTTGGAGATTTGCATTGCTAAAGCTATATAAGGAGAATGGCGACCCCTTGGGGGCATGATGCAGAATTTTATTAAAAATTCTTCATGCTTGAAGAAGGGATGTATGCCCATTTGTGATCACAAACAAAGGTGTTCTTCAACACCACCATTATTGTGGAGAGTGTGAGACCTTCTAAAGCTTGCATTGTGTGGATATCATATTATATATTCATCCTATGTGTGGCGCCATTAATTGAGAAGGATATTTGCATGTTATTGTTGAGTATTGGAGAGCTTTATAGTGATTTATGATCTGCCATTAATGCTGCAATTATTCCAGCCATAGCGACTTGCTTGGGTGGATGTTTTGGGCACATTTGGGTGTCTTTTGAAGTGATTAATAAATCTGGTCTGTGCTTGCATTTATTCCAGCTATGGCGACTTGATTTGGGTATGGTTTTGGCATGTTACAAGGGTTAATAAGCAATATTTCCAATCTGATCTGTTTTGGCATATTTTTCCAAGTGTGGGACTGATATTTTGGAGGTTATTGTGTTCTTATTCACTGCTGGAAATTATCTAAAGCAAATCGACTGGGTTTGTGGTATTTTGCATCATATTTTGAGGTGTTTTTGATAGATCTACATGCTGCTGCAAATTAATAATTATTTCAGTTATATGGGCTGATGTTTTGAGGGTTTTGGAGGGTTTTAAGATGCTGGAAATAATTTATGAAATATTTTATCCTAACCCTAGCGACTTTTTCAGATTTTGGGGTCTGATTTGAAGGGGTTTCAGTGGTCTAAAAATTCAGATCTGATAGCTCTTTGGAAAGGTCTTGAATTATAGAATAATCTGCATTTTATTTGAGGGAAAAATATGGAATTTGAGCAAGTTATGAATTTTCTAAGTTTTCAGTTGTTCTGGTGCTTTTTATTTAATTCACTGCTGTAACTAATTTCAGATCTAGAAAAGATTAATTTCCTAATTAGTTCTCCCATCTAACCCACCACTTTGGCTCACTCCAACCCCATTTGGGTTGTATTGAAGCTAACATTGGGTTATTTGAGGTCGAACTAGGAGGGTTTAATCCTTCTAGCATCGATTGGATAAATTAATTTGCAGATTTAATTAATATCCCAAAAGGGGATATTACAGTGGTATCAGAGCTTCTTTCCTCTATTCTTGTGGGATCATTTGTGGATGCAGGGTAACAAAGAGTTTTTGTTTTACAAAAGGAGAAATAAGGTGACAATGGATGACGGGGCTTTCACTTCGGATCAAGTGAAGTTTCTACAAGAGTTAATGCAAAGTTGTGGTATGGAGCTTCAAAAAACTATGAGTGAACAAATGACCAAGCTCATCAAGGAAGCTTTGGGCAATGGCAAATCACCAAACTCCAATGGAGAAGGGAGCTCACATAGTGGAGAAAAGGGGTCAACACAACCCCCTCCTAAGTTCTTCAAAGGCACTTTCCTACCTAAGGATACCCATAGAGAGGTTGAGGAGCCATCAATGGTAGAGGCCATTGAAGCATGCAACATTGAGTATGGTACTTTGCATCCGGCCACTAGGGCCATATTGACCTTTGATGAGTTTTGTGCCTTGAAGATGGGCAACAAGGTCAAGAAGGCCCATAAGCAACTCCCTAAGGACCTCCAACAAAGATTGGGGAAAGTTTCACTTCCAAGTTTTTGATGGATCTAGCAAGATTTCGGTGAGGGCTTGGTTGCAAAAGATGGAGACCTACTTCTCCCTTAACCCCATGCACGAAGAAGAGGCCCTTAAGTTTGTCACTCTTCATTTGGAGGGTATGGCACATGAATGGTGGTTCCATGGCATGCACACACAAGGGCATGATTCGATCCACACTATGGAAGAGTTTAGCCAAAGGATTATGGAGAGATTTGATAGGAAAGATCCGGAGTTACACTTTCGTGAGTTGGCACAACTCAAACAAATGCATAGTGTTGAGGAGTATGTGGCAGATTTTCAGAGGGTTGCAGTCATGGTTACGGATGTTAGTGAGAAGAGATTAGTAGTTCTCTTCACGGAAGGTTTAATGGAGCCTTTAAAAGGTTTGGTAAGAGCTTTTAATCCTATGTCTTTGCAAGATTCTATTACTAAAGCTCTAGATTTGGAATGTGCAGCTTATAGAAATGATTTTGGGCCTAAAGGGCAGCGTACTAATACCCCACATTCGCTGTCCAAAAGTGGATTTAGAGGGCAGCCAAGGTCTGATTTGCAGCAGCCCATAAAAGTGCAAGGGGGACAGCCCCTTGGGTCATCAAAAGAGGCCCCAAAAAGGCCAAATCAGCCCTATGTGCCACCACATAGGAATCAGCCCCAAAACAACATGCAAAAGGATGAAAGGGATGAATTAAAAAGGAAAGGTTCGTGTTTTGATTGTATGACCCCTTGGGTAAGAGGCCACAATTGTAAAGGTAAAGGGAAAATCCATTTTATTGAAGCCATTGATTCAGATTTTGAATTAGATTCAGATTTTTGTGATACTAATGATGTGGGTGATGAGAATGTTGTTCAGCATGCACATGAGGAAGAAGAAAAAGAAGTGGAAGGTTCATTTGCAACTCTTTCCGGCACTCCCAAATATCTTCCTTTCCGGGTGGAAGGTATACTTCACAAGCACAAGGTAATCATTCTAATAGATAGTGGGTCAACTCACAATTTCATTAGTGAGAGGTTGGTAACAAGGCTTGATTTGCATGATGAAGTTTTCCAAGGATTTAATGTTACCATAGCTGATGGGTTTATCTTATCATGCACTAGAAGAGTTTCCAAGCTTTCCATTTCCATAGGAGACTATGAGCTTATTGATGATTTTTATATGATTGACATGGAAGATATGGATCTTGTGTTAGGAGTGCAATGGTTGCATTCTTTGGGGGATTTCACCCTCAATTATCAAAACTTGTTGCTTAAATTCATGATGGGAGACAAGAACATCATTTTCCAAGGTATGACAAGAAACTCCACTCTTTGTAATCATCCACCAAGGGAAGTAGAAATTTGTTCTGTATCTTTTATATCAGCTGATTGGAAGGATTTAATCACTCTTGAGTATGCAAAAAATCAGTTTTCTAATGATGTGATTGAAGGGGTAATTGTTGATGAAAGGTACAAGGTGGTAGATGGCCTCATTCTCTACAAAGGAAGGGTGTATTTGGCCCCAAAATCAGAAGTAAAAAATCTGATTTTAAAAGCAGCACATGATGCCCCTACAAGTGGACACCAAGGGTACTTCAAAACCTATAAGATGGTAAGAGAAAGGTTTGCTTGGAAAGGTATGAAGAAAGATGTTCTTAAGCATGTTAGGGAGTGTGTTGTTTGCCAAAAGAATAAGAATGAGCATACTTTTCCAGCTGGTCTTTTGCAGCCCCTTCCTATTCCATCCCAAAAATGGGAAAGTGTATCCATGGATTTTGTCACCGGATTGCCAAATGTTCAAGGTAAGACTTGTTTATATGTAGTGGTGGATAGACTCACTAAATATGCACATTTTCATCCACTTCCCACTAAGTTTGATGGCCCTATGATTGCTGATTTGTTTTTTAAAGAAATTTTCAGATTACATGGATTGCCAAAAAACATTGTGAGTGATAGGGACAGCAGATTTATGAGTCTTTTTTGGCAAGAATTATTCCGTCTAACTGGGACAGAACTCACACCGGGTACTAGTTATCACCCACAAACTGATGGGCAAACTGAAATTGTGAATAAGTGGGCTGAGGGATACTTGAGGTTCTATGTTTCAGGGCAGCAGTTTGCATGGATTAAATGGTTACATATAGCTGAGTTTTGTTACAATACCACACATCATATGTCTATTGGTATGACTCCTTTTAAGGCACTTTATGGTTATGATGCTAATTCTTTCATGGATGTGGTGATGACAGATAGTAGAGTGCCTAGTGCACAAGATATAGTGCAGCAAAGTGTTGATATCATGAAGGCACTAAAAGAGAACTTGCAACAAGCCCAAAGTAGGCAAAAGTTGTATGCGGATCAGCATAGAAGTGAGAGATCTTTTGAGGTAGATGATTGGGTATTTCTTAGATTGCAGCCCTATAGGCAATCTACCCTCAAACAAAGTGGTAAGGAAAAGTTGAAACCACGCTTCTATGGGCCTTACAAGATTATAAGGAAGGTGGGTAAGATGGCTTATGAGTTAGAGCTTCCGGAAAGTGGTAAGATCCATAATGTATTTCATGTTTCTTGTATTAAAAAGGTTCTTGGGCAACATGTTGTTCCTTCTTTAGAGTTGCCTCCTTTAGATGAAGAAGGCAAATTGATTTTAATTCCGGAGTCTATTATTGATACACGTGAAAGGAACTTGAGAAGACGTAGTATCAAAGAATATTTGGTAAAATGGAAGGACTTGCCATTAGAGGATGCCACATGGGAGAATGATTCAGTTTTGGAGCATCCAAATTTGCAATTGCTTGAGGACAAGCAATCTTTGGGAAGGGAGGACTGTAATGTCCCCTTCTTTGGGCATTAATTAAAAATAATTATGGAAGACCTTTAATCCACTCCCCTTGGATTAAAGGAATTAATTGGGGGAAAATCGACTATCCCATGTGCTTTTTAAATTAATATTTAATTTAATTCAAGTCGAACTACTCCATGTGCTTTATTTATATTTAATTCCTCTCTTGTGTTTTATTTAATATTAATTGGAGGGAATTAATATTTTATTTGGAGTTTGACCTTTTTCAGGTAAAGAGGCCCATTATTAAATGATATCTCTCCTATCTTGAGAAATGTGCCAAAGCAAGGAGGGAATCTTGAAGATTTGAAATGCAAAATCTATAAAAGGAGAAGTGGCGTCCCCTTTTTGGCATGTTGATGATTTTATTAAAAATTCTTCATGCTTGGAGAAGGGATGTATGCCCATTTGTGATCACAAACAAAGGTGTTCTTCAACACCACCATTATTGTGGAGAGTGTGAGACCTTCTAAAGCTTGCATTGTGTGGATATCATATTATCTATTCATTCTTTGTGTGGCGCCATTAATTGAGAAGGATATTTACATGTTATTGTTGAGTTTGGAGAGCTTTTAGTGTGATTTATGATCTGCCATTAATGCTGCAACTATTCCAGCCATAGCGACTTGCTTGGGTGGATGTTTTGGGCACATTTGGGTGTCTTTTGAAGTGATTAATAAATGTGATGCTTGCATTTATTTTAGCTATGGCGACTTGATTTGGGTATGGTTTTGGCATGTTACAAGGATTAATAAGCAATACTTCCATCTGATCTGTTTTGGTATATTTTTCCAAGTGTGGGACTCAATGATTTTGGGGTTATTGTGTTCTTATTCACTGCTGGAAATTATCTAAAGCAAATCGACTGGGTTTGTGGTATTTTGCATTATATTTTGAGGTGTTTTTGATAGATCTACATGCTGCTGCAAATTAATTATTATTTCAGTTATATGGGCTGATGTTTTGAGGGTTTTGGAGTGTTATTAAGGGCTGGAAATAATTTATGCAATTAATCCTAACCCTAGCGACTTGTATTCAGATTTTGGGGTCTGTTTTGAGGTGGTTACGGTGGTCTAAAAATTCAGATCTATAGCTCTTTGGAAAGGTCTTGAATTATAGAATAATCTGCATTTTATTTGGTGGAAAATATTGAGTTTTGAGCAAGTTATGAATTTTTTGAAGTTTCCAGTTGTTCTAGTGCATTTTTAATTAATTCACTGCTGCAATTAATTTCAGATTTGGAAAAGATTAATTGCCCTAACTAGTTCTCCCATCTAACCCATCATTTTGGCTCACTCCAACCCCATTTGGGTTTTATTGAAGCTAGCATTGGGTTATTTGAGGTCAAAGTAGGAGGGTTTAATCCTTGTAGCACCAATCTGGGTAAGTGATTTTTTAGATTTGAATAATATGCTAAAAGGGGATATTATAGTTTGGACATATGAGGTCAAGGTATGAATGTGATTCTGCAATTTCTTCTTGGCTGCCTCACTTTCTCTCGTTTGAGCAATGAGCCTAACAATAGTCTGTTCAAAGTTATGGATGCGCCCTTCTAGTCCGAGCTCGCCAAGGGAGTAGTGCACATCTGATAAGGACTCTGATGATGACTCTGCAGAGAGTGCTTACTCCCCTATTGATGATAAAGTTTGCTATTTCTCTTCTCATGATTATTTGTTGTTGTAGGCACTTGAGCTACGACATTAGCCATCTTCTTCACATGGTTATTTGTATTTGTGTATTGGTCTAGCCTTCCTCTTCACATGGTTACTTGTATTTGTAGGCACTTGATCTACAATGTTAGCAAACACCGGCCTTAGATCAGGTACTTTTAGGTTTAATATTGATATAGAGTTTGAGTTAGGTTACTTTTGTTAGTAACACGTGTGTCACATAGTATTGAGAGTTAACATACACTGACATTAGCTTAGGCCCTTTAGGTATAGTATTGATATATAGTTTGAGTTAGGGTACTTTTGTTTGTAAGACTTGTGTATCATAGTATTGAGATTGAGAATGGGACTTTGGTTGGACTCCGGTCCAAGGATATTGGCATAGTGTTAGGGTACTTTTATCTGTAATACTCTTCTATCACATGGTATTGCGGCTTGAACTGTGCTTTTAAACTCAACAAGGCCATTTTGGGCTACCATGGGGACTTGGCAAGAAAAAATGGCAAACTAAATCAGTCAAAAGTCATTCAAAATCACCCAAAAACTGACCAAAAGCACCAAAAATGAGTCCTCCATATTGCAAAATCTGTTTTTCTAATGGTCGTGCTGCAACAAAAATTTGGATGCTAGAGAGAGGAAAGTAGGTACATTAAAATTATTGTAGTTTTTAATTCCTTTTTCTTCTCTATAATTCATTTTAATTGAATGCTGAGACTCCTGACTGAGACTTGCATTTGTATTTGTATTCTCTCAAGATTATTGTGTTCTCTCTCTCTTCTTAGCATGGTTATTTGCATTTATAGGTGGTTAGAATGACACCTCTAGCTTTGGTATTGATAAAGGGTTAAGAGTTTTTGGTATTTATATAAACTTCAAAGTTAAAGAGCATGAATACTTTTTTCACATAATATTGAGAATAGGCAAGTGGCGAGTTTTCTCAACACTTGCCTATTCTCATTGTCATAACTATGATTTGTAGGCACTTGAGACACAATTTTTGGATATAGTCACATTTGGTTACGTCTTCTAGCATTGGTATTGATATAGAGTTCAGAGTTAGAGTTTGGTTAATTTTATCCATAACGCTCATCTATCGATGTAGCAAAAACTGCCTAAATGGAAAAATTGATTATCTCTATTGATGTAGCAAAAACCACTTAGGTCTTCTTTGCATGGCTATTTGTATCTGTAGGCACTTGAGATATAGTGCTAGTGTTTATTGGCATTTAGTCATGCCCTCTAGCTTTGGTGTCAATATAGAGTTTGAGTTTGAGTTTGGGTACCATTCTCCGTACTACATAATATTAACTCTAGGACTTGGTTTGGACTTTGTATGTCCATATGGGCTGAGGTTCGGACTTGAAACTCGACAAATCAAATCAATTGAAATTGGAATTCAATGAATATCACCAAAATCACAAAAAATGAGTTGTTCATGCTGCAAATCCTGAATTTCTCTTGTGGGTGTTGCAAAACAAAAATTAAATGTTTGGACCGTGAGAGGGGTAATTTTACAACTTTTAACTTTTCTTTTCTTATATGCTTTTTAATTGAGTGTCTAGTTCCCTAACTTGAGTCCATTGGACTCACTAGGGCTCATTGTTAGGGCTTACTTGGCTCAAGACTCAGGGAGTTCTCTCAAGACTTTAGAATTTCATGACTACGGTCTATTATGCCTCAATATAGAAAAATCTACATTTGTGAAGAAATAGATCGTATTTCCCCGTTTTGTCCACTTGCCTATAGTTTTAGAGTAATGCTAGCATTGGGCTACCCATTTAGATTTGGTATTGGTATGGAGTTAGAGTTCGGGTTGGGTACCTTTGTAACTAACTCTTGTCGATCATACCTTGATGTAGAAAAAACCACATTGGGTGAAAATATTGGTTGCATCTTGCCCTTCTTCTGTGCTAGCAGTTGGAGATCAAAGGGCACCAATTTTGATAACTTTTGGAGGGAGAGACAGAGGAGGAGCTTAGGAGGAGACTCATGGTGTCACACTACTATGGATTTCCCTATCTAATCGAGCATGGCTCAATGATAGCCAAGGGAATATGCCTCAATGGTTTGCAGTAATTTGAGATTAGCTACTAAAGTAAATAAGATATTGTCCAATTTACTGCAAAGTGATAACTTTTGGTTTCCTCCCCTTTCTTATAGGAGGATGTTTTGGGCTTTGGACAAATCGATTCTTGGATGCTTTTATCTTCATTTAATTTTCTCTTCGAAAGGATGCTCCTCTTCCTCCAATTGGTTTGTCTTTATAGCTAAATGACCATGAGATAGTCCTTTCCCTGCCATATTGGACTATTACATCATATTGTAATATCAAAACTAGGGTTTTCCTATTTAAGATTTGTACTACATGTGTTAATATAATGTAGAATAAGAAATATAGTAAATACAATAAATCTAAAGATCCTAAATCATGTATTGTTCAATATGTCAGATATTCAAACTCTAGAAAGTTAGATAAAGGAAAGTGTGGGTTAGGGTTAGAGAAGATTGCACTGATTGACTGTTTCTGTATGCTATATTATGGGTTGTGTAGGCAAAAATATGGCTTTATGTAAAATTGTGCAATTTGACAGTGCATAGACGATGAATTTGGCCCTGCTGGACAAAGCTGCCCAAAAAATTTGTCTTTTGTAGACGGTTTTGACTTGTGCTAGCTTGATTTGAAATTTGGCTTTTGCACAATGTTTGCTTGTGTCTTAGGATCAATGTTTTGTATTCAAACGTATATGATCTCACTTTTGTAACTGATTTAGGGCTTCTTCTTCTTCTAACCTGTTATCCAAATAACTCTCCTAGTTATTTGGATAACTTATATTTTCATTCTGACTTCTGATGTCTTCATATTTTAAGTTGCGCGCACTCAAGTTTTTTAACCCCTTGGCACAATTGGCTTGGCTGCAGTTCTTCTGCGCGCCCCGCGCGCCATCTTCCTTCTCCTGCTTCTATTCCCCTTCTCTTTGCATTCCTGCTGTCTCCTTCCATTTCCCCTTTGCGCCTTCCTCCTGCATGCCTGCTTTCTTTCCTATCGTGTCATGCACTCCTTGCGCACACCTCTGTAGACTTGCCTTCCAAAATGGCTAAGTCCCTCGCATTCCTCACGCTTGCGCGCTTGCATACATTTAGCTCCTCTTGCATGCCCCCTTTTCACACAGTACTTGCACCCTTCCTTCAGTTGAATGCTCGCGCCCCTTCCCCATACTTGTCCCATGCAAGTATTCTCCTATTCCTCCTGCGCGCGCACCTCCGCATGTGCCTTCCCTCTATTTCCCTTTTGCGCGCCTGCCTTTTGCTTCCGTGCCTTGTGCCTTCTTCTGCACCAGTCACTGTGCCATGTCATCTGTCAGACTTGAGTGTGCAACATGCAACCTATCAAAGCGTGCCAACAGGGCGCCGAATCTGGACAACCAACTGGTGCATGACATGTGGCAGAAACGACAAATCAAATGAACAGTTGGCTGAATCCTTCAGTCAATCAGCATTCACGCCACATGTCATTGCGTGTCAGAGTGACTTGTAGACTTTTGAAAGTTATATCTTCTGCTACAGTGCTCAGATTCCCACGCGCTCGAGTCTTATTTGAAAGCTGCTGACATCAACTACATGTTGGAATTTTCAAAATCAGATTTAGGCGGGATTTGGTAGGCAAAAAATAGGGAAACATCTTTCTGATCATCAATGCACACATCTAATCGACCTCAACCACCAGATTTCAATCAAATCTTGCCTTCTTCCTTCTTCTACATGCCAAACAGACATGGGGAAGCGCATCTGACAGCCTTGCAGGCGGATTTGCAGGCATTTATCACTGGCTGTTGGTGGTTGAAGATTTGAATCCGAGTTTCCCTCTCTTTCTCCTTCTCTTCTCTCCTATAAATAACAGAGTTCTGCTTTGTAAAAAGGATCCCTCTCTGTTGTAACAACACCATGCCAAAATGGTGGCCGACTTCCCATGGGTCTCAGACCTTGACGTGGTCTCTGTAATGTATTCTCGCCTCCTGCCGTGAATGTAAATGACTGTGCATCCCTTAAGCAATAAAATCATGTTTTGTGGAACTCTTGTCTTCCCTTTCTCGTTTTCATTGCATCTCGCCTCTCTGTTTGCGTTTTCTGGCATGCTGTGCGTATTCCCGCTTGCAGTCCCCGTGTTCATGTGTTGCGCGCGCTGGAAGGCCGAGCCGGCGTGTTGATCTGTGGCGCGCGCCGTCCGCCCTCTTCTCCCGCGCCCTCTCTATTTCCTTCGCCGCTCGTGGAGAGAGATCGACCCTTTCCTTCTGGCGCTATTGCCTTCCTTAGCTTAGGATTTCCCCTTTCTGCACATCCTTCTATCCCTGGTCCCTTGGCATGTTTAGTCTAGGATTTGCTTTCAGCATTAGGAGTAGCAGTAGCGTTAGAGGTAGGTAGAGGAACTGGCCTTCTCCGGAGATCCATCCCAAGCGCGCAAGGTCCCACAACTTGGGGACGGTTCCATTGTGGTCTCAAACAACTCAACTGAGATCCAGATCCGAGGCACAGGTGCACGTTTGAACTGACCAACAGAACCCTAGCTTCCTCTCCTTTTGAAGGACCTAAAAAGGGGTTAGTTCTTGGCTGGACGAACTTAACCCCCACTGAGTTGAGAGCTCCCTACATAACAATATTCCAAAGGAGCATTCAACCGATGTAATTCTCTCATCCAGTGAATGTGCAAAATGTCCAATAGCAATGTGTTTGGCAATGAAGACTCCAACAGGACCTCACGCACTTGTACGCAATGATCTTTGGTGCAAAATGTAGCTTATGATAGGGCAGCTGACCGAGGGCCGGTGTGATGTGCTTGAGAGAGTGATTTTGCAATTGGGTGCTTTGTTGTGATCTCCTAGGTAGCCCAAAGATGTAAGAGAAGAGGCCCTTTGAATGGGTGGGGTGATTGTGCGTTTTTATGTGACTTGTTGTGAAAGGTTTTCTTGCTCAATTGACACTAGGCTGATTGAGCTAACTTGTGCATTTGAAAAATGACCGTTAAGTGAGTGGAGGACAAAAACGTCGGCTGTTAAGACAAAATTGTCAGTTTTTCGTCCTAGATAGGTGACTTGCGTCCTGGAAAGGTGCAAACTCTATTTGATAGTTGGAGATGGTGGCCATATGTCCAAAGATGTGTTCTATGTATATAACAAATAGGTTTTTGATGGGTCATAGATGAGTAACAAGTGTGACCTAGTGGCCAAGGAGTGCTAAACTGAAGCTGAGATGCGTGTAGGAATAAGTCAATTAAGTGCACAATAGGAAATGGGGTGAGATTAATGCCAAGAATAATCTCCAAATGGCATTGATCCAGTTTTAGGGTACTACATTTTGCCCCCTTTTTAATCTAGTAATTGAAAATTGCTTGATTAAAATAAATGAACTGTAAATGCAAACCTCCCATAAGGACAAGGCATGTGTGAGATTGGAATGTATGTTCCCTTCCCCTTTTTGCCATACATGTGAACGTGCACGCCACATGCAAAAACATGTATTAGTCCAATAAAGATGCTTATAAAAAATCAGCAAATAACATAAATTGAAATTAAAAGCATGAAATGTGTACACCTATGCGCTATGTCCAATGGACAAAAATGTCGAAATGTAAGGAATGAAAATGTCAAAATTTAAGAGAACTATAACAATTGAGCATGCTATGTGAAGCCAACTATAGCAATTAGCTTGCTATGTGAAGCCATTTGTAGCAATTGAGCCTACTATGTGAAGCTATCCTATGTGCATTTGAGCCTGCCATGTAGCCAACGTGCTTTGATCTGCCAAACCAGCATGTGTAGATTTGATCATACCACGGGGCCAATTTGTTTATGATCGTGATATAAAAGCCATAATGTTAAGTAAATGTCATAATTTGGCATGTGTCAAAGCTTGTTTAATATATCAAAATAACTGTGTGAATGTCATCATACAATGTCATTGAAGCACTTGTATCTAAATCTGCATGAATTGGTTAGAAAAACCCCATAATATGCCCCCTTTTGAGAGGAGGGATGTTGCAAAGGATCACTTAGCTCAAAAGAGAAAGTGTTAGTCATGTAAAAGCGTATAAGCAACAACATCAATGATATAAACCATATCTAGTGTATCAACTAACATGGTAATAATGTGTAGAATTCGTAAGATATAAGCATTTAAGCACAAGTATTATATATCATCAAAAGAGTGAAACATGTCATGAGAGTGTTCGTAAGATATAAACGTTTAAGCACAAGTATTATGTATCATTAAAAGAGTGAAACATATCTTTAGAGTGTTTTAGTAATTAGGAAAGATAACATAACAATGATAGGATGAGTAGTATGAGACACAACACATGACTCAACTTTTAATGGATCCATGGTGACCTATGACATGACATGATGACACAGACCCATCATAAAGAGACATAACTGACAAGACATGACTGACTTGACCAATGTTAGTAGTGTTAGTTGTTAGCTCATGTGTGCAAAAAGCAAGTATGCAACAAGTAGTGATATAAAGCCAAGTGTGTAAGGAGCAATGACATAATCGTGATAGTATAACAAACAATGGGCCTAGAGCCATTGTGTAAGTAGTGTAATAATCAACGTGTGATCAATAATGAAAGTATCATCATGTAATAAGCAGTGAAAGAAGCATCGTGTAATAAGCAATGATAAAAGCATAGTGTAATAAGGAATGCCATAATCGTGAAGTATAACAATCAATGTGATCGGAGCAATGTGTAATAAGGAATGATCTAATTTTAAAGTGTAACAACCAATGTGCTCAGAGCAATGTGCATAATAAGCAATGATCTATCAGTCAAAGTGCTATAAGTCAATGTGTAAGAAGCGACATGAACAAACAATAATCATAGTGTAAATCAACCATGGGGCCTAGAGCTAGAATGCAATCAAGCAATGTGTGCTATAAGCAAGTATGTCAATAATCCATGTGTTCTAAATCAACATGTACATTACTCAATGTTTGTTAAGCAATGTATTTTATAAGCAAAGCATGTCATAACAACGGGTATCTAACGGTAATAACTCAAGCACAGTAAGCAATATGTCATAGGATGTTTGGTCCTGTCAAAAGATAATAAGTAATATGTTGTAGGATATTTGTTCTATTCTAAAGATATAACAAGTAATGTGTCGTAGGAAGTAAGAGGGGTGATATGCATCCGATGTGAATGAGCATAAAGCAAACAAGCACTAGGAAATCAATCATAGACAACCATATATATATGAACAAGGAAAGTACAAAGCATACAAGTGCACAAAGCAAACATGACATAGAGCATACAAATAAAACACGATATAGAACATGCAAGCACGAAATACGACATACAAGTGCACAAAGCAATTAGAGTAGATAGTATCACAACTCATACAAGTGTCTCAAGCAGTCAAAGTAAACAATATTGCATGGTAATCAAACAAGTCCACTGAGCAGTCAAATTAGTCAGTGTCATACAACAATAAGAGCATGTAATCATACAAGTGCAGGGAGTAGTCAAATTAGTTAAGGTTGAATACAATCAGAGCATGTAATCATCTAAGTACATGTCAAATCAGTCAATGCCAAACAAAAACCAAAGTGTGTAATCACACATACACAAAGCAGTCAAATAAATTAATGTCCTAAAACAATGAATGAATGTAACACACAAGTGCACAGGGCAATCAAAGTAATTAATGTCATAAAGCAATTAATGGTGTAAGCAACAATGTCATGTAGCCAAAATAGGATCTCAGGACCAATAGTAGTGACCTAGTATGAATAGTAAATGATAAATGCAAGTAAGCATGGATCATGATCAAGTCAATGTCTAGAAGTAACCGATGTGATCATCAGATAAAACTTGATATAGCTCGTGTTGTAAGTAATAAAGCGGTGTGGTGCGCACAATGCACTAGTGTAGAAAGATGTGATCGTGATGAACTTGGCTGTGTAATTGCCCCTGGTGTAGGTATGCTGCCAATATGGTAGACATCCCCTGAGATAGAAGGCTATAGGAAGCTGTGACATGCTAAGGATGTGATCAAAGTACGCCTTGTATGTAAGATGCCCCCAGGCATAAATATGCGTCTAGATTGGTAGGCTATATGAGCCGTAAAGTGTATAATATCCACAGGTTTTAACTGCATAATTTGTTCTATGATGTGCAGGTGCTAAGTAGTGTAAAGTGATTCTATTGATCAGAATAGGAATTTAATAAAGTTGGCTATGTAAGAAGTACTTGCTGCATTGGCATTTACGGATCTAGATAAGGTGTTGGGTCCGGATGGTTTCCCTGCAGTTTTTTTCAGAAACATTGGGACATAATGGGTCAAGAGATTACTGTTGTGGTGAACAAATCGCTGAAAGCTAAATTTGTGTTATGGGGTTTAAATTGCACCTTTCTCTTCCTTATTCCTAAAAAACTGGATCCTGACATCTTTGTCGATTTCTGCCCGAATTCCTTATGCAACACAATATATAAGATAATCTCGAAGGTGATAGCTGAAACACTGAAGTTGTTACTGGTGGAGCTCATTTCTGCAAAACAGGGAGGATTTGTGAGTGATAGACAGATGCTTGATGGGGTGTTGATACCTCATGAGATCCTTCATACGCTGAAATCAAAAGACAAATCTGATATGTTTGTTAAATTGGATATTGCAAAGGCTTATGATAGGGTGAGCTGGTTGTTTATTAGAAAAAGCGTTGTTGGCTGTTGGGTTTGAGTAGGATTGGGTTGATTGGGTGATGGGGTGTGTGACTGGAGCTTTCTTCTCGATTCTCATTAATGGCAGCCTTGTGGGTTTTTATCAGAATTCTTGGGGGATTAGATAGGGGGACCCCCTTTTGCCTTATCTATTTATTATCATGGCGAAAGCATTAGGAAGGGTGTTAGGATGGGCTAGGAAAATGGTGAAATCACAGAGCTGCAGGCATGTGATGACATGGAGCCAACTACCCACCCACAATTTGTTGATGATACTTGTAATGTCCCCTTTTCCGTGCTAGTCACTATGAAGGCCTTGGACCCATTCCACTTTCCGCGGGCTTCAAGGAAGGAAAGCAAGGGAGGTGAACATTGTCACAATTGTAAGTGATCGTATTTTCCTTAATTTATTTGATTACTAATTATGGCTTGGAGTGATTCGATTAGGTGATAGGTGAATGACAAAGCAAAAAGAAACTTCTATCTTCTCCTTCATTAATGTTGGTCTTCTTAAGTGAAGATTAAAAGTGTACTTCCCCTTTCATTAAGAGGTCGGTCATAAAGATTGATCTTCTAATTCATCCTTGGCGCCAAAGAAGGGTACTTAAGGAGGTTTGAATGGAGGAGGGGGATCATTATCATTCATCATTTGACATTTACTTGAATTTGTAGCTAGTGTAGCTTCTCTTCTTGCCATTGAAGGACGAAATCCCTTCCTTGGTTACCTATTGAGGACAAAAACCTTCAATAGGATCACACTTGGGGACGGAAACCGTCTTGTGTGCATTAGTGGCTTCATTCGGGAGTCACAAGTGGGCTTCATTGGCAGATTTCTGGAACAGCAAGGTGTTTATCCATGCATAGGGCACTTCTATTCTAGCTAGGGCACTTTCAAGGGTGTTGGTACGCTTCCTCCACTTGATCTACCCTCTTGGGAAGTTTGAGATCACTTTTGGAGGGGTTTCCGTTGTTGGAAAATTGTGATTTCACTTTATTTGAGAGTTAGTCTTTTCGAGATCATTTTGAGCATTCATTTGTGTTGAAACTCCAAGAATTGAGGGAGTTATGAATTTTTGAAGTTTCAGTTGTGTTTGCACTTGAATTAAAATTTTAAAATATATATTTGCTCCAGATTTTATCCTGCTGGACTTATGAAGTGTTTGGGATATTTCTATATTGATTTTCAGTCTATATTGCTTGAGAATATTTCCTTGAAAAGCCCATACAGTTCGCTGTCCTAGGTATAGAAAATCAGGTTCATTGCTAGGTCTAAGTGGTGATATTGCTAGCTGCCATATGAATTCCTTTGCTGTCATAAATATTCAAATTTCTCTTTGTTGCTAATGCCATTTTCAGTTTGTTCAAGGTTAAAGTGATTGATCGGTGGCTGTAATAAAAATTAGAAGTTGCCATTTGGGTTTGATTCCAAACCCTTGTTTTCTATTTGATGTCCTAGAAGGGATATTACAGTGGTATTAGAGCATTGATCTTCCTAAGTTGAGGGTATTTTTGCAAGGCAGTGACAAAGAATACAAACATGGATTGGTGACCTAGGTTCTTACCAAAGAAAGAAGTCATTCCAGAGGCAGAAGCACAAAGATAAGATAAGATAATTATATTAATGTCCAACGAATGACCACAAAAGTAGGTCAACAGGACTGCACAGTACAATGCCAAAAGAACCAGCAGGGAGACCCAAAAGGGTCATCCGAACAACAAGAAAAGAGAGAAGAGAAAAGAAAGAAGAAGGAGAAGCAAGGGCCACAATGGCAACAAGAGTGCAGATGGATGGAGCCGAAGAAGAGGGGGGCGGAAAAGCCCCATCTCCGACACTGTCACCTAGCATCCGAGGCCGACTGGAAGTAGCTGGCGATATGCCTGTGTCCTGTAGCTGAAATCTGTGGAGAGTCTGGAATGTCGGTGTCTGGGAGAAGGACGAGCAAGACGAGCCCTCTGTATCCTCCTGGCTGACCGTGATCCATGGGGGGGCCCTAACCGAGTGCAATCATGAAAGCCTCTGGACTGGGAGGTGGCATCCCGGGTCCTGACGGATCTGGTCTGGGAATCCATACTGGTGTCAAGGTGCCGCTTGGTGCCCCTCTCTGGTGGGAGCACCGTAAAGAAAGATGTGATCTGTCGAGTAGCAGCCTGTCTGGGAGGGGACTGAAGGGTCTCATTCCGAAGCCTGAGAGCCTCCTGTAGGTAGAGAGCAAGACACCGCTGATCGCAATACCTGAAGAAAGCCGCAAATGACGGATGCTCCCGGAATAGGCAATGGAATCTCCCTCTGATCTCATAGTAGATGGGGCACCTGAAAATGAAGTGTTCCTCCGTTTCGACCTCCTGGAGAGAACAAAGCTGGCAAATCCTCTCCGAGCGGTCCAGCTGGTGGTCCTCCACACGAAGTCTATGAGAGCCCACTCTGAACTGGCCTAGGGATATGCGGAGTGCCTGCAACCAGTGTCGGGAGATATACGTAGGCCGGCTAATAAGCCCATCATTGACCTCAAGGAAATGTGCAGCATAGAAAGCCATCTTAGGGCGTAATCCACCCGGAGGGCTGATCCAAGTGTGCTGGATGAACTGCCTGTAAATGTCGTCTCTGATAATTTTGTGCAGATCCTGCTTACTCGGTAGGAGATGGGCAGGAGCGTCCAGGGAGTATCTGTATGGTGGGAGGCGGTCCATCTGAATCCCGAAAGAGCCAAGAAGACGTGAGACTCCGACGTACCAGCAGCGGGAATGACCACTGTGGTCAGAAAGAGCAATAGCCTCAGAGGAACGGTAGGCGAGGTAGAGATACCTATCCCTGCCTGCAGAAGAATCTGAAAGTCCCCGGATGCGATGCAAAAGCGAAACAAGGCCAAATATAGTCTCCAGTCTAAAGGGGCGAGCCCCGAACTCAGCCAAGAGGATATTGTGTGGAACTGTCTCTTTGCACCTGATGATGCGTCTGAGCATGAGGATCTGGACTCGCTCAACAGTAGCCCAATCAGAATCAAGCAGGGATGGCCCCCAAACCTCAGAGCCATAGAGAACTGTGGGCCTCACAAGAGAATCCGAGAGAGACATCTTCGACAAGATGTCCTGGAAGTGGTGGCGGAAGCACTGTCTCTCCAAGATTGCCAAAGAGCCATACCCCTTGTTGACGCGGGGTTGAAGAGCAGGCCGAAGACTGAAACGGGGCCCGGTAAATAAAACTCCCAGGTAAGTGTAGGAGCTGGTGATCTCAATCTCTTCCCCTCTATAGAAGAAATGGAAGTCAGAAGTCTTCAGCCCATTGAAGATCATGACCTTGGTTTTACCAAGGTTAACTGTCAGCTGTCTGTGGTCGCAAAAGAGGGCTAAGGCGTCCAGCTGTCTCTGGAGTCCCTCCGCGGAAGAGGCAAGGAGGACTACATCATCCGCGAAAAGGAGAATGTAGATCAGCACCTGGTGAAGAAGGCAACCATCCCCCTCCTGGATATGGTCCTTGAGAAATTCCTCCAATTCATCAATATAAATACCAAACAAGGTAGGCGAGAGGGGGCAGCCCTGTTTAACCCCGATGGTGCTCCTGATGAAATCTGAAAAACCGGCAGCAGTGTGAAGGTGGCCCAAAACCTCCTCGTACAGGCGCATAATGGTGGCAAGAAGAGTTTCAGAAATACCAATGTCTCTAAGTCTACGGAAAAGAGCTTCCCGTGGCACCGAGTCAAAGGCTTTCCGAAAATCCACGAAGCAGCAGAAAACCTTGGAGGAGTGGTGGCACGCCTCCTCAATAATGGCCCGAAGGGTGAGGATATGGTCGATGGTCTGGTAAGCAGGTCGGAACCCTGCCTGCCCCTTGGCTCTGCAATGGTACTGCTCCAGAAACTCAGAAAGCCGCATGTGGAGGACCGTGGCATAAAGCTTGGAGAACGTGTGGCCCACCATGATCGTCCTGTAGTTGTTCGGGTCAGAAGTGGGACCCGATTTGTGGATGGGGTGAATGATATGGTGGGACCACGTTCGGAAAACCTGTACAAACCACCTGATTGAAGAGGTCCACAAGATAGTTGTTTAGAGTGTCCAAACCGTGCTTGAAGAATTCCGCCTGGAAGCCCTCCTCATCTGCAGCCCTACTGCTATTCATGGCTGAAATGGCTTTCTTCACATTCGTGTAAGTAAAAATATGACAGGTAGAGGGAGGGGACACAACCTGGATCTGGGGCTGGCCAGGGATGTCGTAAAGGGTGGAAGTATGAGTAAACATGGAGTTGGGATGTAAGTCCTGGGGTAAAGAGGAATGACGGGGAAGAATGGTACGCCAGAAACGTTTAGGGGAGTGTATAAGGGATGCACGGAGCTCAAAGCGGCGGCAGGAGATAAAGGTGCGCTTCTTGTGGCGAAGGAGACGACGGTAATTGGACTTGAGAGATGGGAAGGAGGGGAGAGCATGTGTGAAAGCAAAGCGAAGCTGACGGTGAAGGGCTTTGCAGTCTTCATCGTACCACTTGTTCATGGGGCAGGTCCGCTTATAAGGGAGGGTGGGAGTGAAGTGGGGGAAAGAACACAAAGCAACGTCACGAATGGCGGAGGAAAGGGTATCAAACATCAAATCAGAGGAGAGTGAGGCAAATTGGGGTACAGGGGGAAGAAGCTGGCGAAGGTGAAAAGAAAGTTTCATATGATCACCCTCATCAAACTTCCAGATGGTATGGGAAGGGGCGTGGGGTGGGGACAGGGACTTGGGGGGGTAACTTGCAAGGAGAAGGAAAGGATCGCATGGTCAGCAAGGGGAATGGGGGAGACACAAATGGTGAATATAGGGAATCAAATTGGAGGTAGTCTGTAGTCCACCATGGTCGCTCCGAAACAATGAGGTCAACCGAAGCATGGATGAAGATTTGAATGTTTTGAACCTTGCTATTACTGTATTTTCAAATTTTGTAGTTCTTACAGCCCTAGGCCAAACGATTTAGAAATAAGTAAGGGTATGTATGGACGTACCTCAAGATGTACTGTACCCAAGGGTTTTTGAAAAATCGACATACCCAAGTAGATACTCGTACCCATAATCCTGGCAACCTAGGATCTCCAGATTATGATTGAAAGGGAAATTATTCAATCATGGAAGTCTGGGGAGAAGGTAAGTGTATTTTCTCAGCTACTCAACTTGTAACTTCCTTGCTACTTGCAAAAGTCCTCCAATGAATTCTAGGCAAATGATGGCTCACAAATTCCGCAAGCTATAAACAAATTACAGCTGCTTTCCAATCGGTAACCCTTACAGCATTTATACCAGCCATCCTATTGCTTCTGATCTGCCAGAAAGGCCATCCATGGAAACGGCTCCCAGTCTGGTATGATCAATCTGGAACAACAATCTTAGATAAAACCCTAGCTGTTCATTCTCCTAAGCAATATGCAGACTCTACCAAATTTCACCCCACTTATCTGAAAGGCTCAAACCTAATCACCTCAAAACTGATCTAAGCACTTCAAATCTATTAAGATATCTCCTTTATGTTCTTAGACCAGAGAGTTGGCTGCCCTAATTACTATGTATCAAACTTGGAGACCAAGGAGAGCTTCACCCCTCCTTCTTGGCTTGCAATATTCAGCCCCTTGTTGTAAAGCTCGCTTCAAATTCAGCTCCCACGCAGAGGCAATCAATAAGTCAAATTCTAACTACTGAGAAGATGAATGCACATAGTCGAACTCCTTAGAAGAAAGAGGCTTACATGTGATGCTCAGATGGACAACAACTCCAATTAGAATCCCAACTAGAATCCTCAGGTACACATAGAAGGAAGATGGTCGAAGTTCTGCCTTCTAGATCTCAAGAGGGTTGGCATTCTCCTTCCAGAATTTCATGAGGGTTTTCGTCCTTAGATAAGGATTTTGGCACCATAGCTCTCATACTCGTACTCAGACAAAAACTCTGCACATTTTATAAAATGAAAGAGATGCTTTACAATGTCAAGTACACTCAGTAAGACTAAGCGAATACTTGGCTTAGTAACTCAACCCACTTAAGCAGCAAATACGCAAATGCTTTTTTAAAAAACATTTTATTTTTTTTGTCACAGCTACAAAATTTATCACAATGAGTCCATACAATGTTGGTCGCAGTGTTTTCCCTTAGATTTGAAATAAAAAAACATAAGGTGACCTTTTTTCTTTTTCTTTTTCTAATTTCACTTTATCTTTTTTATTAAGTCATTAATAAATTAATATAAGCGCTTCTTATAAAGTTTCTTTTTATGCACTTTATAATAATTTATTAAAACTATAGTTTCCTTTTTTATCACCCCTTAGCCGTCACGAAACAAAATTGGGCTAAGGGTCTTCAACCAAGAAGGGGAGATTACAAGAAAGCGAAAAGAGCCAAACCCAAAGGGGTTTCTCTTGAAAAAAGAAGAAGAAAAATCAGATCTGCAAGAGGGTTTCAAGGTGGAGTCTCAAGAAGACCATGTTGAAGGACATGGAGAGGTGTTGCTAGATGAAGAACTAAAAAGGGTTTTGGATGCAGCAGAATCTCCAAAAAAAGATGTAGAAATACCTATCATTTTCCCTAAGGATGAGCCCTTGACTAATTTTCATAACAGCAATGATATGCCTTTGACATGGAACTGGATGAAAATGTGCCTCTTCCATCTCATGAGCTTCGTAAGAAAGAAGGACCACAAGTAGAGCCCACAATTGTTGCCGCATCATTCCTGGTTAAATCCTCTGCCATTGCTGCTCCAGGTCTAATAGCTTGTGCTATGGCTTCCTGCACCCTTGCCTTCTCTAGTTTATTCTCCTCTAACTCTGCCAGCTCTGCTCTCATCTCTTGCTTTGCCTCTTCCATCACGTTGGGGCAAACCGTATCATCTCAGCAAACAATACACGAAAGGTGATCTTTCAAATGATTGATGCCTCCAGAACACTTTTTTGCGACAACCAAAGGTGCAAAGGTAATTTCAAATTTGTCACTAGCTTTCACGTACACCATACTTCCATGCTTTGGTACGGGCATTTGTAGGAATGGTTGTTGACTAGTGATGTTGACCCAGATGCCAATGCATGCCGAACCTGATGCCATTGTTAAGCTCTAATCTGCAAAACGATGCACATTTAAAAAATGAAGAAAAATGTAAGCTTAATTTAATTTTAAATAGGGCTAAAATGTGCCTAAATAACAAATTTGCTTAAATAAAAAGATACATACCTCATGGCTGTAAATGAGCCTATCTAAAAAAATTACAAGCATTCAATTTTACATTACATGTATTTAGAATTACAAAACAAATTGATAACAATACACATACATAAAATTTAACTAGTTTACAATGAATTTGCGTAAAAAAAAATGCATGCCTCTGTTATGCTGCAAATGAGTATAAAAAAATTACAAGCATTTGATTTTACATTGCATGTATTTAGAATTACAAGTGGGAACGAATCTATTACAACATAAATAACATACTTAAAATTTGAACTAGTTTGACAAGAATTTAGACGTAAAAAAGACCTATCCAAATAATTATCCAAATTTATTGATCTAGCTGCAAATGTCACTGCCAAAATCCACTGTATCACAAGCAATGCATTTTCAACATGTATTGTAAGAGTGAAATATGAGGGAGTATGAGAACCTTAAAATAAAGTACACAAAATCCGTGTATTTGCAATTTTTTTTGAGTGTGAAAGAAGTGTTCCATGTATACCGGGACCTATCTCCAAATTAATTCTTCACAGACTCTCTCATCAAATTTGTGGCAAGTACTCGCCAAGTTAACTCGACAAGCCCCTTATGGCAAGCTCATTTTATAGGCGGTTATTGTGTTTAGTGAGCAAACGAGGAGTGAGTACCCGCCGAGTTTTCAAACTATGAGAGAAAGACTGAAGTGATCAATCATGAGTGCTTGGTGTGGGAAAATGGTAAGATGTTCTTTCTGAATTCATATTTTGGATGGATAGTACTCTCCTTGGACAATTGTAGGTTGTCATATATGATGAAGCTCTTTGGGTTTAACATGATGTGTGAAAGGGATTTCAAGTATTGCAGCTGTTGCATCTTTCCTATGTTACTAATATCCAAGATTTTTGAGTTGGAAGTGCTATGCTACAGCCATGATGGGTTGTTCTTCCCAAGTTTAGGTATGGGGCGGTGCATATGTTCCATGGGCAGTAAGAAATGGGCAAGTTTGGAGACATTCTTTCAACTTAAAAAGATTTGTAAGAGGGTTCAATCATTGAGATCAAACAAAGCCAACATCCCAACATCTTTGGCATTGCTTGGAAAGAAATTTAGAGCTGTACATGGCTATCACAACCCCTCATCCACACCCCTATGGTCTGATCTAAACCAATTTGTGAAGAAATTTCAGTGGGGCAGCTTGGAGGCAACAATTGGAATTCCAAATCAGCAAGGTAACAACAATTCCAAAAGAGGTGAACATAAGTATTGGTATATATTTTTTACATCTTATGTTGGAGCTCAAGGATAAAAGGAAGAAGGCAATGATTTCAAGGTATGGAGGCAGTTCTGCATAGCTACCACGAAGAAAGAAGAGGCATATTTTCAAGAGCATTCAAGGCATAAAGACAGGCAAGGGTGTACTCTTAGGTAAGGTACTTCATGGTGATAATTTTTGGTTAGTTCCGGGCATGCACGGTATTACTTCCTTGTGTGGGGCACTTGAAAGAATTATGTGCAAAATGGAGCTTTCTTGTTGAAAGCCATCTTCTACACCAAGTTGGGGTATGTGTGGGCTGTAAGAATCTTGAACTAAGGGACAATATATTTGTTGTTTTCCATTATAGATCTGCTGTTCTTAATTTTTCAGCTTATGTAAGACAATTTTCAGTCCCTACACTACTCATAAAATTGTCCCTTCCAGTAAGATTTCAGTTTGCTAGTTGTTATATCATTGTCATATGGCTGAGCATGCAAAATTCAGAGTTGGGACTGCCATTAGCAGTCATGGGCAGCAACAAACATGCACTTTTAGGAAGGATTTCATCATTGGATGATGTGGAAAGAAGGCTACAACTGAAAGAAACAAATAAATCAGACCCGATAGCCTTGATTTGGATGAGGTCTCAAGTATTTTATGGCTGTTGTAACTTGTTTCCAGCCAATCCACAATCTGATTTGCATCTTGTAATAAGAGGGATAGCTAGGCAAGTTAATTATTCATTCATTCCTTGCTCCTATGATAGAAACTACAAGCAGTTTGGAGGGATTTTGGTACAATACTGAGTATTCAAAAGAAAGAGATGTCACTGCTGTTTTTGAAGTGGAAGATAAAAAAGACTGCAATGAAGAGAGGGGCAACAGAGGTATGACTTTGTTTGGATTGAAGCTCTTTCATTTAACAGACACGGGATCCAGATTATGGGAGCACTACAACATGTTCGTCCACCTTGATATGATGATACTTGGGCATACAAGTTTGCATTTGCTTGAGGGCAAGCAAATTTGGGAAGGGAGGACTGTAATGTCCCCTTTTCCAAGCTAGTCACTATGAAGGCCTTGGGCCCATTCCACCTTCCTGTGGGCTTCAAGGAAGGAAAGCAAGGAGGTGAACATTGCCATAATTGTAAGTGATTGTATTTTCCTTATTTATTTGATTACTAATTATGGCTTGGAGTGATTCAATTAGGTGATAGGTGAATGACAAAGCAAAAAGGAACTTCTATCTTCTCCTTCATTAAGGTCGGTCTTCTTGAGAGCTACAATGGAGATAAAGAAATACTCTTTCCCTTTTTATGAGGTCGGTCTTCTTAAGTGAAGATTAAAAGTGCACTTCCCCCTTCATTAAGAGGTCGGTCATGAAGATTGATCTTCTAATTCATCCTTGGCGCCAAAGAAGGGTACTTAAGGAGGTTCGAATGGAGGAGGGGGGGATCATTATCATTCATCATTTGACATTTACTTGGATTTGGAGCTAGTGTAGCTTTTCTTCTTTCCATTGAAGGACGAAACTCCTTCCTTGGTTACCTATTGAGGACGAAAACCTTCAATAGGATCACACTTGGAGATGGAAAATCTCTTGTGTGCATTGATGGCTTCATTCGGGAGTCACAAGTGGACTTCATTGACAGATTTATGGAACAAGGTGTTTATCCGTGCATAGGGCACTTCTCCTCTAGCTAGGGCAATTTCAAGGGTGTTGGCACCCTTCCTCCACTTGATCTACCCACCTAGGAAGTTCGGGATCACTTTTGGAGGGGTTTTTGTGGTTGGAAAATTGTGATTTCACTTTTATTGGATAGCTGGTCTCTCCAAGATCATTTTGAGCATTTGTTTGTGTTGAAACTCCAAGTATTGATGGAGTTATGAATTTTCGAAGTTTCAGCTGTGTTTGCACTTGAATTAAATTCATAAAATATATATTTGCTTCAGATTTCATCTTGCTGGACTTATGAAGTGTTTGGGATATTTCTATATTGATTTTCAGTCTATATTGCATGAGAATATTGTCTTGAAGAGCCCATACAGTTCACTGCCCTAGGAAATAGAAAATCAGGTTCATTGCTAGGGCTAAGTGGTGATATTGTTGGCTGTCATATGAATTCCTTTGTTGTCATAAATATTCAGATCGCTCTTGGTTGCTAATGGCATTTTCAGTTTTCTCCTCTAGGATTCGAAGTGATTGACAGGTGGCTATAATAAAAATCAGATGTTGTGATTTGGGTTTGAGTCCAAACCCTTGTTTTTCTTTGTAAATGTGCCTTGTGAAAGACAAGCAAGGATTTTGGAGGCAATGGGAACCCCTCATGTGCAATTTTCATGTGAGTATTTAGGTGTGACTCTATTTTTGGAAGAGCAAAGGCTAAAATATGGGAGAATCATTGAAAGGATTCAACATAAGTTGGAAGCATGGAAAGTTAAGTGGCTAAGCTTAGCTAGAAGAATAATTATGATTAAAGCAGCGCTGTAGGCAATTCCAATTTTTATTTTTTCAGTTATATTGGTGTTAGTTGGGTAGTGGAGAGTATAAATAAAGTTACCTAGCACTTCCTTTGGCATGGGAAGGAGGTCAAATGGAAGATTCATTTGGTTAAATGGGAAAATGCGTGCAAACCAACGCCGGTGGGTTGCACGGACATTAAAAATCCGTAGTTTCAAAATTTGGCTTGTGGGGTAAAACTAATATGGCGTCTTTACGAGGAACACGAGAAGCCTTGGATTAGGATGGTGCGGAATAAGTGTTTGGACGAGGAGTACCTAGAAATAATTTTTTTACATATGAGAATCTTCCGGTTGGGTCTTCCATCTGGAACTTTATTTCTACATCAAGGAGAATCATTTTTGACAACCTCACTTGGGAGATTGGGGATGGGGCAAAGGTGAACTTTTGGTTGGACTCCTAGCTGGGAGCACTTGCACTTGCAACTTGGGATGATTTGTTGCTGATCCATGCAGTGTTAGAACTGGCATGGGGAACTAAGGTACGAGATTATTGGCTGCCATTGGTGGAAATGACTGGCAACTTTAGACTTTGAAAGGATGTTTCTTTGGATGATTGTCTATAAGAGGATAAGTATAGGCTGGTGGAAGTTTTTAAGTGTAGATTGATCGTATCTTTTGTGGAGGACTTGTGTTGGTTGGAAAAATATTTTGGGTGGATATAAGGTTTGTGGGGGTTACAATCTTTTGTCCAAATGAATGGCTTGTAGAAGATGATTTTCCTATTGGCATTCTTTTTGGAATAATGTTTCTACTCCCAAGGCAAATACCTTTTCTTAGACGACCTCGTTGGGGAAAATTCCCTCGCAAGATCGCTTGTGGAAGATGGCATGTTTTTTTGGGCCTTCTCATTGTAGTTTGTGCAAGGAGGATGACGAATGAGTGGAGTATGTTCTGCATTGTAAGTATGCTGTTAATTTTTGGTTGCATATGTTCTCTAAGTTGAAGCAATTAATTGTTTGCCTCAAAAACTGTGAAAGAGGTTCCATGCGCTTGGCCCGTTGGCTAGAAAAAAATCTCAAGCCTTTATGGGTCAGGATCCAACAATTTTTTCTCTAGAATATCCGAGTGGAGAGAAATAAATTTGTTTTTAGAAATGAAGAAAGGCCATGGGAACAATCCTGGGCCGATATTAAACTGACAATTTTTGAAAATACTGTAGCTAGTCAAATGATTAAGAAGGGCTGAAAACATGGAAAAAATTAGTTCTGGAAAACTAGCCCATAATTGCTCTCATACATTCTGCGGGGCTGAAAGTGTTGCGGTCTAGTCAGAGCTTGGCTGTTTGGAGACTGTCAAGGAGGATTTTGTAAAGATTAACTTTGATGGTACTTCAAAGAATAATTTATGGCTGGGGTGGGTTTTGTCATTGGAAATAGTCAAGGTTTGTTTCTCTTGGGGGTTCGGTGTTTCTACCAAGGGAAACAAACAATGAAGCGAATGCTATGATGGCTTTGGAAGGACTAAAGGTTGTTAAAGATAAAGGTTTTTCCGAAGGTCTTGATGGAAAGATACTCGTTGCTTATTATTTGGGCATTGGCCAAGGGACAAACTTCATGTTGGAAGTTGAATATCAATATTAAAGGTGCTTGTATATAGGAAAATGACACGTTTAACACGTGCACTCGATTTTCCGAAGTTGGGCTGAGACAACCGAATCATAAAGATAATGTGAAGATGGGGGTTGTGTGTGATGGTAAAGCAATGTAGATGGTGTGCACAATGGGGATATGGATGACTACTGGTCAAGACGAGGTGGATAGAGGTTTTTTTTGCCAGTGGACTCACAAGAGTGGAACTTGCTCATCAAGGGTCACAAAACTCCTACCTATCTCTTCACGAGGGGCATTGGGATCAAGGATGTGTGGTTCATAATTCCCGGTCTATATCGTTAAATGAAGTGGACTGTGGCCGGGTTGATGGACCCTAAGAACGTGTTCGTTTCTCTCAAGGTATTCCTCTCTAAGGAAGGTCATGCAGGAAATGGAGAAAATGAGAGGGGCAAGGCTATACCCGAGGATAAAAGTAAACCAAACCTATGGATTTGCACACCTAGGAGGGTGCACTTGATCAAACTAGAATTGTTCGGTCATAGTAAGAAGTTCGTTTAAGGTTTTGAATTGGTTGATGATCAAAGGTGGTATAAGAGTAGAGCGAAAGATCAACACACATAGTCCTTAGTCTATGTCTCCCTTATATGGGCCAATGTAGGGAGGATTGACAATGGGTTCGAAGATTCTCCTATGAGATTGATTCGGACTAGAAATGGTTATATGCGGATATCAACTCATGAAAAAAAGATGAATATTGAGCTAAAAGAAGATCAAAGGCTAATAATGGGTAGCATGAGCTCCTAATAGCAAAGTTTTTTGTTTGGTTTGATTTTGGATTTTAATTAAATTCTAGCAATAGATGAACAATGAGAAGTAAATCTATTTAAGTCAAAAGACCAAAGATAATGCTTTTAATTGACCAAAGATAATGCTTTTAATTTATTTAAATCACTTCTAACTATTCATTAACAAAACAAATTAACAATTTACTTTAACTTCTTTTTAGTATTTCGAAATGCCTTTTTAATTGGAATCAAACTATCTAATATTTTTGGAGTTTTGGATGTCTATAAATGATTAAAATAGCAAATGAATTAAAAAGGAACAAAATAAACAAAAAACTAAACTATGCCTTTTCAAATAAAATGAATCAAACAGAGAATATCTAGATGTAGTTATTTCTTTGTTGCAAACTATTAGCATAAATAAATATAGAAGCTCTCTGGCAAATATAATGCGATATCAATCTTTTATCAAATGAAAGCTTCCTACAACAAGACCTTTATCCTCAGTTTCGTTAGGAGAGAAGCTTCTTAGTGCTTTTTTTCTCAACATGAACAACACTTCCTTGGACGAAGAGTGCTTCTTGAAATGAAAGTAAAACAAAAGAGATGCAACAAAACAATACTGCCTTTTGCCCCAAGAATTGAGCTAAAAAATGGTTACAAGCAGCCGGGGTTTTCAAACAAGCACCAAGAAATGAAATGAAGACATAAATGCTCGCGAAGAGTTTTTTCAATGATTTCTAATGCAATAATTAAACAAAAGATACTTTTGCAAATTTCAAATAACACAAGCTTTTCCAGAAATCTTCTCAACAACTACTCTAATAAAGCAAAAGAAAACTAATTCACCCCCTGTATAATATCCCTTTCAAGGGTTGAAATGAAAAAGTAGGAAATTAACACAAACCCCAATATTATCCAATCTGATTTCTAAACTAACAAACTGAAAATAAAACCCAGATTTGAACAACGATCAGATTTTTAGGACAATGGTACAAAAATGCATGCAAAACACTTGAAACTCTTCAAACAACTTTGCCAAAATAGATATAAGTATTTTAGGCATCCACCAAACCAATATTCAATATGAAATATGATCCAAAACACTGCTGGAAATTAATTAAAAACCAGCGAAGTACAACTGCAATAAAAATTATGAAATGAGGGTTTAGAAACCCCAAACTCCACAAGTAAATATTGATTCCAACCTTATAAATAATAAGGAAGCCAAATATGAATTCAAATCTGATTGTCGTGCCCTAGATGGCACCAAACCATACACTAATGCAAGTCGCTCCACAAGGGAGAGGCTCAATAATGCATATAAAATATGATTATGACTTCCTCTTCTAAAATTTTCAATATTCCTTCAAGCCAAACAAGGAAGGAGGGTTTCTGTCCCCCAAATCCAACCACAAGAAGGGTTTCCATCCTTCTTGAGAAGATGCCTCACACTAATGCAAGTGGCTCCACAAGGGAAAGTCTCAATAATGCATATAAAATTTTGATTATGACTTCTTCTCAAATCTGCAATATTCCTTCAAGCCAAACAAGGAAGGAGGGTTTCTGTCCCCCAACCAACCACAAGAAGGGTTTCCGTCCTTCTTGGAAGATGCCACACACTTGGATTTTCGCCCAAGAGTGGAAGAACAATGAGCAAACAACCCACAAGTCCAATTTAGATAAAATTCGCCAAAGTAGATGTGTGCAAATGAAGCCTTCACCACCTTTTATACCTCCAACTTTGGCGCCAAGACTTAGAAGGACATGGCTGACCCATATAAAGTCATTATAATCTCTTTATTTGCTTTTTTCAATACACCAGACCCAACCGACCTGCTAAAAGGAAAAACACACTAAAAAAGAAACATTAAAAATTAGAAAATGAATGCAAAGGAAGCTCAATTCCTTTTCCCAACTCTTCTACTTCGTTTCCATGGAAAAGGGGATGGCAAGAAGTCCAAAATCAGGTCCTTAAGTGGGAAAAAGGGACATTACATCCAGCCTGGTTGCTGCAGTCTTGTGAGAGCTTTGTCGCAAGCTTGCTGGTAGTGGTTTGGTGTCTTCGCAGATTTTTGCTCCTTCCAAATGCAGAGTCCAATGTGATCCATGTGGAAGGAAATGGCTGAAGCAATAAGTAGAAATTAAAAATTCCAAAGAAGCTGGCTGGTTTGACACAAGGATGCAAGTGGAATGTGTCAGAAAAGATATCTTGGACAGAGTACTGGCTGCCCATAACAGACTTTATTAGTAAATCGACATCACAACCTCTTTCAAAAATTCAGAAATAACCAACCCATGAATAGTTTGAAAGAGAGTTATTTATAAGATGCTGGGAGTGGAGAAATTAATTAAATCTGTTTCAAGCATGGAAGACTCGGTAAGCACAAAAGAAATCAACAGATAGACTTAGCAAAGATGACAAAATAAACCAAAAAGAAATCAACGGGCTAATTTTTAGCAAAGTTGGCCATGTAAACACTGAGAAAATTGAATTGTAATCCAACTGCGTGTTGGAAATGCGTGTTTTAATTTTGATTTGAACGGTGAGGAAACAACCGTCGGTTTGGCTTAACCAAAAAAAAAAAAAGTCATAAGAAATGGGCTTTAGGTCTAATTTGGAGAGCACTAGGAGTCTTGTAAAAAGAAGTGGGAGGGATCTGGACTCTCTTCTTATTTGAATGGAACTTTATCATCATTAGAGATGTGTATTCCACACATTGCACCATGCAAATATTGGGTGCGTACAGTTCCTAAATGTGGCTTCTTGGTTTGATTCGATCTCCTTTAACCATTGCTTTAGGGAGTGTAGCAAAGTTGTGGATCTTCTTGCTAGCATTGGCATGACTCTATGGCCACTTTCTCTTGTAATTAGTAGCGACCCTTCTGATTATTAGCTCCCCTTGATTCTGGAGGTGGATGCAAATGGCTCTGCTAGGTCAGGGGGTTGAGGGTTTTTGGAGTGCTGGTGATGCAGAGAAAGAACTATGCTTGGATGTTTTATGGGCGTTGACTGATCTTGGTGGTATAAGTTCTTGCTTTGTCTCACTCACTTGGAGGCTTGTGCTAGGTTGGGTTGCAAGTAATCTGGGGCTACAAATGTTCTTTTTGGCTTCCCCGTGTGTATTTATCAAGATAGCAATTGTTAGTTTAGGTGAGGAATTGGCTTGGATGGGGCTCTTGATGGAAAATCTTTGGCATTCAAGCTTCTTTTGGCTAGGTGTGTGGTTATGGCAATTGTTTGGTGAGATGGGGTTGTGGTGTTGTGGATGTTTTGTGTATGGATGGGGAGATGCGATTAAGTTGTGCATTGTTTGGTTTTGTTGCGGTGGCTTGGAATGCTGAGGCCTCTAAGGTCACCATTGACTATTTGTGGTATTGAGTTATATTCTATGTTCCACAGGGACGCGCCCCCTGCCCTTTTAGGGCCGTCCCCGTATCGGGGACGTTTCAGAAACTCGGGGACGGGGACCTGCAGCCCTTGGGCATTTCAATGTAATTATTATTGTAATTAATACTTCAACTTTATGTGAAATCTCAATTCAGCTCCAATTTTATGTATTAAGGTTCTATATTTGAAATTTTGTTGTGTGTGATGAATGATTTATCAATGTTATCATATAAATATTGAAATTTTCTATATTTTTTATATTTTCCTTTATTTTTAATAAATTAATAGCCGTCCCCTAAAAAAAGGCCTCCAAAAAAAATTCGTCCCGGAAACACGTCCCCCCGTGCCCTGCCGTCCCCGTCCCAGAAACTTGGTGGAACATAGGTTATATTGAGTTTGAACATTGGTGCCCTTTGTTGTATGTGCAGTTTGGGTTGCAGATGGTTTGGGGTGGGGATGGAAAGTTCAGGTAATATGTTCAGCAAGAATTTCCCTTCTATTTGTGGTGGTTACAATTTTGGCATGGTTTGCAGACATTGCTTTGGTTTTGGTGTTGTGCATTTGTGCCTCTAGTCTAGGCTGCTCCAGGCTGTTCATTAGTTGGCTTATGACTCGCTTGCTACGAGGCTTTGTAGGGCAAGGCAACAGGTGCTCTGCTTTTGCTGCGGATGCCTTGTTTTTGCAATGGCTATTTTTTTTGTGGCAGATGATGTTTTTTTGGCTTCAAGAGGGTAGGATTGTGTTCATGGTCTTGGTTTAAGGGGTGTCTAGTGATGGTTGTGGCTAGGCCCTTTGTTGGGGAGGCATGGGGTTGAAGGTTTGTTAGTTTGAGGGTTGGGAAGGGGTTGGTTTGCCTTTGGGGGGCATGATTGAGGTGACTGAGTGGCATTTTTTGTATTGTATTCATTCTGCTTTGATTTGATGATATGTTTTGTATGCCATGTGGTATAAGGTATTGATGTAATTTTTTGTTTGATATTAATAAATTCCCAGTTCATAGCTTCGGCCAAAAGCATTTGCTGATAAAAGAAGTGCTAAATCTGAATGATCTTAAGGTTCAAATCGATGTAACAACCTAACATGTTGCAAGTAGCGCCTGATTTTCTATTTTTGTAATGTGATACTGTTTTTTTATTTTTTGAATAGAAGATTGAAATGTAAATGCTAGGTAGAAGCGATACTAATGGCCCCGAGGCATAGGCTATCAACGGTGAAACTGACAAGGTGGGGTCCTGGGTAAGTATTGTTCCCTCAACAATCACATCGGATCCATGAACTGTGTTGCATCATCAACTAATGACCTTGTTAAGAACTGGGGAAGAAAATGTCATACAATGGATACTAATGCTACATTGTGTGTGGAAGGTGCTATTTATAAGGAGTCATGTGTGACGTCTAAAAGATGTTGTCAAGTGGGTGTTTATATGGAGGGCTTGTATCCCGAGGAACAGTTGGATCGGGTTCATCGGGTGCACGCGAGTCATCATCAAATAAATCATTGAGCTAATTGAGCACAAGATAATACTGAGAGGGGGGGTGAATCAGTATTATGAAATTATTTCAAACTTTAATACTTGAACTTAGATCTATAATCACGAGCAATGTGAATATATCAAATCAATCAAAGAACACAAAACTTAATGCAAGTAGACACAGATATACGTGGAAACCCTTTCGGGAGAAAACCACGGAGAAACTTCTTTCTTTATATATATTTCTCAAAAATTTGTAGGCACCAACCTACTGGAGACACCAATCCCCAAATTACAGTTTTGTAGGCACCAACCTACAGGAGCACCCACCCCTTTTGCTAAGCACCAACTCAGCAAGAGACACCGATCTCTTCGAATATGAAGGCACCAACCTTCCTTACAAAATTTGCTTTCCACTTTTGAACTTGTTGCTTCCTCAACGAATAATGGAAAATTCTTCTTCTTACTTTCAGATTTGCTGTTCTAAAATTCTGCCCTTACGCTTCCTCTTCTTCTTCTTTTTCCTTAAGATATTCAACTTGAATCCATGCTTAATAAGTCTCATATGAATCTTCTTATATAGCCTTTCGTACCTTTTCGAAAAGACACATCGTTCCAACCGACACAACCTTTCCATTAACACAACTTAATTAAGTGCATTAGTCGGCTAAAACCAAAAAATAATTAATGCAGCCCATAATTATTAAATGCACATTAATCAATGCAATTAACCACTTGATAGGAGCGCTGCCCCTCCTTAGACAAATCACTGTTATCATTAAATCGCTGCCAGCCATCATTAAATCTTCTTTTTCACCATAAAACATTGCATATGAACACCTTAAAATGCGGATATCTCTCTCTTATGTATAGCTGTGTATATCTCGCTTATACCATGATAATCCTCATGCAAAAACGCTTCTTTTCATGTATTTAAACTTTCGTTTTCTACCCTTCTATACTGCTGGTTATTTCCGTTACTTTCTACCATTTCCGTCAATAATTCCGTTACTTTCTGACAGATTTCCGTTTACCAGTTCAACACCTCTTTTGACATCAATGACAATATTTCCAACAATCTCCCCCTTTGTCATTGATGGCAACCCCAAAAAATAATCTCCTCTTCTGCAGCTTCCTCTTGCCGTAGCTCCCCCTTACTACCATTCTCCCCCTTTGACATCAATGGCAAAGGGTCATCCTAGGAGCTGAAAAATTTGCAAAGTTTTAGCTCCCCCTTAACCAGTGCTACCCTTGACTCTTCAATGTAAAGATGTAAAAGAAATTACTCCCAGCTTATGCCGTAGATATTCAAATGTCTCCTTTGGAAGTGGCTTAGTGAAAATATCTGCTATCTGTTCGGATGTAGCGACATACTCCAACTTTACCTGTTTCTCTGCCACCTGCTCTCTTAAGAAGTGATATCTTATGGGAATGTGCTTTGTTCTGGAATGCATAACCGGATTCTTTGAAATACTTATTGCACTGGTATTATCACATAATATGGAGATGGGATGATCATACTCTACTTTGATATCCTTCAAGGTCTGCTTCATCCATAAAATTTGCGTGCAACATAGTACCGCTGCTATATACTCTGCTTCTGCTGTGGATAGGGATACAAAATTTTGCTTCTTACTTAGCCAAGATACCAGGCTGTTTCCAAGAAAAAATGCTCCTCCGCTTGTACTTTTTCTGTCATCTACACATCCTGCCCAATCTGAATCTGTATAAGCTGTCAATGTGAAATCTTTTCCTTTTGGATACCACAACCCGTATTCCATAGTTCCCTTTAGATATCTGAATATGCGTTTTACAACTTGCACATGTGTTTCTTTCGGCCCTGCTTGAAAACGTGCCACCATACCCACTGCTTGCATGATATCTGGTCTGGATGCTGTCACATATAATAAACTCCCAATCATTGATCTATAGAGAGATTGATCAGCATCTGGAGATTCGTCATCTTTGCTTAACTTGGTTCCGGTGATCATCGGTGTGCTGACAGGTGCACACTCCTCCATACCAAACTTTTTCAACATTTCCTTCACATACTTGGTTTGGGATATAAATATTCCTTTATTAGATTGAGAAATTTGCAATCCAAGGAAAAAGGATAACTCACCCAACATAGACATTTCAAATTCCTTTTGCATGTCTTCTGCAAATTTTCTAGACATTTCTTCATTGTCTCCTCCAAAGATTATGTCATCCACATATACAACCACAATTAACTGGTGTTCATCTTCAGTTTTGATGTAAAGATTACTGTCAGCATGTCCTCTCTTGAATCCTTGGTCCTGTAGATGTTGATCAAGCCTTGAGTACCATGCTCTGGGGGCTTGTTTTAATCCATACAATGCCTTTTTCAACCTACACACATAATCTTCATTTTCTGATAATAGGAACCCTTCAGGCTGTTCTATGTAAACCTCCTCTTCTAAATTCCCATTTAAAAAGGCTGATTTGACATCCATTTGGTAGACTTTGAAATTTTTAAACACTGCGAAAGCAAGGAACATTCTGATTGCTTCTAGTCTGGCAACCGGAGCAAAAGTCTCTTCAAAATCAACACCTTCCACTTGAGCATACCCTTTGCATACCAATCTTGCCTTATTTCGAGTGACTTGACCATCTTCATTTAGTTTGTTCCGAAATACCCACTTAGTGCCAATCACATTCTGACTCTTTGGTCTGGGAACCAGTTCCCAAGTTTCATTTTTCTCAATTTGATCTAATTCTTCTTCCATCGCCTTCAACCAATGTTTATCATGTCTTGCTTCTAAAAAGTTCTTAGGTTCTACCTTAGATAGCAGAGAAAAATACCCTTGCTCAGAAGCATTTGTAATTCTTCTTCTGGTTTGAACCCCGTATCAAGTTCTCCAATAATCTGACTTTCATCATGATTTTTCTGAACGAAGCGAGATGGCGTCTTGGTATCCTGCCTTTCTTATTTACTCCACTCTTCAATATCTTCTTCTTCCTCTTGTTCTTCTTTCACAAGATTTGGTATTTCTAAAGACTCTTCTGAATTTTCTTTTGTCTTTAGATCCAGACCCTCATCCACTCTGACACTTGCACTTTCTATGATAGTCCGCAACCTCTTGTTATAACATCTGAAGGCTTTACTTTTAGTGGAGTACCCAAGAAAAATCCCTTCATCGGATCTTGAATCAAATTTGCCTAAGTCCTCTTCGGTTCTTTTAATGAAACATCTGCTCCCAAATACCTTAAAATATTTGACCGAGGCTGGTCTTCCTTTCCATAATTCATATGGAGTTTTGTCATGGTTAACTCTGATTTGCACTCTATCCAAAATATAAACGGCAGTACTTACCGCTTCTTTCCAGAATCTATCTGATAGCTTAGATTCATTCAGCATTGTTCGGGCCATCTCTTGAACGGTTCTGTTCTTCCTTTCTACTACTCCATTTTGTTGTGGAGTTCTTGCAGCTGAGTATTGTCTTTTAATTCCATGGTCTTCACAATATTCAATAAATTCATTTGACATGAATTCACCTCCACGATCTGACCTTAGACATTTTATCTTCAGCCCTGTTTCATTTTCTACTAATGCCTTGAAAGCTTTGAACTTTCCAAATGCTTCAGATTTTTCTTTCAAAAATGCTACCCATGTCATTCTAGTGTAGTCATCAATGAGTAACATAAAATAACTCTCACCTTGAATACTTTTCGTTCTGGTAGGTCCACACAAATCCGTGTGAATTAGCTCCAATGGTTTGGTGGATGAATACTCCTTTGTTTTGAATCTTGTTCTGGTCTGCTTCCCAAGCTGGCACTGCTTGCATAGAGTACTCGAAGGCTTTGTTATTTTAGGCATGTCCCGTACGGCCTGCTTATTGCTTATCTTCACAAGATTATCAAAATTTATATGTCCCATCCTTCTATGCCATAGCCAACTCTCCTCAACTTGACTTAGGCAACATTTTTCTTCTTTTATTTCTCCGAGCATATATAGATTATTTGCAGTTCGGTGGCAATCTGCAATTAGTTCTCCTGTATCTGCTTTCCTTATTTCACATCCTTCGGCATAGAACTTAAGAGTGTGTCCCTGATCACACATTTGACTCACACTCAAGAGGTTATGTTTTAATCCTTCAACATACAAAACATTCTCTGTTTTTGTTTTTCCATTATCCAGACTCAGCGTACCTTTGCCAACGATCTTCGCTGTAGCATTATCACCAAATTTTACTGTACCTTCATTTACTTTCTTTAAGGAGAGAAACTTACTTTTATCACCAGTCATATGTCTTGAACATCCGCTATCAATGTACCACTGCTGTCCTTCATCTCGAGCATGAAAAGTTGTTTGAACGAGCATGGATTTTTCTTTGTCTAGCCCATCTTTCTCCTGCTTCCTTGTCCAGGATTTCGTAGCCTCCCTTTTCTTTGTATCTAAAGGCTTTGTCTTTTGATCTTGTCTCGAGTCAAACACACTTCTACAAAAGCGTGCTATATGTCCATAATTATTGCACTTGTAGCAGATAATGGCTTCCTCGTTATAATAGGATAGTGGAGCAAACGAATTATAGTTCATATTCAACACTCTATGAGCAGATTTTGGTTTGTTCCAGGCTTCATTATCTCTCATTCGCTTTCTACACTCTATCTTTTTATGCCCATATATATTGCAATAAAAACAATAACCATGAAAGGAACTTTCGAACCTGTTCATATTCCTATGTCGTGGAATAAATGGTCTTTTGGTGTCGTTCTCTTTAACACCTTCCTTGTGGATGGAACTGGTCTTCGTAGTTTCCTCTTCCTTTCTGCTTTTATTCTTCGTAGGCGTATTTAGAATTTCTGCATAACTTTTTGCCTTTTCTAAACCTTTCTTCTCCGGAATCTCAATGGATTTTGAAGCTTTCTCTAGTTTTTCTTCATATCCGAGTCCTGATTTGTTGGATGGTGATCTTTGATTTTCTAGAATCTCATCTAGAACCTTAGTACTCTTTTCAAATTTCAAGTTGTTCATTAGTTTGGTATTTACCTTTTCTAAGTCTTTTCTCATCGCAACAATCTCTGACTCACGCTTTTCACATTCTTCTTGTTTCACCTTGAGCTGACTTCTCAACCCTTCCTCAATTCTCTTTGCTTCTTCAATCTGGGTCTTCAGGTCAATGATTAGATTCTTTGATTCTTCAAGACTCTGTGCTAACTTAGCTTCGAAAGATTGATTTTGTTCTTCATATTTCTGGAGCTGAAGTCTTTGCTTCTGATTCCTCTTTTTGAGTGCTTTTATTTCACCCAACGCACAAATGAGTTCTTCTTCGAGGTTTACCTCACCTTCTTCTTCTATGTCCTCGATTCCTTCCAAATCAACTTTGCTAGTTGATGAACCTTCTTCTATAGCCATAAACAATGTTTCTTCATCATCACTGTCTGAATCACTTATTCCGCTTTCTTCGGATGAGCTGCTACCTCTTTTTGAATATAGACTCTTCTTTTGCTTTTCAAATCTTTTCTTGCCTCTGCTTTGCTTGAATTCTCTTTTGAACTTGGGCTTGCTTTCTTCATCTTCGCTATCTTCCTTCTCTGGGCATTTAGCTGCAAAATGACCAATTTTACCACAGTTAAAACATTTAAATGGTAACTTACCTTTGTATCTCCCGGATCCTTTCTTTAGCTTTCGAATGAATAAAGCTTCCTTTTCATCTTCTTCGCTGTTTGATTCATCATTCGCTTCAGATTCCTTGATTGCCTTTTTCTTCGAGACTTTGAATGCGGCTTCCTTCTTTGCTGGTTTATTAGACTCGGTCCTCATTTCATAAGCCGTCAGTATTCCATGTAGTTCGTCCATGCTTAGCTTGTCAAGATCCTTCATTTCTTCGATGGCAGACACCTTAGCATCAAATCTTAATGGTAAAGATCTTAAGACCTTCTGGACGATCACAGGTTCCTCAATCTTTTCTCCAAGCCCTCTTATGGCGTTGACAACTTCATCCACCCGCAGAAGATAAGCTGCAACATCTTCCTCATCCTTCATTTTTAGGCTCTCAAATTTTCTCCTATGGGTTTGAAGCTTAGCTTTTCTGACCTTATCATCACCTTCATATATTGTTCGAAGTTTATCCCATATTTCCTTTGCCGTGTCACATTGCATTACCTTGACAAATTCGGACTCTGACAGACCACACAAGATTGCATTCATCGCCTTGGCATTGTTTTCAAAAGCCTTCTTACCGGCTTGGTCTGTTGGCGGAGTTGATGGAATGATATATCCGACCGCTACTGATTGCCAAATATCAAACCCTAGTGCCATCAGATAGGTTCTCATTCTTATGCTCCAAAATGCATAGTTTGTTCCGTCAAACAACGGAGCCTTGTTCGAGGAAAAACCTTCTTGTACTTGACTAGCCATATGTGCTCCCGAGATCTACCTTCCAACTGTTAGATTGTTCCTGAAGGAACCTGCTCTGATACCAATTGTTGAGCACAAGATAATACTGAGAGGGGGGGTGAATCAGTATTATGATATTATTTCAAACTTCAATACTTAAACTTAGATCTATAATCACGAGCAATGTGAATATATCAAATCAATCAAAGAACACAAAACTTAATGCAAGTAGACACAGATATACGTGGAAACCCTTTCGGGAGAAAACCACGGAGAAACTTCTTTCTTTATATATATTTCTCAAAAATTTGTAGGCACCAACCTACTGGAGACACCAATCCCCAAATTACAGTTTTGTAGGCACCAACCTACAGGAGCACCCACCCCTTTTGCTAAGCACCAACTCAGCAAGAGACACCGATCTCTTCGAATATGAAGGCACCAACCTTCCTTACAAAATTTGCTTTCCACTTTTGAACTTGTTGCTTCCTCAACGAATAATGGAAAATTCTTCTTCTTACTTTCAGATTTGTTGTTCTAAAATTCTGCCCTTACGCTTCCTCTTCTTCTTCTTTTTCCTTAAGATATTCAACTTGAATCCATGCTTAATAAGTCTCATATGAATCTTCTTATATAGCCTTTCGTACCTTTTCGAAAAGACACATCGTTCCAACCGACACAACCTTTCCATTAACACAACTTAATTAAGTGCATTAGTCGGCTAAAACCAAAAAATAATTAATGCAGCCCATAATTATTAAATGCACATTAATCAATGCAATTAACCACTTGATAGGAGCGCTGCCCCTCCTTAGACAAATCACTGTTATCATTAAATCGCTGCCAGCCATCATTAAATCTTCTTTTTCACCATAAAACATTGCATATGAACACCTTAAAATGCGGATATCTCTCTCTTATGTATAGCTGTGTATATCTCGCTTATACCATGATAATCCTCATGCAAAAACGCTTCTTTTCATGTATTTAAACTTTCGTTTTCTACCCTTCTATACTGCTGGTTATTTCCGTTACTTTCTACCATTTCCGTCAATAATTCCGTTACTTTCTGACAGATTTCCGTTTACCAGTTCAGCACCTCTTTTGACATCAATGACAATATTTCCAACCACAATAAGTTTATAAAATATAAAGCCAAAGACTCTCCATGTAGCTTTGTTGATTTTGAGAAGGTCAATATAGGAACAAAAGAACAGCCAAGGCTGGTAAACATAGGTAAATGCTCACTTTTGAAGAAATATTCCGATGTCTTGGCATATTCATATGAGGAACTGAAGTCGTTTAAACCCAAGGAGATGCAACATTATATACCTCTTAAACCAGAGGTGAAGCCTTTCAGACAAAAGCAGAGGCAATACAATCCAAAAATATCTGGAACAATTCGGCAAGAAGTGCTAAAGATGTTGAATGCTAAGATCATCTTTCCCATCCACCATTCCACCTGGGTGGTAAATATAGTTCCGGTTCGTAAGAAGAATGGCAAAATAAGGATTTGTGTTGACTTCATAAATTTGAGTCAGTTTTCATTAAAGGACAACTACCCACTTCCCATTACGGATTAGATTCTCCAAGTGGTCACTGGTTCAGAGATGTTTTCTATGCTAGATGGCTTCTCCGGATCAATCAGATTGAAGTTGCACAAAAGGTCATCAGAGATGTTTTCTAAGATGGCTTCTCCGGATACAATCAGATTGAAGTTGCACAAAAGGATTTCACAACTCCATGGGAAACCTTTTCATACAAATGTATACCATTTGGTCTCATCAATGCAGAGGCCACTTTCCAAAGAGCTATGGAGTTAACATTCAAAGATTTGAAGAACAAATGCATTTTGATATACCTCGATGACCTTACGATATACTCTAATAAGTGAGGTGATCACTTGCAACACCTTGAGCAAGTCTTAATCTAGTGTAGAGCACATGGTATATCACTCCACCCCAAGAAGTCAATTTTTGGAGTAACAGAAGGAAAACTTCTTGGACATATTGTAAATAAAGAAGGAACCAAGATTGATCCCGAACGAGTAGAAGCAATTCATAAATTCTCTTTCATAAATCTAAAACTACATTGGTAAGGCACAAGCCCTAGATTGCGGGTAATTTTAAATAAGCGGGTTTACTAAAATATAAAATCAAAACTAAGGTTTTCCTATTTAAGATATTTCTTTCGTCGCTCGTCCCTATACTAAGATGTGTTGTGGATGATTTAAGAAAGCCATTGCTAAAGCCCCTACATTGGTATGCCCTGATTTTAACAAAGATTTCATCATATACTGCTATGCCTCCGAACACACTCTCTCAGCTATTCTGGTACAGAAAAATATAAACAGAAGTTGAATCTCCCATTGCCTTCATGAGTTGCCCACTAAAGAAGCATGAGCTGAGATAATCAACCATGGAGAAATATGCTTTCTTGGTGGTCAAGGCAATGAAGAATTTCATGTTCTACATCTTGAATTCCCATGTAATTGAGTTCATTCCAGACTTCCAGTGAAGAGTCTTGTGCTGGCTTGATCTGAATTATGACTTTTGCACCATGTCCTACTGTTTCTTAGGATCAATGTTCAAGATTTAGATGTTTGGATCTCACTTTTGTATGTGATTTAGGGTTTCTTCTTCAAACCCTAGCTTCCTCTTTGATTGAAGGACCTAAAAAGGGGTTAGTCTGCAATGGTCAAATTTTATCAACCCTCCATTAAGTTGAGAGCTATGCCTACATAGCACTACTCCAAAGTTGGTATGAGACCGATGTAGTTTTCCATCCATTGAATGATGTGCAAAATGTCAATAGAAATGTGTTCGGCAATGAAGACCCTCAATTGGACCTCACACGCTTGGCATGATAATTTGGTATAAAATATAGCTTTGATAATAGAGGGTAGCCATACAAGATGTTTCAACATATGGTGCTAGATGATGTGCAATGAGAAATTGAAGAACTTTGCAATTGAGTTCAACTTGTTGTGATCTCCTAGGTAACCTCAAAGATGTGAGAGGAAGAGGCCCTTTGAATGGGTGGGGTGATTATAATATTATAGAGAATTGTTGCGAAAAGTTTTCATGCTCAATTGATGCTAGGTCGACTGGATCACTTTTGCACTTTGAAAAAGTGACTGTTAAGTGATTGGAGGACAAAACTATGTCGGCCTTAGGACTTTGTCGGCCAATTTCGTCCAAGACAAGCATTGCCAAACGTTGTGAAAAGGTGCAAAATCTGTTGTGATAATTGGAGAAGGTGGCCATCCTATGTCTGAAGATGTGCTTCCTAGTATAACAGAAACAGGTTTGTAACTTTCTCAAGGAGCATATCATAGTGACCTATTTTGAGTGCTAACAAAGCGAGATGTGTGTAGTTGATAATGCCACCTACTTATCTTTTGCAGAGCTAACTGAATTTGCTACGGATATAGAATTTATTTATCTCATGCATCCGATTACTACCCCCAAGGAAAAGGGTAAGCAAAATCTAGCAACAAAAATATTGTAATCATCATTAGTAAGCTAGTTGACCAAAGTCATAAAAACTGGCACAAGAAGCTTTATGATGCATTATGGTCTGATCGAATCATTCAGAAAGAAAGCGATAGGCATACTTATTGAAATTTAATTCTCATACATTGCATACTTATTAAAAATTATTATTGATCTCTATCACAGTTATTTATCTTTTGTAATTGGTAAGAGAAGATTCAAGACAGTTTTGATTTCAAGGCCCCTTGGATAAGAAAATTTTGTATCTTGAGAAACTTTGTGAAGACAGAGTTATAGTGGCAGATCAGATCAAAGAACATCAGTTGAAGGTGAAAATGATCTTCGACAAGAAGGCTCGACTGAGAGAATACTAGATAGGAGATCTAGTCATATTGTGGGGCAAACAAAGAGAACAAAAAGGGAGCCACGAGAAGTTTGACTCATTGTGGCTAGGACCATTCCAAATCAGAGATATTTGTGGAGACAAATCCTTATATCTATCGTACCTAGATGGCACGCCCTTGGAGTTTCCTCGCAGCAGGCAATAGTTGAAGTTGTACAAGCAGTGAAAGTGAGTTGTCCCCCGCACATACCATAGGTGATTTATGGTTTGTTTTTGTTGTGTGTTTCCCTTTCCTATCGTGTGTCGTGTGTGTTTTTCTTTTCCTGATGTGATCCCCAGTCTTCGACCACCCCGAGATTAGAATTAGTGTATAATATTTCTAGCTTTCAATAAATGGGAGCCTCCCCATTCCCAAGAGGACGGACTTATAGTCCCAGAGCGTTGGCGACAAAACCCCATATTTTGTCCTTGACAAAATATTTTGCCAACAATACTCTTGTTAACTGAATTGTTATGAGCCAACTCAATTTGTTCCAAAATATCATCCCATGTTCCTGGCTTACCTTCTATCAAACATTGTAATTAACCAAAAAAAAATTGACTACTTTTGTTTGCCCGTATGTCTAAGCATGATAAGCTGATCTACTACAACTGGGTATTTGATTTCTTCCACAATGTCTTCAGTTGAACATGTTCAACAAATTTCACATCTCTCTGATAAAAGGTCGTGTCGCAAACCATGCAACCTCACAATCTCATGAAATTCTTGGCATCACTAGTCTTCTTACAAACAACAAAATGTGCCATCTTGGATAATTTATCATGTACAACGAATATTGAATCATTTCATTTTTTCATTCTAGAAAATCCTAAAACAAAATCCATAATTGTGTCTTCCCACAACCTCTCTGAAATAGGAAATAGTTGATACAACCCTACATTCTAACTTCTCCCTTTTGTTAGCTGACAAATTCTACAATCCTAAACATATTTGTGCACATCTATGCTCATGCGCAGCCAAAATTAGTTCTCCGCTACTTGCCAATCCTCCACTATGTTTCTCCTTGATGAAATTCTTGTGCATTGAACCTCTACCTATATGTAATGTCCCTTTCTGTGGCTTAAACTGAAAACCAAGGAAATGTCACAAACCCCAAGTGAAGTAAATTTTGATTTTTATAACAGCAAACTGAAATTTGGAACAACAGTGAACAACAGCTTGCAAAGAGTGAAAATTCAACCAAATATCACCATAGAAACTCATCCACAACATAGATAAACACTTTAAGAATAATTTGGGACACTTTCCACCATAAAATCCAATGAACTACTCAGCTGGAAATTGAATTATAAACAACATAAGTACAGCCAAGAGAAATGACCGAAAATGGAGTCTCCAAACCTCAACAATGGCAAAATATGATAGAAACCAGCCTTATAAATTATGACAAATCTGAATATCAAATAATAAATGAGTTCCGTGCCCCAGAAGGCACCCAAATTGACTCCAACCCTAGAGGCTCCCTAGGAGAGAGACTCCAAACCATGCAAAAGCTCTTGTTAGATCGTCTTCTTGATGCCGTAGATATAAACTAGCAAGAGGATCTTCAGTATTTGTCTTCACACCACCAATTTTGGAGAGTTTTTGTTCTCCAATGTGCCACAAGGAAGATTGCCATCCTCCTTGGATGCCACACTATGGATTTGCGCCCTTAGTGGAGTTGGAAATAGAGCAATCAGCCCTAGAGTCCAAATTGATAAGTATATATGCCAAAAAGTGATCCAAAATGAGCCCCAACATTTGCTTTTATAACCTTTTCTTTTCTTTCTTTGTGGAGCACTCCATGTAGGCCTCTTATTTCTTTTCCCTCATAAAGAGGGACGACCTCCTGCTCCCTTTTATTCTAGTATTTAAAAATACTTTTATAATTTATTTTAATTATAATAATATGAAGTTGTCCCAATGCAAGAATTAGCTAGGCCCAACTTACAATATCATTAATTATTTTTAATTTAGAAAAGGGGACATTACAGGTTAGGAAGGGGTTCCACAAATCAATATCTGCATAAATTCTTGCCTAGCATAGATTATTAACTTGGCGAGAAAGGAGTTAAAGGCGCTAGAAACCAAGCATATCCTCAATTTGATACAAAGGTAGACTGATAGAAAATCTTGTTGATTATGTTGTCCTCCAATGGATTGCAAGTAACCAACTGTCCAATATCCAAAGAATGATCTAATCCTTCCCTTTGTTAGGTCCATGACCTGAGAAACCAATGTCTGTCTTCAGAACTAGCAAACACTATAGGGAAAGAACATCTTGGCAGCTTAACAACAGCTCCTGTTTGTGGGTTCCAATACTCTGTCCTCCATTTCTTGATGGTTTCACCATCTGGTCTGATTACCAAGAACTAAAGAAACCTTCATCATCTTCCCATTCAGCATTTAGACATAATCATACCTCATTTTCCATCTAAGGATTAAAATTGGAGCTTCTGAATGCTGAAACTTTCTATTTCTGTCAGGGAAGGATTCTCATACACCTTTTCTTCAACTAACCCTTGAGGTCTTTAACAGAACAAGAAGGGGAGCAAATTGTTCCCTCCCCTCTGGCATGAGCACTCATCCCACAAAACCCATATGTTGGAACTGGTCATCAAATCAGGTTGGATTTACCAAGTAAATGTCTTCTTGAGTTGGACAGCCTTCAAAGGCTGAGAGTACACGGCAACCAAAATGTTGCTTACAGGGTCCCCACACTTTCTTCAGATGTCGATGTTGTGAGTCCTTCAGTGGATGAGTTCCTGAAATCCAACAAACATACAGGGAACCAAATAAAGGTAATCCCGTTGGGATCAAAACGTGAAAAAAAAGGATGCACATGCAGAGACCTCCACTACCAAGCTAGAAGATCATCTTGACTCAGAGGCAAAGGTTTGAAATTTCCACTATAGTCTGTGCTACTATTCAATTTACTGGCAAGATAAAAGATCACATAATTGTAACATCAGTAACATACACATATACAAGTATTTGAGCAGACTAAATTTAAAATATACCTCTTTTGAACTATGATTGATTTGGGCCCCAATTTTTGTGGTAGTCCTATACTCACAAGTTTTTTCTGCATGATGAACAATCTATAGTGCCTCAATTGATCAATACTTTTGATTTGCAGGAAGTTGTTGTATGCAGATGCCTTTGAGTGTCTTTGACCCCAAACAGGATGATTTCCATGGAGTGAGAAGTTTACTGAAGACATACTGTGACGGGATTGATTGGGATTTAAGTGGTTTTGTTGACATGATTTTGGCTCAGACGACAGTTGGTACTGTTATCAAGACAGATGAAGATAGCCTTTTTGGTGTTATTACAGCTATTAACCTAGCGAGATATAAGGTTAGCTTATTTTACATGGAGCATTTGTTTGTTTATTTTAGGATTCTCTATCAAATCTCTTTGTTTGGGAACACAATTACATCTGTTAATATTATCATTTTGTAAAGTTGCGCTTAGTAATTTTTCATGTCAAAAGATGCATCTATATACTTTCATTTTGTAAAAGTATGTATACAATCTATTCTCTTCACACATTAACTAATACCAGCATGATAGCCATCATTACTAGAAGTCCAATTTCATTAATGTTGAGCATACCAACCTGCCTGGGAGAGTTGCGTTGGTGAATAAAGCAGGGAATGCATTTCAACCCCTGGTCAATTGAAGACCATGAATTGTAGTTCCTAGCCATTTCCTTATTCTGAATACTTTAAGCAAACCAGTCAAAGACCTGATCTTTCTCTGGCACTTGGAACTTCCATTGCATCCAACAAGACATCTTCTGATGCACGCCACAGGCGGTCTTCATCTTAATTCTAAGAATCAACATTTCAGTTGTTTTTAGAGTGTGTACTTTTGAGCTCTTACAGTGATAATTACTTAAATATATAAACTCGGAACATAGAAACATGGTTATCAACCAGATTTGTCTATTGGTGCAAAGCTGCAAACTTAAATTAAAACAAACAATTATCATTTTCTTCCGAATTAAGTGCACATCAAGAAAATCACACAAACTTGCCTTAAGAACAGCACAGAATATGAACCACATATTTGAGTTATGTCCTTAGAATCAGGTTCCATTCTTACATCCAAAAAGAGTACTGCCTTAAAATTCTCCATTTCTAGAAGCTGCAAAATTACCTGTGTACTCAAAAAACAAATATAAACTAAAAGGAATGGTAACTTACCCATAAATCATCCCATCTTAACCAACCCCATAAAATTAGTTAACTTCCCTTTACTGTTGCATTGTATACATGAGTTAATCATAGATTAAAACTAGGAACTTGCACTAAGAATGAACTCTAATCTACAACCTTGCAATAACATTACAGATAAAGCTAGTAAGAAGAGGAATCATTGATGCATAAACGTGAAGTTAACACAAAACCTCCCCTTGTGTGGATTTGCATTCAATGATAATGTGGATGCTTCTTAAGCCGATTTCAGTGCTAAGATTGTGCAACTGTGCTTTGTTGGACCACGATTGCCGTTAGACCAAAACGCATAGGTATTAGTCTCCGCTACAATTTACCAGAGTTAGGATCTACGAGAGGCGGTTGAGTCCATGTTACATGGAACTCACGGGGAGCGCTGGACACACATGCCAACAATCTCCCCCTCAACGTTACCCTAGTGAGTCTTCGAACTCGAGACCTTTCGCTTTGATACTATTTGTTGGACCACGATTGCTGTTAGACCATGTATCCCATAGGTATGAGTTCTCCGCTACAATCAGGCCAGAGTTAGGATCTACGAGAGGCGGTTAGTCCTTGTCACGAAACTCACTGGGAGCGTTGGACACACATGCCATCATGCTTGTACAGAGTTTTCCCAAATTGGAAAGATGTCTAGCTTTGGTAAGCTCCTACATAAGATTGGTTTCTCAATTTAGCTAGCTTTCTAAAAAGTAGAAAGCTTGTATGAGAGGTGTGTGATTGTACCTTTGGAAGCTTCATTATATAGATTTCTGTTTGAGGATTCTTGGTTGATTTTGGTGAATGTAAGATAATGGAGATGTATGATTTGTAGTCTTGCATAATTGTGATTAGGAGGAATTGATTAGGATTATGTAATGTCCCTTTCCGGGCTAAAACTGAACAACAAAGGAAATAGCACAAACCCCAATTGATAGTAAACCGAGTTTTATAACAGCCAACTAAAAATATTATACAACCCTAACAATGAACTGAAATTGCACTTTTAGGGCATCATAACAAAATCCAAACAAGCTTCAAAATTGCATGTATTCACACCATTCTCAAAAATATGTATACTTAGACAATATTTTAGAAACAATCATACAAAGAACACTCCAAAGTATAGGAAAACTTGGAAATTATATACAACTGTAATTAAATAGAATGAAAGTAGAATTAACACCTCACAAAAGTGGTTGGAAATGAAGGATTCCAAGCCTCAAAAATGTAGTCCAAATATAGATTCCGGCTGCTAAAAATATGAAGAGTGCAATGATGGCCAAGTTGAGTGTCGCCGTGCCCTAGAAACCACCTAACTCTTCCCCAAGGTGGGTTGCTCCCCTAGGAGAGGGGCTGAAAATCACTGTAGGATCAAACCCTAGTTGAAAATCTGCAACATCAATCTTCTTGAAGCCCTTTGGAAACCCCGGGAAGGAGAATCCCCAATAAATTGAAGAGTTTTCGTTCTTCAATCAAGGAAGGATTTCGTCCTCCTTGTTGAGCCACACCAAAGGATTTTCGCCCTTAAGTGGAAGTAACTGAGCAATCAACCTAAAAACCATGCAAAGTTATATTTTTAGACAAGATGATGCATGCAGCCAACAACCCCTTTTATACCTTGTTGTGGCACCAAAACCAATTAGAATGCTCCAATATAGGACTGACCTCATAATGGATACTTTTCTTTGGTTTTTCACCTTCTTAACCCAACCAACCTGACTTTATGTAGAAAACTATTAAAGAAGAATGCAAATGCTCACAAAAATAACTGAAAAACATGACAATTACTTCCCTTGCTCATTTCCTTCTTGCCCCAAGGAAGTGGAATGGGCTCATAGTCCTCCAAACCAAACTAGTTTGAAAAAGGGGACATTATAGATTAATTGTCCACGGGATGTTATAGGATGTTGATGTGATAAAAGGGATTTAATTAATTAATAAATAGGTGATTTATGGGTTTTGTTTGATTTTAGAATGATTCGTGAGTGGCGAATTTGGGGTATCTACATTTGGCGACACCCTTTCAAAGAGAGTTGTTAAAAAATAGATGGATATCGGAAAAATAGAAGAAAATAATGAAATTTAGGGTGATGCTGGCGATAGAAAAAGTGGAGGGACTCTCAAAAGGTGCAGAAGTGATCATGATAGAAGACAACCAGAGGGGTGGGGCTTACACATGGAAGGGAAGGGTAGAAAATAAGTCATTTTCACCCTAGACAATAAGAAATAGAGAGCTTTGGATTTGTAAGATAGTGAGAGAGAACATGGCTTAGATTCCTAATCATTGACACCGTAGTGAGCACATTCAAGAGTACGAACACCGAGTGGATTGTGGGCCAGTGGTAAGTGATGTTTTGGATTTTGAATTTTTGCATTTATTAGGGCTATTAACGGTGCAAAACCTGCTTAGGTGGAAATGTTATTACGGATTTTCCTATTGTAGCGTATTTGATCATGACATTAGTGTATGCTTCAAAGTTGTAACGTTTTTGATCAAATTTTTAGAAGTAGCATTTTTTATATAAGTTGTAGCACATTTGATGTAATCGTACTGCATATGATATAATGTGTAGGGAATTTGATAACGTAGCATATTTGATCAATGCTGTAACATTTTTTATTACCCATAGTGTTTATGATGTTAGTAGTGGCATTTTTTATCATGACTAAGTTTGCGTTGTTTACTTGGTGATTGTAGGAACTTTCAATCATTGTTGCCCGCCAGAGGCGCTCAGTAGTACTGAGCCTAACGAGAGACTTTACTAATGATGAGTGGGGTGTTTTGGAGGTTGTGGGATTATACTATATAACACGGATGTCGGATGTCCGTGTAGATAGGCCCTTGCTGATGGTGTTGGCCGAGCAGTGGCATTCAAAGACTAGTACCTTCCACCTGCTAACTGGGGAGATGATAGTCACTTTAGAGGATGTTTACTGTATATGCAGGCTTCTGATAGTGGGCGATATGGTATACTAGTAGGGGATAGATCCTCGAGTAACACTTAAGAGAGCCACAGGTCACAACGATCTATTGCGAACGAGTTTATCTTTGGTTTTGGATGGCTGCTTACAGGGAGATTTAGTGGACCAACTGTCCCTAGTCCCCATGGCATTTTTCAGTGGTAGATTGTTGCTTGACAAGACAGGCAAGTTCTTTTCTATTGGATTTGTGGATGTGGCATTTGATATGGTGGAGGATCAACACATATTTTTCTTGGCACCATTTGTCTTAGCACAACTCTATAGGGATTTACATTTGGTGGTATACATGGGTGGTCACAATGTTGGTGCATTAACGCTACTGCAGATTTGGTTTTGAGAGCATATTGCTGTGGGTCAGCCACTGGGGCAATTGTGAGCCAGGAAAATGATGAGCCTAGGGTATATGAGTGCGTGGCGGTTGGTAGGACACAAAGGACAGCAGGGAGATTTGAGATACTACATGAGAGCTCTAAATGAGCTAGCTATAACAGATATCGCCTGGATACCTTATGTAGCTATGCGGGGCTAAGAAAAGGATTATTATCAACTAGGTTATGTCAGGACAAAGTGTTACATTGTGGGTCGACGAGAGTTCATTGTAGAGATACAAACTAGGCCGAGTCTTGCAGTAGTTTAGACACAGTCAGGGCATCCCTTCAGGTGCACATTATTTTGCTAGAGTACAATGTGAAAGGCAATAGTGGGGGCCTGTGATAGGTGCAGTGACAATAGCGGTGAATTGGACCTCTATTGAGGATGTGTTGTGGGAGAAAGTAGTTGTGTTAGATGGTGGGGCGGAGAATGGGTATGACGCATGGTGGCGCCTCATGAGGTTGGTGATTACAGAGTTAACGTCAAGAGATGCAAATGTAGCATCCACAAATTTTGAGATAGTGCACTTGACATCAAAAATAACTCGTCTTCAGGGAGAGCTCGATGGGCAACATGTTGATGTGCAAAGGCTACTTGGAGAGCGAGATATAACTCACAAGATGTTAGAGCCCATGGGATTAGGTTGAGTGAAAAGAGATTTTGCTAAATTGATCCGAAAGGTTGCATATTATAGGTGGCTATATGACTAGGCAGTGCCAATAAAGGCACAAGATCCCGCTTACTCAAATCGCAAGAGTATTTCAACAAGACTGTCCTCAGCCAGGTCCATGTCATCAATTGGGATGCCATTTGTGAGGGGCCCACTATCAGGAGGTCCGTCACTTGGAGGCCCTTTGCTAGCCGAGAGTCATGGCAATAGTTGACTCGACATGATTTTGGATAGAGCCTAGGATTTTTGACATTGATATGATGCATATGAGTTTTGTGATGTATGTTGTGATCATACACATTTGATATATATGATGATTCAACTCAATTTATTGATTTTAGTTGTCTTGTATCATGCCTTCGTACTTGGGTTTATGATGTGCTGATGATGTGATTGAACTTTTATGACGGATGTGAGTTGTAAATATTTAGATGACGAGATCGTTTTGTGATGATTTACGGTAGCTTCTGCTCCATTCTTGTATATGATGATGCACACGTAGTCATTTGATTAGATAGAAGAATATGATGCTATTTAGAAGAATATGAATAAATGACATGTTAGATAGAATATGGATGGATGAAATGTTAGATAGATGACAGGAAAGTGTGATGAATGCTACATATCTTTCATAGTTTTAATGGCTTGGGCAACTATTTAATGTAGCACAAAACAAGAGGCATCATGATATGGAAGATCATAGTGACAATGTTGTAATATGCCATAGGACAAACTCAAAATTAAATAACAATGCATACAAGTAAGTAGACAAACAAACAAACACATTTACTTTGTCCTATTTGGCACCCAAGTAATGTAGGCATACAAGTAAGTAGACAAACAAACACATTTACTTTGTCCTATTTGGCACCCAAGTAATGTAGGAATGTGACAAGGGTAATGGTGTTGCCCCAAGCATTGATGTACATGATGAAGGTAGATGAGAGCATTGATATATCCCAAGAGATGACAATGCTACCCATGTTTTGCCCCGACAACGATGTATGTAGGGGAAACTTGTATGGAGAACAATATATTTTGTAGGAGTGTGTAATGTTGATGGTGCTCCACTTGTTGAAAACTAAGTTTGGAGACAACCAAGACTAAGGATTTTTGGTTGTTTTCTATTCTTATTTAGATTTTGTAGTTTTGTGTTGTTTTTGGAGTAGAGGGTATTTGGATATTTTTTTGGATTTCGGTTTGTTTTGGATGTTTTTGGATTTTGGAGTTTTGCATTGTTTTTGGAGTTTTGAGGTATTTGGATGTTCTTTGGATTTTTGGTTGTTTTGGATGTTTTTGAATTTTTTATGGTTTAAAGCTATGTACAAGGAATTATGCAGCTACATGCCCCCGACGCTAGCTCAGGAATATCAAGAAAGTGCCCCACACAATGTCTCAAACTAATCCTAGCTTGGGATCAAGTTTAGAACGAGAAGAATTGTCAACAAGTATGGATAGGTGAAAGCTAGGTGGAGCGGGCATGCCCCCAAGTGTGAGGTACTTTGTAGACAATAGGACTTACACATGACATTGGAAACCAATTTTCATCATGGTACTTATCTAAGGTGCCATAAGCATGGTTTTCACCTTTGGAAATTGAATTTATTTCTCTCTCTTTTTGATTTTTTTTTTACTTTTTGTGATTTTTTGACATTTATGGGATTTTCAGCTGCACTTAGGTGTAAAACCATTTGAGGTGCATGATATTCATGGGCTCAGCAAGTTCTTTACCATCTTCTGTAGCTAGTTCGTATTCCCTGGAACCATATTTTGCAATGACTATATATGGGCCAAACTAGTTAGGCTCAAAAATTCATCCTTCTTTTTCGCTCTTTTGTGGTGTTTTTGAATTCTATTTAAGGAAGAGATCACTGATAACAAACTCTTTGGAGACGATGCACTTGTTATAGTTACGGCACATTCTGTTATGGTAAACTTTCAAGTGATCTAAGGCATGAAGCTATTTCCCATCCAAAAGTTTGAACTCATTAAGACGAGCTACTTTGTACTCTTCATCATCTATTAGATCTTGCAAGGAGATGCGCAAAAAGGGGAGCTCGATCTCAAGAGGAATGATGGCCTCAACTTCAAAGACAAGGGAGTAAGGAGTGGCTCCTGTGGGAGTGTGGATGTCAGTATGGTAAGCCCATAAAGCTGGGTAGGTTTGGAGGTGCTAGTTTCTTCCAGATGTATTGACAATTTTCCCAAGGATTTTAGTGAGAGTTTTATTGGAAGCCTCAGCCTAACCGTTACCTTGGGGGTAATAAGGCATGGGCCATTTTTGTTTGATATGGAATTGTTTGCAAAGGGCTTTGACTTGTTTGTTTTTGAAGGACTTATTGTTGTCAGAGACGAGGGTGGATGGGATGCCGTAGTGGCAAATGATATGGTTCAGGATGAACTTCGATATCTGCTTACCAGTGACACAAGCGAGGGGAATAGCTTCCACCCACTTGGTGAAATATTGAACGGTGGTAATGATATGCCTATGTCCATCAAAGGAGGTCGGATTGATATTTCCAATGAGATCGAGTCCCCATTTAGTGAAAAGCCAAGAAGTACTGATAGGTTGAAGTGCTTGTGATGGTGCATGGATGAGATTTCCATGCTTTTGGCATGCAACACATTTGCAGACATACTGACAAGAATCTGTTTCAATAGTAGACCAGTAGTATCTCACTCGAAGGAGCTTCTTGGCAAGGACCATGCCATTGGTCTAAGATCCACAGATGCCTTTGTGCACCTCTTTAATTGCTAAGTTTGCATCTTCCAAATTTGAACACTGTAACAGGGTCCCATCATAGCCTCTGGAATAGAGGGTGCCACCTAGGAGGGTGTACCAAGAAATGTGTTGGATAAGGGATTTATGTTGAGTTTGGGGAAGGTTGGGTGGGATGCTGTTTTCATGAAGGTAGTTATAGATGTCATGATACTAGGGTAAAAAGGGACCAACGATTTCACATAAATAACATTCTAACATGTCATAGGCTAGAATCATTAGGTGTTCCACCAAGAACAAATATTGTTTTATGTATGCTAAAATATTGAGGAGATACCAATAGTAACCATGGCATTTGCTAACCGTTTTGAAGATGAGGAACCTATTAAAAGATGATATGCATGAAATAAGTCCCTTAAGTCTATCCACCATGCATTTATATGGATTAGTTTCATCTTTGACATTATACTTATTTACAACCAATTTGATAATAAGTTGTGAGTCTCCAACTACTGTTAGCTACGAAATGTTCCATCAGATAACAATCTTAAGACCTGCGATGAGTGCCCTCATATTTTGCAATCTTATTTGTACAAGGGAAACCGATTCTGAAAGCCCTTAGGATGAGATCGCCTGTAGGTGTGATAAGCAAGATATACCTTCCCCGAGCCATGAGTAGTAAAGAACCATCAAATATGTAGTTTCCACTAAAGAGGGCTCATCGAATTGTCATGATTGAATCATTGGGAAAATCCATGTTCAAAGGTTGAGTGTCTTGTAGAGGTGCTATGGCCAGATGATTTGCGATTAACTGTCCTTTAACAGACTTTTGATTTACATATTTAATATCGAACTCACTTAACAAAATGATCTAGTTTGTCATTCTCCCTGTAAGAGCTGGTTTGGATAGAAGGTATGTAAGAGGGCCAACTTTGGCGACGAGCTTAGTTTTTTTGTTGAGTAGGTAGTGTTTTAAATTTTGAAAAGCAAAGACAGCAACTAAGCATGCGTTCTCGATTTGCGGATACTTAAGCTAACATGTTATAAAAGTTCGACTGAGATAATATACAACTTTCTTTCCCTTGCGGATCATTTTGAGCTAAAAGGGCTCTTAGAGAAAACCATGTTGCTGATATATAAAGCAGTAAAGATTCTCCTGGAGTAGGTGGAACCAAGACAAGTGGTTTAGATAAATATTACTTGAGATATTCAAAGGCCTATTGACATTTAGGGCCCCAATGAAAAATAATGTCCTTCCTCAATAGGTGCGTGAATGGGTGATTGTCTGCGACTTGGGAGACAAACCTTTGGGTTGCTTGGATTTAGCCTTTGAGACTCTGAAGTTGTGTTAGATTTTTAGGAGGAGGACATCTCGGTGATCATTGTTACCTTGGAAGGATCTACTTCAATACCTTGGTGTGAAACAAGAAACACTAATAGTTTACCTGATGCAACACCAAAGACACACTTCTTGGGATTCAAACGAACCTTGTACTCTCTTAACCATTCAAAGATTTGCCTCAAGATTGCGGGATGCTATGTACGAGTTGCTGATTTTCCTAATAGGTCATCCACGTAGTCTTCTACAATGTCATGAAGCATGTTATGGAAGATGACTTTCATAGCTTTCTGATTTGTAGCACTTGCATTTTTCAAGCCAAATGGTACATGACTTGTTAACAAAAGGTTCCCCATGGTGTAGTGAACATGGTCTTATGTTGATCCTCGGTTTTAATTTTGATTTGATTGTACCTTGAAAACCATCCATAAGGGATAACATTTCATGTCTTGTTGTGGAGTCCACAATCATGTGGATGTCAAGTAAGGGAAAGACGACTTTTGGACAAGCTTTGTTTATAGCCCCAACATTTGTGCACGCCTTGATTCCTGTTGGTTTCTTTTGGATAGGAACAATGTTTGATATCCACTCAGAATAATCGATTGGTCAGATAAAACCCACTTGTAAGAGTTTATGAAGTTTCTCTTTGACAAAAAGGGCAATGTGTGGATGCATTTTTCTAAGTTTTTGTTTAACAAGTTTAGTTGCTCCGTGAACAACCAAATGATGTACCATTAAAGAAAGATCCAACCCAGGTATGTATGCATATGACAAATGAAATATATATCACAACTCCCGCAAAAGGGTGACAAAGGTTTTCTATTCTTAATGATCTTAGGCTATTCCTATGTGCCAATGTTTATGTCGATAGTTTCCTCCACAAGAAGTTTAAATTTATCTTCAAGCTGTGTAGGATCGGGGGAGGGGGGGGAGGTCGAGTTCTTTGTCTATTGGCATCTTAGAAAGGTTTTCACAAATAGACTGGTCACTTTTATTTTCTTGTTTTTTGTTTTTGATTAATTTATAGTGTCTGGAAGAGGTTTTTACCATGGGATTTTGATTTTTTGTTTATTTTTTTGTTTTTGTGATTTTTGTTGACCAATGAACTCGACGTCTTCCCCAAAGTAAGCAAATGCATACAGGTTGATTGCGAAGCCTTTTTTGTGATCCCTTGGTGGGATATAATCTCGGGCTCCTAAAAACTCTGTGATGGCAAACTCGTTCTGAGAGGAATCAATTGGTATGTGATCCTGTTGGTGTCAGTCAATGAGGTCGGGATATTGTAAGTCTAGGTCGATGGTGGTTTGATGGATCCTATGGTGATCTTGTTGGTGCCTCCACCAACATTATTGTGAAAGATGTTGGTGGAGGCAAGATCCTCATAAAGGCTACACGAGGACCTTGGTTTGATGTCGGAAGGGATGTCATAGCTGATTGAAGAGGTGTCGTTGACCTCGTTTGGCACACCACCATTAGGTTTTATTCCAATGTCATAATGATCAAATTCGTCGCGAGTTGGGATGGGTTAATGAATGCCTTTTTTTTGGTACCAAGCCCATGGCCTTGATAGTTCATTTTTTCTAACATCTTTTTTGTAATAGGATATTCTGGAAATTTGTAACAGGATGATAAACAATAATCATAAACCAAGAGTTAAAATAGTTGTTTAGGTTTTCATCTTAAAGGAGGCTCCCTTTCACAAAGGGTACAAAGCTATGAAAATCTATTGCTTGTTTTTGATGGGTGTTGGGCCTACCGCGAAATTTGGGTGAACGAAAAGGATTTTGTATCTCATATTCCCCACAACATGTGTCAGCGATCTTGGATTTGGATTTCAAAGTGGGATTGTTAGATGAAGATGGCAATGCATGAGGATGGGTACGAGATGCAAGGGGTTTGGATTTCGAGTCGAAAGCAATTTCGGTACTTGGGAAAACATATGTTTTGTGGTAATGTTCTTCCAACATTCTGTAGTATTGAAAGGGTTGGGGGTCACTGGGGATTGTGAGCTCTTGTCTCTAAAATAGGAGCTTGATGCATTGATGGTTAGTGAATGGGATGCCCTGAATGGTGTGAATCCATGGGTGGCATGAATAATAATAACAAATTAATAATTTGATTAAGTGCAAAAATAGTTATTTTACGCACTTAGGATTATTATTAATTTAAATTTTTAAGTGGCTTTGAGGAAGTGAAAAGAAAGAGGTCAAAAAGTGCAAACACCGACTTAAAATAAAGAAGGTAATGGAGTTAAAGGTGAATCATAACATCCCAAAAAGGAGGTCGGTCTCCTTGGGTTCCTTTTTGGTGTTTGGCGCCACCCTCAAGTATTTAAAGGGGTCGCTTGGGGTGGAGGTAGTTAGTTTTTGCATATGATTTGGTTTTCTTTGAAGAGTTGGAGCACGCTTTGCTTTCTCTCTCATCCATTGAGGACGGAAACCCTCCATGGAGGTCTATTGAGGACGAAATCCCTCAATAGCACTTAGATTTGAGGACGGAAACCCTCACATCTTCATTGGTGATCTCATACAGAGGTCACACTTGTGCTACAATCAGATTTACAGAGGTTCAAGGCAGATTTATCAGTGCTAGGGCATCATTCGCAGCTAGGGAAGATCAGATTTGCATGGTTTTGAGTGTGGGACAGCCACACAAGTCCATGTTTGAGCTTGCAAGGGTTTCAGACCAGCTGTTTGGCCAATTTCAGACCCTCTCCTAGGGTAGCGACCCCTCCTTGGGAGGAGTTCATTGGTTTCTAGGGCACGGCAACTCACTTTCCTCCTGTATTTGGATTCTTCATATTTTTGGAGGCTGATTGTACTTTCCGGAATTGTATTTAGGCCTTGGAATCATTATTTCCGGCCATTTTTGTAAGTGGGTTCGTTGTTGTTGCAAAATTAATTATTATACTTCAGCTAGGGTTCTAAAAATTCAGTTCTTGGTTGGTACTTGCTCTAAAATAATTATTATTATTTCCTACATGCTTTGGATGGTGTAAACGTGGTATTGGTGGTGAATAATTGCAATTTCCCTCTTGTTGTCATAAGATTTCAGACTGTTGTAGCTTGCTGTTATAAATTTCAGTTTGCTTTGATTTGGGTTGGTGCTATTTCTCTTTTTCTTTCAGCTCAGCCCAGAAAGGGGCATTACAGTGGTATCAGAGCATTGATCTTCCCAGCTTGCAGGGTTGAAAGCTAACATTTGAGGCAAATCTACAATGGACACATGAGTGAAAGGGAACTTAGGAGAGAGAACATGGATTGGCGACCTAAGTTCTTACCAAAGAAAGAAGTCATTCCGGAGGTTGAAACACGACATTCAGTGGGTCACAACATTGCGGCCAGCTATGAGGAGTATAGGGCTCTTCCAAAAGAGATTCGTGATGCCATTTCACTTGCGAAATTCATAGGAGTAAGCAAGGGTAGATCAAGGCCCAAGCCTAGATCTCAAGCGCCACAGAAGGATCTTCAACATGCCTTGGGGAAAGTGACACTCTCCACATTTGATGGTTCCAACAAGGGGACAACCGGTGCATGGATGAAGATGCTAGGGTTAAACCCTAGACCACAAGAATATGCCAAGGAGCCAAACCCAAAGGAGTTTCCCTTGAAAGAAGAAAAAGAACCAACAAAGGTAACAAATACATCAACACCTCAAGAGGTCAAGGAAGAAATCATGGGGCATGAACCAGAGAAAGAAAAATCAGATTTGCAAGAGGTTTATGAGGTTGAGTTTCAGGATGACCTTGTTGAGAGGCATGCCCTTAAAAAGGGGGCCTCACTGAATACTCATGTTGGTTTTCAGTTTGCTGGAATTTACATATCAACAACGAATGGTAAGCAATTTGATTTATTGCATCACCCTCACACTATGTCCTTACAATGTTTTGATCGTCATGAGAATTATTCTAACAATGATGAGAAGATGAAGGGTACCAAATGGAAAGAGGATCTTTTCCAAGAAGCCCCTATCCATCTTTCGAGCATTCCTAAGATTGAGCCATTACCATATGAGATGGATTTTCAGGACAGCAAAGAACTATTCCAGTTTTGCCATCATTCTGAGAATGGTAAAAGGATGAAGGTAGAACCTTGGGTTCTAAATTGTCCTAAGAAGCCACAATGGGTTGTACAAGGAATCAGAGCAAGCCACAATGGAACAATTCAAAAATCAGGTAAACCAACTCATACAATCTTTGCTAGCTTCAGATTTAATATTCAAAATGGGATTGCATGGGCCAATACATATGTTATGAGAAGTGGAGATAAATGGATAAATGGCTGCCTTCTAGACAAAGTCCATGGTATGCTAGATAGTGCAGCAACATTCTCCTTTCATATTGTTTTTGACTCAGCTGATAAGCATGCATTTGAGGCAAAAATTGTGGGTCACAAGGAGGGAGGTGTTGAGGGTATCTCAACAATTCCTATTTTGGCAAAAAGAATGGAGGAAACTTCTCATAGGAGGCAGGTCCCATGGGCAGCACATGATGAGGTAAATCCTACAATCTCATTTTCAGAACAACAGTCATGTCATAAAGATTTTCAGCTCCTAATTGATAAGCATGCTCTTGGAAGGAGTCTTTCATTGAAGATAGGTAGTGAGTTCATAAATTCAGCCACTAAGGCTAAGCAAAACAAATATTACCGTGTTGTTCAAGATGTTATAAACCAACATGGCATGGCAGGTATGAATATGGGTAATAAGAACTATAGCCCATGGTTCTTGAAGGGTGCTGCCACAAATTTTTGGACGGCTGTTTATCACATTCCCAGCCTTGCCCCTATACCTTTTGCAGCTGTAAAAGAAGGTTTTGTCACCGGAAAGATGCACACTCCATACACAGATATTGGTGAGGCTTTGGCTGCCGGTACAAGATGGTTTCCAGCCACCACAATCCAAAGATTGAATGAGAAAATACAATGCTACAACCATGGTATGATGTTCTTTCTAAGTTCATGTTTTGGAATAATAGTACTCTCCTTGGACAGCTGTAGATTGGCAAGTATAATGAAGTTTTTGATGCGTGAAAAAAGCCACTTGTTGAGAACATCATGGGCAAAAGTTCCAACACCCTTAAGGCGGTTTTGGGAGAAAGTAAGAGCAAGGAGTGATGATCTACTACCTCCCAAGGAAAAGGAGAACATAATGGGGACAGCCATGCCCCAAACTTTCAGCTTGAAGGCTAAAATCATCACTACTTCCAGCTGCTACATTGCATCATTTGCAACCATACAAGTGCTTTCAATCATAAAATTGAATGATTTTCCGTTTGTTGCTGCTAATGAAGCATTTCCTGTCATTGTATGGTTATTTCCAGCCCCTATGTTGCTAACATTACTGATTTTTGCGAAGTATTCTCAGTATGGCAGCTGTTGTACCATTCGTTTATCCACTGCCAACAACAGTTCCAGCCCCCTTCACACATTTATGACAGTCATAAAAGAGTTTCCGGTCACATGGTGGAAGGATCTCCAGCCTACCACCAATGTTGAAACATTTGCAGCTGTCATAAGGTGGATCCCAACCATTATCATTCTGATTTTGAGGAAGGAAATGCAAGGCTACAACCGTGCTTGGGGCAACATGAATGGACCTTTGAGAGTCCATCATATGAAGGGGAATTTTGAGGAAAATGCAAGCAAGGGAAGGGAGCTAGTTCACATATCTATGAGGCATGAAGAAGTAATGTTGAGAGCTCTTGTTTCCTTTAATGTGTTTGCTCTATGTGCAGGTCCAGGAATGGAGAAGAAAGAGAAGAAAAAGCATAAGTGTGATTCAGACCAGCATGTTCACATATATGAGAAGCAAGGCAACAAGGTGAAACAAGATGATAGCATAACAACAAAGGTAATACAAAGGGGTTTACAGGTGCCTTCAATCAGGTGAAAGGAGTTTTTTTCAGTTTGTGACTGCTAATATGATATTTCCAGTCATTACATGGTTGTTCTCAGCCACTACATTGCCCGCATTGTTGATTTTTGCAAAAAGGTTTCAATTTGGTACCTGTTGTACCTTTTTCATGTTGTTGGTCATAAAAATAACGGGTAAAGGACTGTTGTTATCAGCTAAGGACAACTGCGAGCTTGCACAAAATAAGGGACAGTCTTTGATGGAAGAATTTGGCAATCACTCCTACTGCAAGAGTGTTGTTTTACAGTTCAGTTTCAGATTCTCTGAGGTAATAGTAAGGAAGAATTTATTTAGAATATGGGATTGCAAATTCCCAAGATTGTTTTGGGATCCTGGTATCTGCAGAAGGGACTTGCAATTGCTTGAGGGCAAGCAATTTTGGGAAGGGAGGATTGTAATGTCCCCTTTTTCAAGTTTTTCTTTTAATAATAAAAAGAAATAATAATAATAAATTAATAATTTGATTAAGTGCAAAAATAGTTATTTTACACACTTAGGATTATTATTAATTTAAATTTTTAAGTGGCTTTGAGGAAGTGAAAAGAAAGAGGTCAAAAAGTGCAAACACCGACTTAAAATAAAGAAGGTAATGGAGTTAAAGGTGAATCATAACATCCCAAAAAGGAGGTTGGTCTCCTTGGGTTCCTTTTTGGTGTTTGGCACCACCCTCAAGTATTTAAAGGGGTCGCTTGGGGTGGAGGTAGTTAGTTTTTGCATATGATTTGGTTTTCTTTGAAGAGTTGGGGCACGCTTTGCTTTCTCTCTCATCCATTGAGGAAGGAAACCCTCCATGGAGGTCTATTGTGGACGAAATCCCTCAATAGCACTTATATTTGAGGACGGAAACCCTTAATATTCATTGATGATCTTATACAGAGGTCACACTTGTGCTAAAATCATATTTACAGAGGTTCAAGGCATATATTTATCAGTGCTAGGGCATCATTCGCAGCTAGGGCAGATCAAATTTGCATGGTTTTGAGTGTGGGACAAGCCACACAAGTCTGTGTTTGAGCTTGCAAGGGTTTTGGACCAGCTGTTTGGCCAATTTCAGACCCTCTCCTAGGGTAGCGACCCCTCCTTGGGAGGAGTTCATTGGTTTCTAGGGCACGACAAGTCACTTTCCTCCTGTATTTGGATTCTTCATATTTTTGGAGGCTGATTGTACTTTCCGGAATTGTATTTAGGCCTTGGAATCATTATTTCCGGCCATTTTTGTAAGTGGGTTCGCTGCTGTTGCAAAATTAATTATTATACTTCAGCTAGGGTTCTAAAAATTCAGTTCTTGGTTGGTACTTGCTGTAAAATAATGATTATTATTTCCTATATGCTTTGGATGGTGTAAATATGGTATTGGTGGTGAATAATTGCCATTTCTCTCTTGCTGTCATAAGATTTCAGACTGTTGTAGCTTGCTGTTATAAATTTCAGTTTGTCGAATTAAGGAATTTTTTCTCTTCTAACCATCTCTATCGAAACTTCATTATTAATGTAAAATTAATATAACAAACTTTCATATGAAGACCCCGTGACAATGGTGATAAGATAACAATACTATAATGACTCAAAGTCTCTTTCCTTGTACATGACCTTTGATGTCTTTCCAACCATTTTGCGAAAGAGAATCTTGTGCATTATTCGATGAAACACGGATTTATAGTCAATGAAGCTCCCTGAAGCCTCACTTCTCTCCAACAATCCACCACAATTAAATCTTTTATGTCACATGATCATATTTATTTGACCCTACACTGATTCACTCCGAACCATTAAGTGACAGGATTGTGACTCTTGCCCTAGATTTAAACCATTGATTAATTAATAATCAATTCAACATAAACAAACTTAGTTTATATTAAATAATGAAGCATATAAATATTCTTGATTATTTAATTATAAAATAAGGTTTATAGGCACTTAATATTACGTTCTAACACTCCCCCTTAATATTAAGTGGCTTTGAACATATGCCAACATTACTTGTTTATACAAACAGGATTTACAAATCCATAAACCATAGTGAAGGTTTAGGTGAATCATATCATCCCATTTAAAGGATTTATACACCTTTATTATGCTCAAATTATCTTTTGGTACAAAAGGATTTGGAATCCATAAATCAATAGTGAATGATTTAAGGGGTAAGCATGGGGTTGTGAGGTACATCTCACCAGTTTCTCATGGAAAAAATTTCAACTAGCATTTGATAGGAGCCTTTTAGTAACACAAGAACTTTCTTTAATCCATTGAGGATGGAAACACACCATGGACTGTACACCTCCACCTAAACTTTGAGTGACAAAATCCCTTACAAAGCACATAGGGAGGACGGAAACTTTCCCATTTTAATTGATGATCTCATTACAGAGGTCACACTTGTGACAATCAGAATATACAGAGGTTCAGAAGCAGAGATATCAACCTACCGGCATCATTAGCAAGGTGACAGATTGCCATGCATGGTCTTTGAGTGTGGGATAACTCTGAAAGGCCGTGTTTGCACAAAACTTGCAAAATAGTTTTTGGCCACAACACACAATGGTTAGTCACAATTGTAAACATATTTGCAACGTGATCTCCAATTAGCGACCGTTCCTTGGAGATCTATATCACCGCAGGTGAACCTTCTAAGGCACGGATAACTCAGCTTATGAACCTCCTATATGCTTGGATTCCTCGTTTTGCTAAACTGGATTCTTAGTTGAGTAATACAACTCTGGCTCCACATAGAATTGTAGTACTTCATTTCGTTAGAATCATTGATTTCAAATCCATTAACTAGTCATTATAAGACTTATCTTTGATAATTGGTTAAAATTACTTATAATAAGTAAGTACTTTACATAGTTAAACAATATTTGAGAATTCTCAAATTGATGATGATCTTTCCATCTTTATCAAGGATATTATTAAGTTATGGGATTTTCACTAACATAAGTAATATAAATTCTCAAGGGATGTCCCCACCCTTTTAAAAAAAAGGAATCCATTAGCTTAAACCCCAAAGCATATACAAATCTATGATCTATCCTTTATAGTATTTGTTCCCCATACATCTTTTATAAGCCTATTATAAATTCCTTTAAATGACAATGTAACATATCCATGGAAAATTTATGAACTTTATTCCAGAACTGATATTCAACTATGTATGATTTATGCAATTCTTAGTCATAAGCAATAATGAATAGAAAGTCATGGTGACAGACTATAAAATAAATATGAAAAGAGAACATTAAAACACACATAGGAAAACCTGAAAGCAAATCAGAAGCTGCCACATGTTGACTTGTTGTTCCTCCCGAGATGCAAAACTTTAAATGGCCATAACTTTCTCTCCAAAATGCCATATTAGGCAAAATTGGTCTCGTTGGTAAGGTCTCTTTAGGAGCCCTTCAATGCAACATCACCAGATTCAAGAATTGATGATTTTTTTCCTAAGAGAAAGAGGAAAAACTCCTTCGAGTATTAAAAACATAGGAGGGTTCCGTCTCCCAAGCTAAATTAAATTAATTTATTTATTTGAAACCTTTTGAACCTGCTCTAATATGCATGTCAGATTCTTGGGGTTAAACACATTAACCATTAAATAAGATTCAATAGTAATTAAATTAATATAACAAACATTATAACAACATTATAACAAATGCAATAAAATAAAATAACAATACACAATGACACAAATTTATGTGGAGAACCCCCGAGGGGTAAAAACCACGGTGAAAGAGAATTTTCCATTCTTCGAGAAACAATAATTTACAGTCCAGATCTCCCTGTTCACTTCTCTCCAACAATCCACCATGTGAATTAAATGATCATGCCACATGATCATATTTATTTGACCCCACGGGTCTACGAACCATTAAGTGATGGGATGTGACTTTATAAAAAGTCACCCCAATTCTGACCATTGATTAATCAATAATGGGCAATTAAACCTAAACAAACTTAGGATTTATATTAAATAATGAAGAATGGTGAATAATTGCTTAAGCCTCTTGTAATGTCATAAGATTTCAGACTGTTGTAGCTTGCTGTTATAAATTTCAGTTTGCTTGGATTTGACTTGGTGCTATTTCTCTTTTTCTTTCAGCTTAGCCCAGAATAGGGCATTACATCAAGATGGATATGGGATGCAAGGGCTTTGGATTCTGAGTCGAAGCAATTTTGGTACTCGGGCAAACATATGCTTTGTGGTAATGTTCTTCCAACATTGTGCAGTATTGGAAGTGTTGGGGGTCACCAGGGATCGTGAGCCCGTCTCTGAAATGAGAGCTTGATGCATTGATGGTAGGTGGATGGGATGGCTTGCATGGTGTGAATTCATGGGCAACCGAGGAGAATGTTTTATGGGAGATCAAGATTTATGACATGAAACCAGGTTTCATGCGTGATAGGCCTAACTTGAAGAGGAAGGGTGATGGTGCTTGTGGATTGCTGTTCGACATTGTCATAAGCTTCGATGGTAATGATGTTTGGTTCCAATGTTGTATCTAGGTGGCCTAAGTGTTTGATGAGCTTTAGGGTGCAAATATTTAGTCCCGATCCATTGTCAACAACTACCTATTTTACTTTGCAATGGGTAATGATAGCTTCAATACATAGTGGAAGGTTACACGAGGGATTGTCCTCAAGGATGTCACATTGGCTAAATATGATTTGTTGGTTGGGGGTGATATTGCGACCAAGGCTTAAAACCATATGAAGGGTCAATGTGGTTGGGGACTCTTGAATCTTGAAGGATTTTATAGAGGATTTCCTTGTGGACAATGGATATTTTGAGAAGATCCAAGATGGATATCTGTGTAGTAGTTTTTTCAAGTTGTTCAAGAATATTGTATTTACCCTCAGGACTAGGCAGAGGAGGCTGCAGGACAACGATTCTATTATGTTGTTATGACATAGTTTTGGATTTTGATTTTAAGGGTTGCTATATGATGTTTAGTGGGATGAATGAAGCCAATGAGAGAGTCATCTATGGTTGAGGCTTTCTTGGCAGCATGACTAGTATTGTTGTTTTGGGAGGTCTAACTTCAATCTTGCTTTTGTTTTGTTTGATGATGCTTGGGGAAAGGGTCTTTGTATATCTCAAGTTTTTTTATTTTTTGATTTAGGGGATTCTTGTCCATCGAGTTCAATATCCCCACGGTCAATCAAGTCTTGAATGTAATTTTTCAATTTCATACATCTATTTTTTGAATGACCTTTGATGCGATGGTAATCACAACATTCTTTTCCTTATACCATGTGGGTTTTAGTTTGGTCTCATCGAACGATCATGTTTGTGGAAACATGATCATGTTAGCCATTTCGAGTTGGTGAAAGCCAACAAATAATGACTCACCCAAGGGTGTATATTCTTGCGCTTTGTTTCTTGTTTAGGTGGTCCTCAAGAGATAGTCAGATGATGGGTGTTTTGGATCGCCTGTATGTGTTTGGATTCTGTAACTCCATCATTTACAACATTCTTGTTCCAATAAAATAATTTGGGTTTTTTGGTTTGTTTGTTTTCATAGTGATCTTTGTTGAATGTGTTGAGTGTTCCCTTTGTGAGGAGGGTCTTTTTGAATTGAGTTCCCTTTTCTATAACCTCCTCAAATGTGTCACCACAATGCATTTGAAGATGGAAGGTGATTTCTGGATGGAGTTTAGGCACGAAGATGCTAAGCAATTGTTTTTTTGGGATGGAGCAAGGAAAACGACTTGCTAGACCTCTTTATTGTTGCAAGAACGAAGGGAAAGTTTTATTGTTTTGCATTGCACAAATCCAACATGGTAACGTTCCCATGTTAAAGGAGAAATTTTATATGAATTTCTCTGATAGATAAGCAAAGGTGGTGAGGGAACCTTGTGGGAGGTGTAGAAACCATTCTAGCGCTTGCCCACCTTAGCTACGAGGGAAAATTTGAAAGAGAGTTATTACTGTATGTGAATTTGTGATTGGCCATGAAGAAGTCCTTGACATGTTCCCTTGGATCACCATTTCCTTTATATTTGTCACATTTTGGATGGTCAAAATAAGCAAGAAAAGGGATGCGCAACATCTCTCTATTGGAAGGGTAAGGACATAACTCCTCAAACCTAAACTTTTTCTTTGGCCATGTTTGTTCTTTTGTGGTCCATGTAATGTATCCTTCATGGTTAGCCATTCTTGGGTGAATGATGTGTCATGAAGTGGTGTTGACGGGGGTAGGATAAAATTAGATTTGTTGGGGTCAGGACCTTGATTGTTAGATTCATGGGTATGATCTGATTTTTTCGATTTCTCTTAACTAACACAAGAAACTGCATAAACCAATTGTCTGGTTAGGTGTTGGATTTGGTCTTATAAAGATTAATTGTCCTTGTGAGTAGGCTGGGGATCTTCACCCATTTTCTCTTTGTTGTGATTTGTGTTGATACGGGGGATTTTAGAATTTGTGGTCTTGTCAGATTTTGTGGAATCTTTGGCAGTGGTTTCTATATTGGTTTTTGCTTTGTCGTTGTACGTGAATGGTTGTGTTTTGTTAAGAGGGTCATTAGATGTGGTTGGTGGCTCTAAGTCCATTTCTTGCTCACTGATAATACCTGCTAGGAGTGCCAAACTAAAATCGCCAAGGAGTTTGGCTCTTAAGTCGATAAGTCGGATAAGGATATTGTCTGTGTTGGAAAAGGGAGTGATCAAATTCAGCTTAGTTGTTTTCAAACAGGTCGCCAACGTCTTTGTTCTCACTTTGATTTGTTAGACTGACATCGTCATCTAATGGATCATGAGGCCCATGGAAAAGGGAATTTCGCTTGGGATGTTTAAGACGTTGATGTGTAATAAGGGCCATAGTTTTTTATTTGTCTAGATTTTTGGGTTTTATATTTGAAAATTTGGTATTGATTTAGACAAAGTTTTGCTGTTGATGTTTTGAAGTATTGGTTTTGATTCGGGCAAAGTTTTGTGGTTGTGTTTTTGAATATGGGTATGGCACAAGGGGGAGTCAAAAAACACAATGAGTACAACCTATGTTAGTAAAAATAGGATTACAAATGTGTAGTAGCCCACCAATATACCTCGAAGGTATGGGGTGGGTATTTTAGGGAATGTTGTGTTTCCGACACTACTAAATGATTGTGACATGAAGACTCTTATGCTAGGTTTGACAAGGCTGTTAGGGGAGTCCTTGATATAACTTGTGGTATGTGAGGCTCGATTCCCTGAAGAGGAGTATTGTCTAAGGTGTGGTATTGGAGGGTCAAATCCCCCCTCACTTCACTAAAAACGGCTATTCTTACCTCAATATAGTGTTATCTAAGGCCCGGGTATTGGTAGCAACTACACACCTCACTTCGTAGGAGCCACAGAAAAGTGAACTCTAGCTATGCAAAAAGCAAAAGCTCCTCCAACAAATCTATATAGCCTGTCGGTACACGGGCTTTGGCTAAATTTTGGTAATAACTTCCAAGTCACCAGAACCTACAAATGCGTAAAATAACGTCTAAATTATTTCTGATTCCCAAGATCACCTTGCGGTTTGTGGGAAGAGCATACACAGTTTAAGACGAGGATTGAATAAGACATGAAAGCGAATGAAATTGAATAAACATTAAGCAAATGCAATAAATGATTACATATCCCTGCACACAATTTGTTAGAAGTTTGGTTTATTTGACTTTGACACTTGATTTGAATGCTGCACACATGTTAGAAATGTGCAAAAACAATCAACAAAAACTTGCAAGTTAGCGCAAAAGTCATTAGAAACGATGAAGCACATAAAGTGAAGTCACTGTATCAAATATGCCATTGTTATGATCAAATACGCTAAAACACATGGCATATATGTTACAATAAAATAAAAAAGTTAGACCTTCCTGGAAATAGTCGAGATTTAAAAACGTTACAATAGTGAACAAATGCGTTACGGTTAAATAAAAAACGCTACAATAGTAATCACAGATGCCAAACCTATAGATGAAAAAAGAGAACACAGAAACATCGCGATGTTGATCAAAAATGCCACTGTCAAAACATAAACATTACAACAATAGCTAGAAACATCAAACCTGCAGACGGATAGTTAGAAACAGAAACATTGTAATAATGAACAAAAATGCTATTGTTAAAACAAAAACATTGCAATAATGTACAAAAATGTTAAACCTTGCAAATAGATCATCAAAGGAAACAACATTACAATAATGAACAAAAATGTTACTGTTAAAACAAACATGTTGCAATAAACATAGAAGCGTTAAACCCTGCAAGTAGATTGTCAAAAGTATAAACGTTACAATAATGCTAAAAAACACTACTATCAAAACAAAAGTGCTACAATAGTAGTAAAAAAGTTAAACCTTGCAGATAGATTGTCAGAATGTAATGTTCCCAATTGGACTATTTTTGCCCCTAAATGGATTTGAGTAAATTCTCACACACCCAATGCAATTTAAAAAATATACCAACTGTTTATGATGCAGATCTGATTTGTTTATAGAAAATGCGACTAGGGCTGATTATGAAACTTTTAAAAATCAGAAATAAAGCATGATATTTTCTACCATAAACTGAGCGGAAACTTATAATATTTCACCCTTAATATATTCATGCAAAGATCTGAATTTTTAGAGCCCATAAACAACTGAAATGAATTTATTTTGAAACCCCAGTCTCCAAAAAATTATGGCAACTTCAAAAATTCATAACTCACTCAAAAATGCTCCGATCCACACAAATAAACCATGCATAGACTTAAAAAAATAGGGAGAATGCAATGATGTTACCCATTCATACAAATGACCACCATAAGTGCCCTAAATAGCCAAAACACCAATTTGCCCTTAGGGTTTGGGGTTGGAAATTACAACAAAAACATATAGATGTATTTAGATCTGATATGCTAGAAAATCAACTATCTCCTTTATGCAAGTACAGCCCTTAAAATGCTTGAAAAACTATTGGAAAACACTTGAAAAATGCTATTCACTTTGTGATCTGCAATGGAAACCCTAGGGTGGAGAATCCTCTCAACTAGGAGAAGGGTTTTCGTCCTACTAGACTCTTGGAGAGTTTTTGTCCGCAAGGGTTAATATCTAAGGGTTTTCATCCTTAGAAGGTTGAAGATGCAAACTCAAAGCTCAACATACAAATCTGATTCCATAAAGTAGACAAGTCATGCCCTCCTCAAGCAAGTCGACTTGCTTATATAGAGCTAATGGACCAACTTGTCTCCCTCAACATCCAGTAAGCGTTTAGCCCCTCATTTAATGTTTTTCCCTTTTGATCCAACCCATAAGGAGGTCACATTTTCTAGGGGACAAATAAACTTTATAAGGTGACTTTAACTTTTTTTAATTTTATTTTATTATTAAGTCTATAATAACTTTATTATAAGTGCCTTTATAATATATATATATATATATTTTTAATTGCACTTTATAATAAATTATTATGACTTAAGTTCCCCTTGTGCACATCCCTTAGTTGTTGGGGAAACAAAATGAGCCAAGGGTCTTCGACCGAGAAGGGGATATTACGCAGAAGTAGAAACGTTACACTATTGACCACAAATGTTAATGTTGGGGACAAATATGCTACTACACAGGACGGATATGCTGATCCATAGAGAGGTGCGAAGTCCGAGAAAAAATGATGAAAACCTGGAAGATTAGGGGCCAATTTATCATTTGATTTATGTAAAGGTAAAATATTTTTTTTAACTTCCTAAATCTGTGTATGCTCTCACCTCGCGCCTTTATAGTTATCTTGGTGATCAAAAACAAATTAGGATGGCATCACATTCTAGGTTATTTAAATTAATAATTAGTAAATATTGTTATTTTTATCATTTATGTAAAGGCAAAATATTTTTTATTTATTTTTTAAAAGGCAAAATGTTAATTTTTTTAAACTTTGTGTAAGCTCTCACCTCGCACCTTTATGGTGATCTTGGTGATCAAAAACAAATTAGGATGGAATCAAGTTTTATGTCAGAAAATTAATAATCAACAAATATTGTTATTTTATTAATTTTATTTATGTAAAGGCTAAAATGTATTTTTTTTTAACATCCTAACTCTGTGTTGTCCTCACCTCGCACCTTATGTGGTGATAAAAAATATTAGGATGGCATCAAGTTCTGCTTCAGTTGGAGTGCAAGGCCCACAAGCTTTTGAAAACACATTTGTTCCTCTGAAACATGATCGTAATTCTCCTCTTTAGAGACATGTGACAATGGTAGAAAACCTTGTTGGTGGTGGGGGTCATATTTGGATATGCCATGGTTGTCATACTCAATACAAATCCTCATATAGTCGACTGAAAATCCATTTGACTGGGGTTGGAGGTGTGGGGATAAAGAAGTGCCCCAAACTATCAAAAGAGAAAATGGCAGAGTACCTGAGAGAGTAAGAGGAGGCTGATAGACAAACTAAAAGAAATCAGTCTAAAACAATTCCTTTGCAAAGAAAGCCTTCATAGGAAGACCACCCACACCTAAATCTGCTACTCATCCTTTCATCCAAACTCAAAGCTCATCCACTTGATACCCCTTTTGAGATGAAGAGACCTCAAGAAAAAAGCCAAAAGGAGCATTGGAAAAAAACATTCAATAATGACATGAGGGACATTGTTGATGAGGTGACTGCTCAAAGCATTTATGCATGTGGGTTGCCCTTTAATGTATTGAGGTCTCCATATTGGCACCAGATGGTGAAAACTATCAATGAAGCTCCACAAGGGTACAAAAACCCAAGTTATGAAAAGGTTCGAACCACACTCTTGGTGAAAGGAAGTGGAAACACATTCAAACTTCTTTGCAGCCAATTAGAGATTCATGGAAGGATTTAGGGGTTTCCATCATTTCAGATGGATGGAAAGATGCTCGAAATAGACCCCTAATAAATGTTGTTGTAGTATGCCCTAAAGGGGCAATGTTCCTAAAAGCCATTGATTGTGAAGGGGAAGTCAAAGATGCACAATTTATTGCCGACATTTTGATAGAGGCTATTGAGTCGGTGGGCCCCCAGAATGTTGTCCAAGTCATCATGGACAATGCTAAAAACTGTAGAGCAACAGGATTGATTATAGAGGGTAGATACGAGCACATATTTTGGACCCCTTGTGCTGTCCACTCCCTTAATTTGATGCTCCAAAAGATTGGGAAAATCTCGTGGATTGAGCAAATTTACACAAAGGCAAATGACATTCAGATGTTTATCACAAACCATCATATGTCACAGGCCATATTTAGGAGATTCTCAAGGTTGGAGTTGTTGAAGGTTGCAAAGACAAGATTTGTCTCTCACACACTCATTTTGAGACGACTTGTGAAGGTAAAAGAGGCCTTAAGCAGTATAGTGATCAACAATGTTTGGACAATGTGGCAAACACAAAGAAAGCTGCAAAGGTAAAATCATTGGTCCTTGATGATGAATGGTGGGCCAAGGTTGAGTACTTGCTCAGTTTTACAAAGCCCATTCTCTCCATGATCAGATACGTAGATATTGATGCAACATGCATGGGAGAGATTTATGATGGAATAGATTCTATGCTTGAACGTATGAGAGAGGTCATACAAACAAAAGAGCAAGATCCAGAAGAGACCTTCTACAATGAAGTCAAGAATGTGGTCATGAAGAGGTGGAATAAAATGACCACCCCATTACATCTCCTTGCCTATGCACTGAACCCAAAGTATTATAGCTCTGAAATACTTGGGCTACCTAACAGGCAACCACCATTCTCTGACTCCGAAGTTGCAAATGGAACTAGGGCAACATTCAAAAGACTTTTTCTTGATCCATCTATAGCCAATGTGGTCCGCAATGAAATGGGCATGTTTGTAGCTTCAGAAGGCAACATGGGAGAGGTTGAGGCTCTCTTCGACAAGTACACCATGAGCCCAATCAAATGGTGGTATGTACATGGCCATGATGCCAAGTACCTACGACCTATCGCTATCAAAATTCTTTCACAGGTATAACATTTATTGAAATTTATTCATTAAATTTTAAATTTACTAAGTTAAGGATATTTTTATACACATTCTTAGTATGTTATTAATTTGAAATTTCCAACAATTAACAAACTTTTTTTTTAACAGGTGGCTAGTAATTCTTCCGCAGAGCGGAATTGGAGTACATATGCCTTTATCCACTCAGCTAAACGAAACAAGTTGGCATCCAAAAAGGCTGAGGATTTGGTATATGTGCATTCCAATTTGCGCCTCTTGTCACACAAGTCTGAGGACTATATTAGAGGTCCTCACAAACTTTGGGATATTCTTCCAGAGACCACAGACTTGGATGCCTCCATAACCACTCTTGCCCAACTTTCAATATTTGATGGCGAAGATGACATTCAAGGGAGTTCACAAGGAGTGGAGAGTGGAGCTACTAAGAGTGGAGCTAGCGGGAGTGGCATGCAAGAATTTGATTTTGAGGAAAATCTAGATGATATATTCTAGATTTGTTTGTATTCATGTTGACATGATATTCATATATCATATGTATGGCAGCCACATGATCAATGAAAATGTAAAATCTTAAGTATATTGTATGTTTTGAACATTGATCCTAGTATATTTTTCAAGTTTTGTTTGTATTCATGTTGACATGATATTCGTATATCATATGTATGGCAGCCACATGATCAATGAAAATGTAAAGTCTTAAGTATATTGAATGTTTTGAACATTGATCCTACTATATTTTTCAAGTTTTGTATTTCTTATGGACTAAATGACAATAAACTGCCACCAATAAAATGTTGACACATCTGGGGATCTGCTATAAAAGTTGTAAATCTCTGTTTTTGCTTTTTTGATCAGCAAAGCAGTGAAACAACCTATTCTCACAGGGACAGAAAGATCTTGTTGTGATGCCACATTTTGGAATCAAGAATGTTCACAAGCATAAGAAAGATTAGGAGGATTATAAAGAATATGAGTTTTAAAGCCCATGAACTTGCATTATTGTTAGTGTAGGATTTATTTTCCTCCCTTTATTTGTATTATCCTACTTGGGATATTCTACCTCACTTGGAGTTTCCCTACACTTATGGGATATGCTTGCTTAGGTGTACACTTTACTACACTATTCTAGGTGTTGGTTACCACTTGTCTACACCATTCTAGGTGTTGGTTAAACTTACCACTATTCTAGGTGGAGATTGCTATGATTCTAAGAGGTTACACATTCACCTCCTATATGTACATCTCTTGCATTATTCTATTTGATCGTATTGAGTTTGATCTATTTCTATGTTACTGTAATAATTTCTCTTGTATTTTGTAATTTGCAGTCTTGTATGCTTGCTTTGTTTTGTCTTGGAACAATTCACATCTCGCATCATTCACCTATGCATTCTTCGAACCAATAGATCCGTGGGGCTTCCCCAATACTTACAAGAAACCAAAGATACATAACACACAAAGTACTACAAACTTTCTAAATTCCTGGTTTACATTACTCTTCGTGTTCCCTAATCTATAATTTACAATTCACTAATCCATAAATCCACAATCTGAAGATACTCGATTTACCACAACACATTAATGGGTACTGGTAAATATTACCATGATATCTTTTACTTTAACCATTCTGGATGTTATCTTCGAGTAGCTTGCAGCAATCATGCACAACAGAGAGTCAAGGGTATCACATTATCCAACAATATCAACATGGTTAAATCTCCTTGAACAATTTTAGTACTTTTGGCATGTCTGCTGTTATGGTAATCTATTCCCACTGTCTCTAATTAATGTCACTTTCAGTATATATGCTTTCAGTTTCTAGTGATTATTATAAATACTATATAGGGCTAGGACCTGTCCATGCCTTACTAGAAAGTATGGAGCCACATCCACGTCCATATGCATTTTGCAATATTTGCACCATTTGTACTGTACTGTACCAATGTGTGTGTGTATGCATGTGTTCCTTGTGTTTTGTACAGTCTCTCTCTCTCTCTCTCTCTCTCTCTCTCTCTCTCTCTCTCTCTCTCTCTCGGGATGGTTTACACCGTTTAACTAGAATGGAATAGCAGGATAACTTGTATGCCTTTTTCTTGCGGGCATGCATCAACATCATCCATTAGGGCACTTATATGATAGATTTTTATGCGATTTCAGGTTTCTTACTAACAACATTTATAGCAGTTTGATCTCAGCTCCTTTGTTATCTGTTTCTATTGCAATGACTAATTCATTTCACTTTTCCATAGGGGTGAAAGTTGTGTAACCCCTGAAGTTTCAAGGAAACATTGTCTGAAGACAGAATATTCTTGTAATGAACGGATACTCATAAATAGCATAACCATGATGACAAAAGCATCCCTTTAATATCATTCCTGGTAAATCTATCTTTCAAAAGGCTCATTGGCCTTTGACTCTAGAGTGTATAAGCTTTTTGCATCTTCAAACTAGTTGTATATAAACTATGTAATTCTTTTTTAAACATGCGGGTGCATGTTAGTCTGATTCTTTTTAAGTACCTCATCTGATTCGCTGTTTGACTTTATTCAGAAGTTTCAAGTAGAGTATGAAGCTTGTTTGATATGTTTGTTCAATAGGTAGCTTTGTCTACGTACATGTTTTTGTACCAAAATAGAGGATTTTGATCTTTGGTCTCTCTCATGGAAGACGCGATAGGATATGAGAAAGGAGATTTAGTTAATATATGGACTGATATTCTTATAATTTTTCATCAGGTATTGGATATGATGTAATCTTATGTGTTGCCTTGCTAGTGGTTATAGGTAGGACTCTAGGGGCATACATGTAATGACACGTAATCATTGAATTATCTTGATGCCTTTTCTTTATTCAACAGGATCAGCGCTGCATTATGGAGCTTTGGAAATTTCTCCTTGATAAATGTCTTCAGAACTTCAATATTATTGAGCTTAAAACGTTTTGGGAAAAAAATCCCCACGACGTGGGTCTTTTGGTCTGTGAACGTGTGGTTAATCTTCCCTTTGAGCTTGTACCACCACTTTATAATGCCCTTTTTGATGAAGTAACATGGGCTACTGAAGACGAGGTGTGTGTTTAGAAATTGTTCATGGGTTGTGCTTCCTTTGCTAAGTTTTAAATCTTGTTCACAAGTCATACATGTACTAAGAGATGCTGCAATTTTCTGCTTTGCAGTATTAAAACTAAGCATCACATGTAACACTTTAGTGAGGAGTAATCAGTTACATTTTTATTTTCATGTGTTCAGCCAACAGAAGCATTGCGAGATTCCTTTAAATTTAAGCATTATCTACTTAACACTAAAGTATATCAAACTATCCAAGATATGCAAAGGGAATGCAAGGAGACAAAAAAAGAAAATAAAAAGGTAAGTAGCTGCTTATAATCTGGAGCTTGTGTTTTGAGTTATATTGACTCTATTCTCTTCTTTGTTATTTATTCTAGTTATTATTATTCTAACTTACATAATTATCAGTTAGCTTCTAAATTTGATAAGTTGTTAAATAACTGGTTAAACATATTGTATATAATATGTCATTAGCTTCTAAATTTGATTAGTCGTTAAATAACTGGTTAAACATATTGTATGTAATATGTCATTAGTAGTTAAACTAATTTACTGTCTTCCTTTCTTTAAAATTTAGAGAAAAAAGGGCAGTTCGCAAAATGGGGGCAGTGGGCAACTTATATATATTAAACCCGAGGATGAAATTTTCCATGAGGTAAACTGCAAGATTGCGAATGTGTGCTATTTCACATCTTGAGTATTATTCCGAATGCCTGCTAAAACATGGAACCCTGCTTATTATTCTTTATATTTTTGTACTTTTGCAGCTAAGTTCTTGGTCCTTCACCTTTCCAGTTCATGCAGAATATCAAACTACACACGAGGTATTTGAGTTTCTTTACACTTAATAAAGACAGAAATAAAAAAATCCATAACATTTCAGGTGTAGGATTACAGGGAGAATAAGGGCTTCCTTTTATTTACAATGCAACATTGTGATTATAGTTATCTTTGGCATGTTAAATACTTTGGTACACATAAATGATAATAAGAAAGATTGACTACTAATTTGAAAGAAATATTTATAATTTTTATTTGTGGTTACCTAGATTTTTACCACATTGCCAGAAGTATATTGTATTAGAGGGTTCACCAATGCATGAAAACATAATGGATCTTATGGCAAATGCAAGAACGATTGCAAGGACACAACAGTTTCCATTCTTTGGTACATTGTGTACATTAAAAACAATAGTTGGAACTTACTGTATAGTACACACAGTTGCTCCACAACTAACCCTCAGTCCACCACTTTATTGCTTGAGTTCTCCTATCATGGCAACATTCATTATCCAAGTGCAATGCTTCTCTCCAAGCTATTTGACACTAGGATTAGTGAGCAGGATATATCATATATGACTGTAAAACAATTTGGGTATACCAAGATGGAAGGTATTCAAATGCTTCACTTATATTGAATAGTGTAAACAAATGATTGAAAGAAAATCATTGTCCCGCGCATGATCTTAGATTAAAGTCTGTCACTAAACCTCCTTTGAATTTCTACTCAGGTGAAAATGGTAGCACAGTTGTTTACATCTTTTACTTTTATTCAATAGCTGTCCTTGTTTTCTTCTATGGCCACATCCAGTAAGCACTTTTACATTTATTCCTTGTGAACATTCAGTCATTTTGTATCCTTGATGTGTTGCTGTCAAGTATGAAACCTTCACCTAATAGCTCTATGAACTGCAGCTGGTGTGTAAGTGCCTTGTACTTGTTTGCATTTTTGGCTGTTTACTTCTGCTGTTGCAACATTTCATACCATCACATGACTTGGGCTTGGCAAGTATTTAAGAAGCTGAAGAATCAAGAGTTCCCTTCGGCCTTAACAAAACATGACAGACCCCAAAAATATATAATGTATTTAAAATTCAACATACAAACAAATTAGTTTGGTCCAAATGGCAGCTTGAGGAAATAACATTACAGCATTGGTCTTGCACTGTTGCTAGCACCAGACGCCACTGCCTAGTCAAGTTTGACATCACTGAGTGTCAATGTGAAGCAGTCAGTGCCAGTCCCAGGGCCAGAATTTGTCACCAGCTCCTCCTGAGCGTGGCACCAAGAATTGTAAACATTGAAAGAATAACCATTTAATCTTCCCAAACATCATTCCATGTTCTTCTATGCATGGAGTTGTATAATATTGTGACATGCAATTCCCAAGCAGCTCGACTTGGAATTCTAGGACTTTTACTATACATATTTTCGTAGTTTTCACATTTACTCTCATTTATTTCTGTACAAAGCTTCAAATAAGGCACTTTCTTTTAGATTTATCAACTGAGGATTGCATGTTGCAACATTCACTTTCTTTGCCATATTCTCAATCGAGACCAGGCTCTTTGCCTCACACGTATAAGAATATAAGGCTTTATTTAAGTCACATTAGTTATGTATTAATTAATGCATGGTTGTAACCACTTCAACCATTTTGTAACTATTTCTTGCATAGTAAAATGATGGACACACAACCTACAATGCGTGCAATCCGCTACTTCTCTATTCAAGTCTTCTGACATTGGTATCAGATCTTGGTGCTCGATAGGGTCTTAAAATTCTGAATAGAAGATTGCAAATCTAAGGCTGTAACTCGCAGAAAACCAGAAAACATCAAAATGGAGAAAGTCTTGTTAGGGCACGAAGATATACCAGATCCCATGAAAAGGGATAAAATGCAAACAATTGAGGGAAAGATACAAGGAAGAAGACCCAGTCGCAAGGCAAGAAGACTGTAATGCCCCTTTCCTGGCTCTAACTAAAACAAAAGGGAAATTGCACAAACCCCAATAGATAGTAAACTGAAAATTATAACAACCAACTGAAATTTATGACAGCAAGGTACAACAGTCTGATTAATTTATAACAGCAACAAAGAAAATGCAATCTCTCTCCAAAAATGCATCTTTTACACAATCCAAATCATGTAGGGAACTTTAGAAATATTTTAGAACAAATATAAACCAAGAAATAAGCCTTCAAACCCCAGCTGGAATTTATTTAATTAAATATAATAACAATAGTGAACACCCTTACAAATATGGCTGGAAATGAAGGATTCCAAGCTCCAAATTGAAGTACAAATGTAGATTCTAGCTGCTAAAAATAGGAGAAACACAATGATGGCTGAATTTGAAGTTGAAGTTGTCGTGCCCTAGAAGACCCCAAACACCACCTTAGGGCAAGTCGCCACCCTAGGAAGGGCTGGAAATGCCTTCAAAACCCTTGAATACAACTCCTTATGAGATCATCTTGTTGCAAGCTTGAGGGGTTTCGTCCTCAAATCCAGCCCACTATTGAGAGGTTTCGTTCTCAATAGTTTTTCGAAGAGGGTTTTCGTTCTCAATGGAAGAGAGAAAGCAAACATGCTCCAACTCCAAGAGAAATAATTTCCAAAAGTATGCATAACTTCTTCCAAGCCAAGCGACCCCTTTAAATAGCTAGAGGTGGCAACAAAAGCCAATTAGAATCCTCTAAAGAGGACCGACCTCCTTGGGGATTTATATTTTCTTTCTTTTTCTTCCTTCTCTTTTTAATATTCTTTTAAAGTTGGCATTACACTTTTTCAACCAACTTTCTTTTTTCATTCTTTTAGCCGACATATAATAATGAATAGGCTAAATACTTTTAAGTATTTAAAAATACTTTTTATTTTAATAATATTATTATTAAATTGCCCAAAATAGCAAGTTGAATGGGCTTAACTTAAAATATTATAAATTATTTCTAATTTAGAAAAGGGGACATTACAATCCTGTTAAAAGGTTAAAATTGTTTTTTTGAAAATCTTTATTCCTAGCAAAAGTGACTTAGCATACATTTTTTAATGTTACAAACTTTGGATGCTCCAAAATAATTCACGTGGGCATGTCTTATTTGTGTTTAGAGCCCTTGCAAATTCAACAAGCGAAATCATGATGTCATCTAAGGTTTCTTCTTAAGAAAACACTAGCAAATTTGTCTAAATATTTTGATACTCTATAATCAGGGGCCCTTTGTTTATTGAGCCTCTATATGTATGAGCTCCTTGGCACAAGGTAAAGTACTACAAAGACATATGAATCATTTATAATGTAGATCATTGCATCGCACCCTTAATCATTCTCCTTTTCTACCATTGCAAAAAAATATGTGCTCTCCAATGAAATTTTCATAACGTAGCCAAACAATGAGACATTGAATCACAATTGCTTAAAATATAGCTTAAGACTTGTTGCCTTCCATAATAAACACCGTATCACGATATCCTCTTGTAAGCATTAAAGGGTGAAGATCTCCTCCCTTCCTTGAAACCTATGTGTGTGTTAGTGAGAGAAGAGCTAGAGATCCCAAAAAACATGGTTTTCATCGGAAAAAAATTGTACCAGCAAGATGCAACAGCACTGTTGAAATATAACACGAAACTGGAATAGGCATATATCTAGGTAGTTCACCCAAGGTGACAAGAGTGTTGTCCAAACTTTTGCAATCCATTCTAAATCAATGATTTTAATAAACCTCTTATAACACCTACTTCTTCTTCTTTGTCCTATGATAATGTTGTTTAATACCAACAATATAATACAAATGACCCTTACCTAGGCAACAGATCCATGACCATGGATTAGTTGCAAGAGAAGCATAAGTCCTTCCTTCTTAGCTTATTCCTTGACTCCATTCCTTTGGTCTTTGTACAGCTAAGAATGGGTATGATTGAAGCATCAGATTGAAAAGGCTGTTTAACTAATAACAATGATGTGAAACTTGGATGTCCCAAAACCCTTTGGAACAAACCACCATTCCAAGATGCCCTTGAAAATAATATATTCAAATGAGACAAGGAAACTGGTATCTTGGAAGCACCTTCAAGATCCAAACAATTTCTTTAGTGCCTCTTGGAGAGACAAAGGGTCAAATGATCCTCACCAAACTGCCTTGAGTGTTTCAACACAAACAAGCCTCAATGAACTCAAATCAATGTCCCTTTCAAATCTTTGTCACATCCGTAATCATCATAGAGAAGCCTTACATTCGAAACATAGTCCTGATAAATGCCTTGTTGATTCAACTATGCTAGCTGATTAAAAGAACTTCCGGGTCAAACCTATCAAATAACAAACAACGAGCCTTACAAAACTCATCATATGAGTATGATGAGCATTGTGAGAGAATCCTTGTGTGACCAATCCATGGAACCACCACTCATGTGCAATTCCTTCATAGATTCGAAGGGTTGCAAATTTTCACTGCTTCATCCTCATGGATCATAGGCCTAAATGACAAAATATGGCTCTATCCAAGAATTTGTATCAATAAGCCCGGGTCCAGTTTTGTAAGAAAGAGCATCATAATGTCCCTTACAAGAGTGTAACCTTCCCCAAAGTATTTTATTAAGCTCCCTTTGTGGCGCATGAACGTTCCTAAAACTAGGCTCCGGCACATAAACAAGTGGACCTTTATAAACTTGCTTACCCCTATGAATTCAGAAGCAAAATATTCACAGATCTCATTCGGAAGAGCCCTATTTTTTCATAGTTGGTTGCACTAAGATTGTGCCCTCCTGGTGGGATGTGCCACCTCTTAATGGCTTCTTCCCTTGGGAGGAAAGTAGGCAACAAATTCAATCCCTCAGGTCAATTTGAATAGGACCCCTTGAATTGTTAACATCTAATGAGCTGCCCTCTCAGCCATTTTGAAGCCTTGGTTCATGATTTATCCCACTTAGTGGCTAGCAAATCCATGGTGTTGGCCAACCTTTCTAATGCCCTACAATGAGTCTATCGATCTTGAAGGTGGGAACCTTGGGTTCACCCCCCCATCCATCACAAAATGGAAGACGACTTCCAACTAATCAAATAATGATTGGATGGAGGGGAGGGGCCATATGGGAGAAGAGGTGAGGTGATGGGTCAAAGAATGCAAGACTACAAGCCATACTGATAATAAGTGAAAACAGAAACTGATTTTCAAATACTAGTGTGTGAGGCCTGAAACACCTACATACATTTGCATCACACATCCATGACATTATAATGATTCTCGAGTCTTTTGAAAATTAGATATTATTGATAATATGCTTCCGTGTGTCCTCAGATCTTAGACCTTGAGGTCAAAATAGTTCATGGCTAGATATTTTATAGCTGATCTGGTTTTTCAAATTCATTAAAAAATGACAATTTCTCACCCTCTTGCAAAAAAGATGTGACGACTTCTCAAATCAACACCACTGTAATGTCCCTTTCTAGGGCTGAACTGAAAAGCAATAAAGAAATAGCACAAACCCCAAACTGAAAAATTCTAATTTTTATACAACCAATCTGAAAAAAATAAACCCTAGCAATGAACTGAATTCTGCATTTTAGGGCATAGAACACCATCCAAACAAGCTGAAAATTGGTGTTTAAATATCACCATTCACAAAATTATGCTTAAAAATAAACAAACACCAAGCAAAAGCACTAGAAAATATATGCAAATTTGGAAATTCTATACAGCTGTAATTAAATTTATGACAGCAGAGTTGCAGCTCGCAACAATGGCTGGAAATGGATGATTCCAAGCCCCAAAAATCTCATAAAAGTGCAATCCAGCCTCTAAAATTATGAGGATTTTGAATATCAACTCCAAATGAAAGAATGTGCCCTAGATGGCACCCAATCACCTCTAAGCAAGTCGCTCCCTAGGAGAGGGCCTAAAAATGGTGCTCAAACACTTTAGCTCTTCTCCAGAAACCCTAGCTGAAAATCTACAATATCAATCTCTTTGAAGCACTTGGAAACAACAAGTTGAAGAGTTTTCGTTCTTCAATCAAGCAAGGAAGGGTTTCATCCTCCTTGTTAGCCACACCAAAGGATTTTCGCCCTTAAGTGGAAGTAATTGAGCAATCAACCCAAAAACCATGCAAAGTAAATTTTAGACAAGATCATGATGCCCAAATGAGCCAAGTGAACCCTCTTTTATACCTTTTTGTGGTGCCAAAACCAATTAGGAAGCCTCCAACTAGGACCGACCTCATAAGGATACTTTCTGTTTATTTTCCTTTTGATTTTCCACCTTCTTAACCCAACCGACCTGACTTATGTAGAGAACTATTAAAGAAGAATGCAAATGCTCACGAAATAACTAAAAAATATGACAATCACTTCGCTTGTTCATTTTCTTCTTGCCCACGGGAAGAGGAATGGACTTGAAGTCTCCAAAACGAATTAATTTGGAAAAGGGGACATTACATTGAAATTTTCCAATGAACCTCTTTTTCACCCATACCCTCTAGCTTCTTATATAGATAAGTAAGGAGGTTTAGGGTTAGATTACTTGGAGAACAAGTCTTCTTAAAGATAAGACTTTAAAGTGTTTTCCTATTAATAGCTGAAGTCAATTAAGCCAATTACTTAGTTGATAATCTTCTCTTTTAATAGGATATTGATAATAAATTATAATAAGAGTGCATTTTGAACCATACAATAGTGTACAAGTAATTAGATATGCTAACATTGGATCGTGTCTCTGATTTGGAGGCATTTGGTTTTACAAAAGCTCTCCAATGAAAAGATAAGGATCTACCTTCTACCTCCTCAAATGGGATACATTTTCTTCATTGCATCTCATGGAGTGAAAAATGTTGTCTTGGAGTCTGCTGGTCCAACATGTTACTTTTCTGAAATCAGATTGGTTTTGGAGTACATGACTCCTTTGAGTGTTTTCCAACCGAACGTTCTGCATAATTTGGCGGCTTAAACTTTTCTTCTGCAGTCTTTTGGTGCCTTGGCCTTTTTCCTTGAACTGTTTGGTGCCTTGGCCTTCAACTCATATGGTTGTTGGTGGTCTTCTTGGCAGATCCTCTTATTCTTTTTACTGTATAACAGATGCATGCTAGAATGATGCTCTCCCTTGGGAGATGTTTGCTTCATCATTTCCCTTCCAATTCTCATGCTTATGACAACTGATCTAGATAAGTTTTTCAACATATAGCTTCTCCTTACCTTGGATCTCACAAATCAAAATTTGCATTAAGAACAATTACAAATGTACATATAATGAAATTTCTTCAATGTGGGTGATGAATGTGCCAACCATACACCCATGAAATCAGCAGTCTTCTTATGGAGTGCTACTCATCATGAGTGCTCTTCTTACCTCGCTATCAATGAGTAAACGTCATGCTACTTTTCTTCCACCATGTAAGAAATCTAATTTTCACAACTTCCTCCATGGTGGAGAGGGAATAGTAGTCGCTTCCTGCGCTTTCCCTAAAAAAATAGCTAGTTAGTATTTTCGTATACCCAACTAAACCCAGACATAGCTTTCCACCTTCCCAAAATGTATTGTGTCACATTTTGAGGACCGCCGTCACCCCTCCCGAAAAGGGTTCACCAGACCAAAAAGAGAGAGACAGAGACCTCTCATCTCGAGGTCCACTCACACCAACGGACACACACAACCACTCCCACCCAATCCAATTAGAGACAATCAAAATGTCAAAACCACAAAAAAAGCTGAAGGTTTTTAACAAAAATAAAAAATGTAGTGGGAGAGAGATCACTAATTCAAATGTGTCCAAAGTTCCAAAAACCCTATCAAACCTTTTAAATGACAAAGGACAAATTCAACCACCACCAAAGTGAAGAACGTTCACTTCTCTTAATGAACCTTTGTCAGTTATACTAAAATAATTAGATGTGGCCCACATTGATGACAGATTCCTACAATGCAACCATTTGACAACAATGCGCAAAAACCCATGTTACAAGGAGCATGAATATTGTGAAAATGCATCATGTCAAGGGGCATAGAAGCAAAAGTTCTGCCAACTCTATCATTATATTCAAGACCTCATTGACAATGGGGAAATAGAGGTGGAAAAACCCAGGAAAAATTGTAGACACTAACGAGGAGATGGGGATATTATAAAGAGCCATTCCCCAATCATGGATAAATCAGAAAAGTCAAATCCAGATAAAGGCGATCATCCCAGGTATAAAGCATGAATTACATACACCAAAAAATACAACAATCATTATGATTCGCTTATTGGATGTATTCACTCTCCTACTGACCATATCAACACCATCTGAATCAGGGAAAAGACTGCGCTATGGTCAAAGGCATGCCCGCCTTGCTGATTTAAGAACCCTCTCGTTAACTCCAAAAACTGGTAAATATAACCTTTTAGAACAACTTGCGAAATGTCTGGCTAAGATTTTCTATCTTAGATCTTCTTAAGATATCCAATGAACACAAATACATTATGTACAAAATATTTAGGGGTCGAGAGTCCATAGAGTCGATCCTACACCCTACAGCCAAAGTGGCAAACATAATACCAAATAAAAACACATTACTTCAACCCCATAGGGAGTTAAGAGAATCCAGCACATAATCTTCCTTTATATATTGAGGGGTAGGTGTCACAGTAGGAAGATCAAACGGGTGCTTGTGGATAACAGATCTAGGTTGGAACATTTGTACACTCAAGGTGGGTTAAACCAATAAGGGGACATAACGAGGTAGACTTGAGTCCCCTATTATCACATCACCACATAAAAAAACATAGAAAGGGATCAGCGAGCACAATCACGTTGCCCATGGAGGTGGGGTTCCACTGCCCTCAGAAAAATTTCAGTCTTGAAACCTGGGAACTTCCATTATATAACATGTTTTATGCCTACCATGGATTCATCCTGTTAGGTCGTTGCCATCGACAGTCACAATGCAGTAAGTTGGACTGATGGCCACAACATTACAATACAAGGAGTCATAACCTTTTCTCACTATAGAGCTCTCATAACTTTTTTGAAAGGGAACATATACATGTTCCCTCCACCGATTTATAACAATTTCCTCTCCAATCTGGGCCAGGATCTCAGATTAGAATCATATTTCTCAGTTCTATCGGTAAAAAAAGGAGCGGGCAGGAGAATAAACCCCTTTTCACCTTTATTTTATCACTCATACCCCCCCCTCTCCACCCCATTCTCTTTCTCCCTCCCTCTCCTTCCACCTTCTCAACACCCTTTTGATTCATGGAGTGAAAATCCTTGATGAATTTGTCTGTGGGGAATACAATGTACAACAAGCAACTCTGGTTTCAGATCTCTCATTGTCACCCAAAAGACTAGAGGTTTCCACAACTACCACTTCAAAGACCTAGAACTGAAACCACACATTGGGTTCATTTTTACCTAGAGGCTTGTTAGATGAGGGGGAAAAATTGCTTGATCCACCATGACTTGGGTCCCAGAGGATACTTCAGCCATCATATTATCAAACCCCAGAATCTGAAAAAATTAGTAAAATGATGTACTCAATGGGCATAAGGGCTAGGATGTGGAGAAAAGAAATGAACAAGGACAAGGAGAACAGTATCTCTTCTATATTTCAAAATAGAAAGGTTGGGATTGGGATTTTCCCTTATGGAGCACACCCCAATGATCAAGACACTACTTGTTCTAAACATGAGGATAGATTTGACTATCTAGATAGTGATACAGATCCCATTGTATCCAATATGAGGATCTAACCTCCAAAAACATTTTCATTAACAATGTTGTCCTAACCATAACCCCCACGGAACCAACCCTTGACCTTGGGTACACCTCCCTTGTTGAATGGGACCAACAACATCACATGTTCTATATTTATTTGAAAATGACAAGGCCATCACATAGTTCATGGGCATAAGGGATACAATTCCCATTGGAGATCACAAGAAGGGTTTCTTTATTGACTTGGACACCTACGCCTACTTCGGCGAGGAGGCTAAGCTTCATGGTCAGCAAAACTTAAAGAAAAGTGAGGGAAAATGTTCCAACATAAAGCCTCTGAAAAAATCAAAGTCCAAGTCATACAGTGAAAACCTCTTTGAGGCACAGGCCAACAAACAAATAAAAATATCAAAGGAAAAACAAAGTGAACATGCCAAGGATGAAAAATCTCATGGAGACATCTCTGGACGAAGATCTCAACCTCCAACCTAATCCTACGTGTATGGATGACTTATCAAAATACTAGTCAAAGAAACCATTGATGTGAATATGGTATAGAAGAAGATCCCCAAGATAGTAAAATTGGGAGCATCACTTTTGGCTAGAGAATAGAAGACATTCACTATGCTGCTACAAGATTTTATAGACGTGTTTGCATGGTCTTATGAAGACATGCCCAAATTAGATCCAACTTTGGCTGTGCACAAATCGTTGTGCACACAGTGCTAAGCCTATCAAACAAACTTGAAGATGCACCCAAGAGTGCCTTTACGGGTTAAGAAGAGTTGGAAAGAGTGCTTGTAGTAGGATTTCTTACGGCTTTGATATTCTAAATGGATATCGAAAATTGTTCCTATCCACAAAAAATCTTGTCGGTATATAATCTACATAGATTTTAGAGAAATTAATAAGGCTTGCCGTAAAGATGATTTTCCACTGCCAAATATTGACATGATTGTCAAACTCAACAGTAGGGGTAAAGATTTTATCTCTCATGGAAGGCTTTTCTGGATACAACCAAATCAAGATAGCTGAAGAAGACCAGCACAAAATGATTTTCACGACTCCTTGGGGCACCTTATGTTATTAGGTTTTTCCATTTTGCCTAAAAAATGTAGGAGCTACTTATCAACAGGAAATTACGGTAATTTTTCATGATATGATTCATCATATCATGGAGGACTACGTGGATGACATCCTCGGAAATTCTAAAACAAGAGAGGATCACCCTGTTATCTTGCGGCGTATCTTTGAGTGCCTATAAGAATACAAAGTCAGGAAGAATCCAAATAAGTGTGTCTTTCGTGTGCTATCAAGAAAACTGTTGGGCTCATTGTATCAAGATGAATTATTGAGGTAGACCTTGCTAAAGTGTCTGATATTAATGAAATACCTAATAATATTGGGTAACTGCATAACTTATAGGGGAAAATTAAGCCATTCGTTGTTTTATCTCCCTAGCTTGTAGATAAGTGCAACTCATTCATCCAATTGCTTAAAAAGGATGTTGCTTTCATTTGGGGACTTGCGCAACAACAATCCCTTTGCTTTTGCTTAGACAATACTTGGCTAATCTACCTATCCTCATGCCTCTAACTCCTAGAGAACCACTCTTGCTCTATATTTCTACTACATTATTTACTATTGGTGCATTGCTTGCCCAATATAACCTTGGTCATAAGGAAAAAAAAGTGTATTATCTCAGTCGCACCCTTATCGCCTATGAGCTCAATTATCCTCAAATTGAAAAAGCTTGCTTGGATGTTATTTTTACTTTTCAAAAGCTTCACCATTATCTACTGAATACCAAGACCAAGTTAATATCAGAGGCTAACCCACTCAAGTACTTACTATCTAAACCCACCCTCATAGGTAGAATGGCTGATTGTATCATTCTACTTAGTGAGTTTGACATAGAATTTGTACATCAGAAATCGGTTAAAGGACAAGTACTTGCCGACTAGCTAGCGGAAGCACCTTTGCAAGGCACTGAACCTCTGAATCTAGATTTTCCAGACGCCTCATTGCTCTACATTGAATAATCTGTAGTGTGGTAGGTACAATTTTTATGGGTCCTTTACTTTTCATGGTTCAGGTGCAGGGGTAGTAGTCCTCATTTACTCCTTCTGGTGATCCTATACCATAGGCTTTTTCACCTAGGATTCCCTTGCATAAACAATATTACAGAGTATGAGGAACTTGTCGCAAGGATGAAGCTAGCTATCAGGTGGAATATTCATCATGTCAAGGTTGTAGGTGATTCTCACTTAATTATCAAATAGGTTAATGATGAATATAAGGTGAAGGATGATAAGCTCATACCCTACAAGAAGTTAGTCAAAAACTCTAAAAGAGTACTTCATGAACATATACATTTGAACAAATCCCAAGAGCACAGAATAGATCAGTAGATGCCATGGAAATAGTGGGTTCTATTGCTTCGTATCCACCAAGGAATAATGACATACTGTTATTTGTAGAGAATTTACGCCAGCCCGCATATGATATGTCAGAATCTTGTCTAGCTTATGATGTTGTTGGTCCTAATTCCCCATGGTACAAACCCATCTTTCTTATCTCAAGGAGGAAAAACACGTTCCCTCCTAATATCTCCCATTCCGAAAGGCAAAGCCTGATTTCACTCTAAAAGTAGTGTAACAATATGGGTCCGGTCCTCATCAGGCTCCGTTGTAGTAATCACACACCAGCCTTGGGCATCATCCCTCTCTGCTCTAGATGTGTCCCTCTCAGCTAAAGCCTAATGTAACTACTGCTGAACTATGCCTATCTGTGCCATTGACTATGTGGTTGTCTGTGCCACCAGGAATGGTCCCTGGGGCACTCTGGATGACTGGCCTTGCTTTAGGACCCTCGCTCTAAGAGGCTGAACTAGTGCCTATACTAGGCCCTGTGGCCTCAGTCCCTATGCCTGTGTGGCCCCCTTCCCATCATGTAGAATGACATCAAAAGTATCCTCTAGATCCAGCCCCACTACTCTCTCTCTCTACTCAGAACCATGCCAGATCTCTATCGGGGGGCGAGCACCTGTTGCCCAAGCCTCCTCTGGAATAGTGAGACGTTGGGGTAACACCATGGCATACCAAGCTACATAGTATGCTATAGTCCCTGGGTCCCACACACATACCTATTGTGCTGGGTCCCATGCCTATGGGACCACTTGAGTAAAACTAGCCCTAGCTCGGGCAACCGATATGTGAGGCCCCATGGTGTGCCTCTTTGACTCTTTACAGGCATACCAAATGTTTGGATGTGGGACCCCCTGTATTCTACCCAGCTACCGCTGGGACCTATCAACTCAATACAACTCTATAATATAGCTATGGCTACCGATGATATAGTGCTCTACTAAGCACACACTGAGCTCTGTGGCATCCTCTAGCCACTAGAAATGTCTGTAAGGCCGCCAGATAATGTCTATTGCTGGCAAGCTCATCGAAATCTCACCTATATCTAAATAGGCTACCGAGGTGGCCACATACATCACTACCTTCTACTACCCATGCCATGTAAGATGGATCCTATGGGTCCTCAAACACGCAAGGTGCCCATAGGGTGTTTTGATGGCAATATGGTCCCATGGCTAGATCTATAGTAGGGAGGCCAAATCCACGGTCTTCTGACCATGGTAGGTAATCAAATATAGGTCCCAATATAGGTGAGCTAAAATACACTATCCCCAGCAGTCTCTCACCACTAAAAATGCCATGAACCAAAGGTAATAATCCTCTCGGAAACGACATCCCTATCTTATCAGTGAGTAAAAACCCACTAATAAGAGATATGATATAGAGGAGACCCCTGATGCAATGTGGGGTCAGAAATGCACTCGTGAAGAGATATGGTCGTACCATCATGCGGTATGTCATCCACATCAAAAAGATCACTGCATGTTGCTCTGATCAGCCCTACATCTGAGCTATACTCAATCAAGGTGACTATAATCGGCACGCAAAGGATCCACCATACATCCTCGAGGGTCACCATCATCTCCCCCGTGGGTAATCTAAAACACTAACTCTCGCTATGCCATCACTCAGCTAGCGCAGTCAATAGGCCATGGTCCAAGGTAATGGAGGGCATCCGAGACACGTGGCCTAGCCCCACTACCTCAAGTAGTATAGCCATGGCTCACCGGTCTTTCCTGTGTATGCTCCCCTCTAGCTCTGCTATTCGGGAGTGGTGCTCCCGCATCTTAGAACTAGCAATCGTCTCTACAAAATATCAAATCACTCATCAGTTACTAACATTTCTTCTAAAAATATATCTACCATTTTTAGGGTTAACCCAAAAAATCCTAAAAATTCTTCTAAGTGTCATCTTTTTGACATTTTTTTCTATCTTTTCTTCGCTAGTCTTGGACCCTTGCACCCCCTTAGGGCATGTGTGCCCCATTTTGGACACCTGTGTGCCCTTTTGGGCATGTATACACCTATTCTCTTATGTACACACCCAAACAACGTACATATTCTCTTTCTTCTATATTTTATCCTCTAATTGGCATGTACATGGCCTTTTTACCGCATACACGTGTGTTTGTGTGTATACGTTAAGGCGTACGCATGCTTTGACCTACATTTGTGTACGTTAAGGTTATGATGCCTATGTATGCACGTACACATTTGTGTAAAAATGTATGCGTTAATGGCTCTTATTTTCTTATTTATTATGAATAGATCATGATTTTGATGATGCACATACATATTGTGATTACATGTGTACGCACCCCTATGACCACATATCTTGGAGAAATAAGTTGTAATAAGAAAGATGCATGTTGTTCGAAACCTAAATAAATCCTAATAAATGTGAAATTTGATGAGAAGGGTCTTAGTGATTGTTTACGATCACAATATGTGGTATCAACCTAAGATCCCGAAAGGAACTCCCGAACAGGTGTTAGCTCTCCCTGTGAGTGAGGTTTCTAATAAGTAAAAATGATTCATCTCAGGTCTTTCACCACATTTTTTTATTTAGAAGTGAAGTTTATATGGAAATTTGTCGAGAACAGAGGTCTAGGAGTTAAGAAACTTAAGCAGTAGCTCTACTATTGGGATAAATAAAGGCATTACTCAAGTAGAGGAGTAAAAAGAAGAAAATTTATGAATGCTATTACATAAATTTTAAAGTTGGTTTGAGCTCATGATGTTTTTAATTTGGTCAAGATATTGATTTTTGCCATGATGCCCTCTTGGGCATGTTGTTGGCATCCCGAGGCGGTTCAATAAAAAACTGTCATCTCTCCGTTGAGAAGATTAGTGATGAAAACCTTAAATGAATCATTTTGTGATACTGTTATTGGGTATATAATAAGATCGGGGCATATATTTTGCAAGTCATTTGGAGCCTGATTCTTGGCATGCACAACTCAGGGAAATCAGATTGCTTGACTTGTCACGTGACCTTCAAGAACTATTTACTCCTAGGATGGAGACACTCTGCTCTATCTTGCATGTTTCTTAAACCCCTGAAAATTAAAACTTGGTAGAAAAAGGACTGATGGGGGTATTATATATGATTTCAAAAATGGCTAAACAATTATAATGCATGTGTAAAATTTGCGGAAAAATCTGGTACTTTTTGATCCCAACGTGTCATTGAAACGTGTGTCTTGCGCCTAAGACACCTAGTTGGATAGATTAACAAAGAAGGAAAACTGTGCATGTGTCCTCCTGAATCAAAACGTCTAAGGGATTTTCCTCAGAACTTAATTACAACCAAATGGGTATCATAAAATAGCCTGATTATGCTTTCTCATGGAAGTTTAGTAGACATCGAGTTGCCTGATATTCAAGGTTTGGTTGACGCACAAGGCTTTATCATTGGACCATAGGGCTAATCATCCCTTTGTCCCTTGCAGGAATAACTTGTGTAGGGGCTTAGATTTAGATCCCTAAAACTTCAATCACGAGCACTCAAAGGATCTTAAAGGTTGATAACAAAACATTTTTGCATAGTGAGGTCTAGTTCCTTTTGAAGTGTTCTTGAGTACATGTATTTGGACTTGTTAAGAAGGGTTACATGAGCTAGTGATTAGGTCCTATAAGGTGAAATAAAGAAAATTGAATCTTTCGGTATTCTTGCATTAAGGATGATAATCATGTTCAGCAATGGTATGAATTGTTAAGCAGATGATAGAAGAATATAACGTATGTCATCCATACTTAAAGGTGAATTGTATGTTTAAATGCTTTAATAAGGACCTTCTTATGTAGATCCTTGGCATAGTTTGGATGATATTGGTAGTTGTCACTCAGTTTACAAATTGGTTGAAAGCTCATTCCTATTCGTAACCGATCTTCATTTTTCCTCTATATCAGGGAGCTATCAAGTAACTAATCTTACTTAGATTGACTTAGGGCACTATTGCCCCTACCCAGTACTCTATCCATTTCTCTCATCTTTTTCGATTGTCGATTGCCTTGCTTTCATAACCCCAGCGACACTCGAGGGGGCATCTCTAACACTAATACTAGCCTTTACTTATATCCCTTATAAATGTTATACCTTTGTTGGAGCCTGTCTTTCATGTTAGAGTCATGGTACGCCTTCCCAAAGTGTTTCAAATGTAGACATCTATTTTTATGGTGGTCCTTGACTCGCCGGTGAAATGGTTCAAGGGGGTTCCGGGGTGAAGCCCCCAAAGCAAATTTTCATGGGTGGTTTATTAACCCATGGGCAATGGGTAACCGTTATGGGCTATTTTTGGGCCATGGTTTTTTCGGTACCCATTGTTTTGTAAAACTGCCTCTTCAGCTACCTATTGATGTACTTATAAATATATGGACATACAATAGGATTGAGATGAGTGTGTTTTGTGAAGGTGAATAGTGTGTGTGAATTCAAGTGCGAATTCGGGAGGGTTTGTTGAGTGCATCTCCAAACAAGATCTGATTATTGTAATTGTGAAGACTGTTGGCTTGTAATAAAATCTGAGCAAGTGTTCTTGGTGGATGTAGCCCATATTGGTGAACCATGTTAAATATTGTCTTTGTGTTTTGCATATTTCATTTCTGTAATACATACCCAAAATTATATGTAATGTACAGTCAGAAATTGGTTACGAAAGCCCCAATGATGATTACAGATCTCTTCACAAGGTGTTCGGAATCCAGAAAAAGCCCTGTTGAGTATACATTTGCATCCCAAAAATCCTTGTCTAGCCTCTACATGTTTTGTCCTAGCCTTTTCTCTCTTTTTCCTTGTTTTTTGTTGTTATCCTTACAAGACCGCCTCCTTGCCAGGGCGGCAGTCCTGTAACCGTCACCCAAGCCAGGGCGGCGGTCCTGTAACCGTCACCCAGCCAGGGGCGGCGGTCCTGTAACCGTCACCCAGCTGCGGCGGTCCTGTAACCGCCACCCAGGCGGGCGGTCCTGTAATCGTCGCCCTGCCCAGGGCGGCGGTCCTGTACGCGCTTTCCAGAATGTTCTGACGATCGCATCAAGCATGAAAATTCAATTTTCACTCGCATTTCTCAACCACTAAAGCTTGTATTTATGTTTTTGCCGACTGAACAGTGATTTATCTTTGTTTAATGGTGGGAGAGTTCAATTTGAACTTGCCTTCTACTCATTGCAAATGCTATAAATATGTAGCTTGTTTACAAGTAAATGGTCTTGGTTCTTTGGTCTGGAGTCTTCATTCTTGAGCTTTCAGTCTTCAATACTCAGTCCTAGATTTATTTTATGAATCATTTTATCTTTAGCATGGATTAGAATTTTGAGTATTTAGTTATGCCTCACTGTACACCGACAACGATCCTGCTAGGAATCGTATAGGCCAAGCTCTGTTCTCTTGTGCCATCCCTCTCCTACTTGTACTTCGTTGTATTTCTCTGAAGCTGCTATTATTCATTGTTTGAGTACCTGTTGTTTATCATTTTGTTTCATCATCGCTGCAACGACCCTGCTAGGAATCACATAGGCCAAACCAGGTCACTTGTGCCATCCCTCTCCTACTTGTGCTTTGTGCCATTTTTACTTCAAAGTAACTATCATCCCAGTGCCTTCTCTTGCTGATGTTGCTATACTCCTACTCTTTCTGGATTCACGTGAACACACAAGAACGAAGAGATCACTCTGAGGGGACAAGCTACAACACAACTGGATTTGCCTCTGCTCAGTAAACTCTAGGTTTAAATCATCAAAGTTATTATCAAATAGAGTAGTGAATCATTTTATTTCAGTTAAGCTCGCTTTCAATATTGCCAGGGAAGCTGTGGGGAATGATAGTTTCTGAGAAACTATGATTTGTTCCTCACTTCTGAGGTAGGATTGAAGGTTTTCAATTAAGTTAATTAGCTGTCTTTTATTTAGATTCACACATCTGCACAGGTGAATAACCACACCGGGTTATCTCGCTTGTTTAGTTTTAGTATAAAGTAGTTTAATTGTTGCTTGTAATTATAATGTTTCAATCGTATATTTTGTTTAGATTAGTTTCCCTTTCAATAGTAGTATAAATTGTTATTTTCAGTTTAAGTTAATTTGGAGACTTCATAACTAGATTAAACACTTAAATTCTAGTTAGGAGGATAAATCACTAGGGAATTTATGTTACCCGCTCATAGCCTCTAAATCTCCCCTTTGTCATTTTAGCTACCAGGAGATCACACTACCAGATCTTAGTCACTGATCCTCCCATGGTTAGCCATAGGAAAGTTGCTTGCCGATTCTCATCCTTGCTTGTAGCTTTTCTATCATAGAAAACTGACCATAATCCCGGCTGTGACTTCATCTAAGTCACCCACATTTCAAACCACCGGCTGTCTCGGCACGACCTCGGGAGGTCGGGTACGGGGAAGGTCACTTGTTGATTATCATCCTCGCATGTCACTTTTCCATCGTACAAAATTGGTGAACCCGACGTGAAACAAACAAAATTGGTGAACCCGACGTGAAATAAACAACTGTTTCACATTCTCTTTGAGAAGTTTCAAATCTGCTCTCAATCACCTTCACAAATTCCTTCCCATTATTCTGCGGGTATTCATATACCCCCCGAATATGTCGGGATTCGACGCATATGGCAGACCCCTCTTGGGTCTTGAAGCATACTACGTTCAACAGAATAGGCAATCATCACCCTCGCTCTCAGTATGGGGTGACAACTATTCAACTAATCAGTTGTCAACACAAACCCCAAGAATCAGATATAGTTCATCTTTTCAAACTGAGGAGTTAGATCAACCCCCTCGAACCCAACAAACAGAGCCTTCAGGTTCAAACAATATGACGTTTACTGGAGAATCTGGTTCATCTCCTCAAATGCTACTTAGACCACAAATTAGTAGGCAATCAGATCCATACCTGGTCTTAGATGATGGACAATCAATACGTTATCCTAGGAGTGAACAACGCTCCCGGGGAATGTACCCACCTATAGGAGGTTTACAAATACAACCCGAAATCTCTTTTCAAGAAAATACCTCTATGCCACTGCATACAGGAAATATTCTTGGAGAAACTTGGCAAGATAGCGATCAGTTTATGACAGGATATCACATACCTTTACAACACCAAGGTATACAACCAACGCCACTTAGGCAAAGTACCGTGACTTCACCAAATGAAGTCATTTTAACGTTAGTAGAAAGAGTGAGAGGGTTAGAACTTGCTCAATCAAATCAAAATTCTCCATTCATGCAAACAGGAAGCTCCAATCCTCCATACCACTCTGGCCAGGTAGATCTCCTTACAGGGAGTAGGCACGTTAGGCATGCCTCCTCAATATCCACAACAAACGCCAACAAGGCCTATCATCTCTAACACTATTCCTCCCGGTCTAGTGTCGAACAGTCCATTCCTTGACAATACCCCGTCCTACTTAAACATATACTCTAAATCACCACAAGGAGATATGTTCTCCTCTCCCGCATGTTTGCTCAAACACAGGGACCTCCCTATGCCCCTGCCAACGCATACGCTGCACCGTATCAACAACCTATCCCACCACCACTCCCTCAGCAAACACCATCAATGGTCGAAAGCTATGCGATAGGGACTTATTCAGAATATCTAAAGGAACCCTTAGATTTCACCATACGAAGCGTCATGCTTCCAAGACCTCTTCCTGATTTACCCAAGTTCAAGGGTGAGGGAGATCCAAATGCACATATCAAAGCTTACGCTACAGCCATACGGGAATTACTCCCTTGGGATGGGGTTATTGCTAAAATATTCCCTAAAACCTTGGAAGGCATTGCTCTCGATTGGTATTACAGAATACCTGAAGCCTCCATACATTCATTTAAACAACTCGTGTCAGAGTTCATCAAGGCCTTCGACATGAACAAACTGTTGAGAACAGGAATCAGGGAATTCTTACACATCAAACAAGAACACAACGAATATGTTGCCCATTTCATTCAAAGGTGGCGTACAGTTCTTTATTCTTCAGCAAGTGCTCCAAATATGGATCAGATGGAGCTATGTGATTTATTCCTTCATTCTCTCAACAGAGAGGTGAAGGAAGAAGTCCAGAAGTTCCCACTAAGAACTTACGATGAAGTACTTGAGAGCGCTCTCCGAATAGATCAAGCAACGATAGATAGTGGTCGTAAGACATATGGAGCAAACAGGAGGTTAATCACCCCCAACTAGAACACTACAACTTATCCTACTACAACGAATGTTGATCAAGGACTCAATATCCTTAATGAAAACCATGGGGTTACAACAGATGGATTCACTGATCAAGTCAAAGGACCAAATGTTGTGAACACCCCGGCACCTACTAACAATCAACGCAATAATAACTTCACCCCAGTGATCAATACGGAGGATTCTAATCATCCTCCACAACAGCAAATCCAGCCACAAGGCCTTGCTCGGGGCCCAGATGGATATCAAAACCAAAGCCAAAGGCCACAACCTCGAAATTTCAACTATAACAACCAGCAGCCCAATCAGAACTTTGGGCCACAACATGATTCAAACCGACGACCACGGAACTATAATCCCAATCTATATTGTGGTTTCCACAAAATCAGGGGTCATGACACTAGGACTTGCCATGACTATAATAAATTCATGCAACGCTTGCCAGAAGAACAAAAACAACTTTTCATAGATATGTTCTTGGCAGATCCTGCGTCACCAGCACCAAATACTTTTGCAGGGGCAGTTTCCCCTCAAAATGCACCTCTCAAGATCTTCAATGATCCTTTCCCAAATCATTATAACAATAACAGGTTAGATCCAAATGGGAAAAACAAAGGTATCATAATAAGAAATAACAATCAAGACGCCTCAACTCCTGACAACTCTCAGATTGCTCCTAACCTAAGTTCAAATGGTAATACAAAAATCTTGGGATTAGTTGAGCTAGAGGTTGAGCGTGAAATTAATGCAACAACTCAGAAAAAGGAGTATGTTTCACAACCCCTACCCGATATTTTCTCCACACGAGATGAAGTTCCTACAAATGCTAAACCGGTAAGATCCTATGATTTAATATACGAGGTGGCAAAGACAAATAAAGATAAGTCAATTTCTGTGGAAACAGTCTCCACTAAAGCCACAGCAGGAATTATGAAACTCTTGGAGAATGACGAACCGATCTTTCTCCCATTCGAACCTCAAGGAATGGGTAGTCTTCTCGGCATAGCATCTCTTCCCTCCGATGACCTAAATCTAGATATAAACATGATAGAATTAACAAGTGAAGAAAGGCAATTTAAAACTGAAACGATGCCTATCAAAACCATCTCTAGGCACTGCCCTATTCTAAAGCCTAGTTTCGACCCATGCGTGTCTAAAGCTAAGTTTTCCCTATCCATGGGGCAAGACCTCATCATTAACACAATGCTCACTATGAGAGAGAAGGTCGAGCAGCATAGTCATGCTCACCCACATGTCATCTCTCAAAAACATGACAAAGAGGCATGCGAACACCTCTTTCAGAAAAATGTTTTTAATAATGGGACATATACACCTCTGGGCAAGGGTTGTAAGTTCAAACCCAGAATGGTAGGCCCTCATCAAGAAAATGAAAAATTTGAGGATAATGGTTCTCCGCTGTGTACTTCTAGGGGTGAAGAATTCGATATTCGTCAACTTTCTTCACCTTAGACATCATGACATATGGTTCCACCTACATTTTCATATGTACATGGTTGCAGTTGCATTACATTAGTAATTTAGTTGGTTCATTTTGTTCACTCGTTTCATAAATATTGTAGTCCAGGAACTTACTCTTAAGTAATCTGTTACAAATTTATGAAGATATTGGCAAAAATATTCAAATCACATCTCTTCAAACATCATCAAGTACTTTCAAATCTTCTCATCAAGTTTGACAGACAAACATTGACGGAAACCATACCAAGACCTGCATACTTGGCTTTGCTCTTTCTTTCTACTAGGTAAAGTTGTCCTTGCCTACGGTCTGTTCTAGAAGCTTCTTGGTGTCACATCTATCCCTCTTAAAATCTCTTGGAACGAAAGGATATCCCAAAGTCATAGATCAAAAATGTCAAAATCAAATGCAATCAAAAGCACCAAGCAAACAAAATATTTTATTTTACACACTTCTTTGCCCCATCAACCTTCGGTGATAAGCCCACATCTCTTACTGGTGATGTGAGGTTGGGAAAGGAAAGAAGTGCCCTTACTCACCTATATCTTGCCTTTGGTGACAAACCCATGCTTCTTACTAGTGGCATGAGGCAAGGTGTGGGGGGTCCAGTCACACAAACTAACAAATCTTGGTATGCTAAAAACACAAGTCAAATTCTGTTAAAAGAAGGAAAATATCCAAACATCCAAATTCCAAAGAGATCAAATCCTCAAAACCAGATTTTGTTCAACCAGGTTGCCATTTATGAATCTAAGTCTAGATAAACTGAAAAGTAAGTGGCCTTCTAAGCTTGGTAGTAGTTCTGAGTAGGGTGGGTGTGTAGGTCCAAATTTGGTTCTTGTTCTTGTTTTGTATGTCTCTCATCATTCCACTCAAATCAAACTCATACAACTTGTGCCCTTCCCAATTCTTGGTGTTGAGCCCTTGCATCTTACTAGTTGCATGGATTTGGGATTGGGGCAAGTTCATCTCTTTATCGCTACACATTCATCACGTTTTGCCAACATAAGAAGAAATCACAAACATTGTCTAAAGAGGCCAAAAGTTCAAAACTACAACATGATCGTCATCACATATCAGCATTGCAAAAGCAAATAAAGTAAAAACATTCTGTTTAACATTTGTTATCACTTGTCATCCATTGCATACATTCTGAAAAGCATGTGAAAGTTGGTGGCATTTCGACACACGGGCATGTCAGGTATAGCCTCTAACTCCCCATTTTGGGACCGCCATACTCGGACCCAACGTTTTATGCCTCTTCATGGCTAAAACGCTTCTCCGAGGGGGCAATATGTACGTACCCAAAATTGTATGTACTGTACAGTCAGAAATTGGTTACGAAAGCCCCAATGATGATTAAGATCTCTTCGCAAGGTGTTCGGAATCCAGAAAGCTTGTTGAGTATACATTTGCATCCCAAAAATCCTTGTCTAGCCTCTACATGTTTTGTCCTAGCCTTTTCTCTCTTTTTCCTTGTTTTTTGTTGTTATTTACAAGACCGCCTCCTTGCCAGGGCGGCGGTCCTGTAACCATCACCCAAGCTAGGGCGGTGGTCCTGTAACCATCACCCAGCCAGGGCGGCGGTCTTGTAACTGCCACCCAAGCCAGGGCGGCAGTCCTGTAATCGTCGCCCTGCGCAGGGCGGCGGTCCTGTACGCGCTTTCCAGAATGTTCCGACAATCGCGTCAAGCGTGAAAATTCAATTTTCACTCACATTTCTCAACCACTAAAGCTTGTATTTATGTTTTTGCCGACTGAACAGTGATTTATCTTTGTTTAATGGTGGGAGAGTTCAATTTGAACTTGCCTTCTACTCATTGCAAATGCTATAAATATGTAGCTTGTTTACAAGTAAATGGTCTTGGTTCTTTGGTCTGGAGTCTTCATTCTTGAGCTTTCAGTCTTCAATACTCAGTCCTAGATTTATTTTATGAATCATTTTATTTTTAGCATGGATTAGAATTCTAAGTATTTAGTTATGCCTCACTGTACACCGACAACAATCCTGCTAGGAATCGTATAGGCCAAGCTCTGTTCTCTTGTGCCATCCCTCTCCTACTTGTACTTCGTTGTATTTCTCTGAAGCTGCTATTATTCATTGTTTGAGTACCTATTGTTTATCATTTTGTTTCATCATTGCTGTAACGACGCTGCTAGGAATCGCATAGGCCAAGCCAGTTCACTTGCGCCATCCCTCTCCTACTTGTGCTTCGTGCCATTTTTACTTCAAAGTAATTACCGTCCCAGTGTCTTCCCTTGCCGATGTTGCTATACTCCTACTCTTTCTGGATTCACGTGAACACGCAAGAATGAAGAGATCACTCTGAGGGGACAAGTTACAACACAACTGGATTTGCCTCTGCTCAGTAAACTCCAGGTTTAAATCATCAAAGTTATTATCAAATAGAGTAGTGAATCATTTTATTTCAGTTAAGCTCGCTTTCAATATTGCCAGGGAAGCTGTGGGGAATAATAGTTTCTGAGAAACTATGATTTGTTCCTCACTTCTGAGGTAGGATTGAAGGTTTTTCAATTAAGTTAATTAGCTGTCTTTTATTTAGATTCACACATCTGCACAGGTGAATAACCACACCGGGTTATCTCGCTTGTTTAGTTTTAGTATAAAGTAGTTTAATTGTTGCTTGCAATTATAATGTTTCAATCATATATTTTGTTTAGATTAGTTTCCCTTTCAATAGTAGTATAAATTGTTATTTTCAGTTTAAGTTAATTTGGAGACTTCATAACTAGATTAAACGCTTAAATTCTAGTTAGGAGGATAAATCACTAGGGAATTTATGCTACCCGCTCATAGCCTCTAAATCTCCCCTTTGTCATTTTAGCTACCAGGAGATCACACTACCAGATCTTAGTCACTGATCCTCCCATGGTTAGCCATAAGAAAGTTGCTTGCCGATTCTCATCCTCGCTTGTAGCTTTTCTATCATAGAAAACTGACCATAATCCTGGCTGTGACTTCATCTAAGTCACCCGCATTTCAAACCACCGGCTGTCTCGGCACGACCTCGGGAGGTCGGGTACGGGGAAGGTCACTTGTCGATTATCATCCTCGCATGTCACTTTTCCATTTGTCTTAGCTAGGTTGTAGAACTATTTTAGGTGGTATTTCTTATCTCATTTAATTTAGCATTAAGAAAAGTACACATGCACACAAGAACCTTCTAATTAAGTGTTAGCAAGAGCAACAAATCATACATCTAGTAGTTGAAGGATCTTCCCTGCTATATCACAAAATATATGAGTATACCAAGAGAGTCACATGGTAGATTCCTTCCAAAAATATCTTCACAAGAATTCATAACATCCTCTAGTCAAAGTAAGGAAATTGATCAAGAATTGGAGGCACCATCATCCCCTGTCAGATAAGAAACAAAATTACCACCTTTGGAATTATTAGATTAGTCACCTGAAGGAAGTGGAACTTCTAGGAGAAGGCTTATTACTCAAGATCCATGTAGGGTGAGTTTCGATTCTCAATTGAGTAGTCAACCTCCTACTCCTGATTTTTCACTTTCCCTAAGGCATACCACTTACCACATTAATTGGGAGGAAAATTTACAAAATATTTTTAAAATGACACGAGAAGCTGAGAGGAGTACCTGATAGGACCTTTACCTATCCAATCCAATTAGGAAGATGATGATACATCAATGAAAAATATCTCACCTGCACATTTACCCACATTTAGAGGGATGTCATCTGAATATCCTAACTAATTTTTGTTTGGGTTCAAGGTACTATGTCAGACCTATGATTATAAAATAGATAATCAAAAACTCAAGTTGTTTCCATCCACTTTGAAGGATGTAGCAATGAGGTGGTTCATGGGATTACCATCTAACTCTATTAGCACTTAGGCACAAATGGAGACTGCCTTCCTAGATAAATACCAAGATTATTGTGGAGGGAGAAATAGGAAGAAAGAATTCTTCAAAATCAAGCAGGAGGAAGATGAAAACATAGAAGACTATTTAGACAGATTCCTCTTTGTTAGCAAAAAGATGTGGATTTTTGCTTTCAAGAGGAGTTAAGTAAAACCATTTTTCTTAAAGGTTTAGATGATGAATCTAGGGAAGCCCTTAACTTGATAGGAGGATGAGACATTGATCCGATAAGAATGAATGAAATTAAAGAGATTTGTAGAAGCTATTCCAAAACGAGAGGTGGACCTAGAAAAGAAAAATCAGTGAAAAAGTCTAAATCCAGATATGAACAAACTAATGGATGTAGTTAGCAAACTTTCAAAATAGACATTTTAGTGCAATTAACCTCTACTATGGATGGATTACAAGCTAAAGCAAATTCCAAAATTGAATCATTGGCTATGTATTGTCATAGATGCAGGGAGAATCATGCATTAAGAGACTGTCCTTTGGATAAAATAGAAATGTGTCTTATCTATGAATCTAAAGAACATGATACTGATGTTTGTTCTTTACTTCCCATTATTAAGAATCAACTTAAACAAACCAGTGCCTCATCTATAATAGAAGAATTGAATTTTGTTCAGAGACAACCTAACCAAGGGCAGTTTATGCCAAGATTAGTTCCTAATCCATGGACGATGCCATGGGCTACTCAGTCAGTACCAAAAAATTGGGGACAACCACCTTGGGTACCTCAACCAACTTGGAACCCTCAAGATTGGGAAAATCAAGCTTGGTATGCTCAGGGACATCAAAAACCATCGGTTGGTTAAGGAAAATCCTTATGCTTGGCCACAACCTAGATGGAAACCCTAGTAATTATGCTCAAGGAAGAACATATCCAAATCAGAATCAACAGGCCATCATATGGGACCCCCTACAACAAAATTCACAAAATGATAATGTAGTCCAAACACAATATTCCAGAACAGCTAGTAGCAAATCCAAGAAACAAAATAAACAACTCCTTGTTTATGGAACATAACCAAAAAAATTATTTGATTTACATGCTATGGATTATAAGGATATTCAAACTAGATCTGGGAAAATCATTAATAACAATCCATCCCTTATAATCACTGAAATGATAGAAGAAAATGAAATTCCCTAGCAGTACTGTTGTTCCAAAAGAGGATATAGAAAGAAAAGAAAAGGAGACCAGATAGCAACACTACTGAGACTCCATTTCCAGAAAGATTCAAAGAAGCTATATAGAAATCAAAGAGTTTGAATTGGTACAGGAATTAAGGAAATTGAATATTAAAATACCACTGTTACAAGCAATTAAAGGACATTCTAGAATTGAACAAATTAATCAAAATAGTTATGTTTGAAAAATCCTGGAAGGAAGAAACAGTACCCCAAGACTATCAAAGTAGATGGGAAACTTGCTGATTTATTAACAGGAAAACTTTTACTTCCCAAATACGGAGATCCTGGAAGTCATGTTATTTTTGTTTCTATATGAAATAATGATGTACATATTTTTTTGATACATTTGGGAGTTACTATCAATGTAATGACAGTGGATACTCTAACAACATTACCATTAATGGGTATACAACCTACTAATACCATATTGCAGATGGAAGATCAGTCTGTAGCAAAACCAGAAGGAATTATTGAAGACATGACAGGTAATGGTGGAGTCATGGGAATATCCAGTTGAATTCCTTATACTGCAGCTAAAAGGTAAAACATTGGGTTGTCCCATTAATTTTGGGTAGACCATGGTTAGTTATAGTTTCTTGCTTTAATAGATTACAGGTTAGGTTATATGAACAATCTCAAATGGTTTGAACTCTAAACAAATTTACTTATATCCTACTGCACAACCTTTTACTGACAATCATGAACAATTATGGGTTGATTCTCCTGAAAATTTAACTTAAGCCCAAACTCATTTTCTGTGGCTCATGATCAAGGATAACATGGTTCATGTAAGAGAATTAGATGAGTCTACATTAATCCATCCATTGGATGAGACATCAAGCTCATGAAGCTCACCAAGTCCATCTAAAATAGTTCTGGAATCCTGTGGCTATAGGTTTAGAAAACAAAATCACATTAACTTCCTGAACCATGACAATAGCAATTCTACTTTAGATGTATACCTCAATAACATCCATGAAAATGGGGTGATAATTTCTCATGGACATTCAACGTGGCTATGAATCAATCCCTTTATGGCTCCATTACCTTCTTATAGGGTTCTTTTGGAAGTGCAACTGACTAGCATCCATTGATTTGGCAAGTACCTAGTAATGGAGGAAGTATCCTCCCATGCATAAGAGATTAATCTAACATAATACACTCATTAATGTCCTTATTCCAGCATCTTGTCTCAAAGAAATTTATAAGAAAGATGCATGTTACATACAATATGTTGTTACTACATGTATGTCCAGTACAAGATACTTTAACCGTGACCACCATTGATTTCCTCACAAATTCTAGGTTGGTGATCACAGGTATGGTTGTATTTGAACCAAACATAACGTTGAAAAGTTCCAAATAGGTAAAACATTGGACCTATTTACATACTGGGTCGACACAATCATCAAGAAAATAGATTGTTAATGCATGTTTTAAACTAATTTTACTAAAGCTTATCCTAGGTTGCAATCTATGTTCAATATGGAACTTCTCGGGGCATATTTTCTTCCCAAGTATCTAGACACTCATCACATCTATATGGTGCATACAGTTAAACCAGTTAGGTCAGCATCATTTAAGATCCTAATTAACTTGGCCTCCAGGGATATATTGATCGGATCATAGATACAAGTGTAAAACTATTACAAGTAGGAATTAACAAATTCCCCTATAACTCAGATGAGTCAAGGAAGGTACTACTCACTAAAATTCAAATTCAATTAAAGCTTCCACATCTGGTTTAGACCTAGGCACAATGGGGAATCCATGTGCTTGACTCAAAGGGATGAATGAAGCCACAATAAGAGACTATGGTCCCTTACCGACCATAGATCAAGTCCTAGATAATGGTTTCAGTTTCATAATAATTTCCATTTTTTTGATGAAATTTAATTGGTATACATAAGATTAGTAGTTGCTCGAAGGCCTTTAGCGAAAAAAATACATTTACATTTGCAAGAGGAACCTTTGACTATTGAGATGTTAACATTTAGTTTATGCAATGTCTTCCTAGTGAGCCAAATTTCTAGAAAGTATGTACTTGTAATAGATAATTGCTGATTCTATAACATATAATTTCATAAAACTGAGGAAAAGTATGGCCATGACAAGGTGGTGGGGCTTTTCTTGTTCTACATAAATATTTTATTCTTAGGAATCGATCTATTTTCATGTCTATCTATGTTGACAGAGTGATATCATTGTTTTGTTTTAACATTAAACCTGTCTAATTGGTCATGACTAATGCATGTTGATGGTGGATGTTAGGGATTGTATTAAGATTACCATAGTTCAAATTAGTATTGAATTCAGTTGGATCTTTAGATAGAAGTTAAGGGTTTATTTTAGACTTTAGTGTGGATAGTCCTGATATCTCTTCCACACAGATTACTTTCATAAAATCTCTTCAATTATCTTAGGGCAAACTGAGTACTATTTAGGTACTTGGATTGCAAATATGTGTCAATTTAGTATAGATTGCTTCCCCCATGTTTAATTTTCTAACCAAGCACTATGAATCCCTTATAGCTGGATGTGAAAAGTATCAGCATGCATATTGAAGAAATTAATTTAAAATTAACAAGTACCCCAATGTTGAGAGGATTTCAATTGGGAAAAATCCATTTTCATATCCAAACAGATGCCTCAAATTATTCCATTGGTGCATTTTTGGGATAGAAATATGATGAAGGAAATATGTATGCCATTTATTATCTTAGAAATAATCTTACTCCCACTAAAAATAATTACACCACCACTGAAAAAGAATTTCTTGTTGTGATTTATGCAATCAATAAATTCAAACATTATATTATAGGGTACAAGATATTTGTACACATAGATCATTCAACAATCAAGTATTTAATGAACAAACTAGTGGTTGGAGGAAGAATAATTCAATGGTTATTACTTTTGCAAGAATTTGATATTACCATTGTGGAAAATCCAGGTAAATATAATGTGGTAGCTGATTTTTTGTCAAGACTAACCACCACGGGGGAGTAAGATCCAGTCAAGGATAACTTTCCAGATGAACAACTATTTGCAATCTCAGCAAGTACACCATGGTTTGCTGATATGGAAAATTATCTTGCAACAAGGAAGTTTCCTCCTTCTTTCATTAAGAAACAAATAAAGAAGTTAATCAAAACCAGTACATAATTCAAATGGTTGAATGGAATGCTATTTAAATGTGGCTTTGAATTTTTTTCGTGTAGGTGTGTAAGAGAGGATGAAATCTTTGACATCCTCAGAGCATGTCATGATGAACCAAGTGGAGGACTCTATTCGGTGAAAATAACAGCTCATAAGATACTTGGCATTGGTTATTATTGGCCATCTCTGTACAAGGATGTGAAGAGGTATATCAAGTTGTGTGATTCTTGTCAAAGGATGGGATAGCCAACTTTCACCAATGAAATGCCTCTTCAACCTCAAGTTGTGGTTAAACCATTTGAGAGACGGGAATTGGATTTTTTGGCCCCTTTAATCCTCCTTCACAATGGAAGGAATATATTCTTGTGTGTACTGACTATGAGATAAAATGGGTAGAAGTGTAGGCATTGACAAATGCCACTGAGGAAGCAGTTGCTGATTTCCTTTGGAACAAAATTATGATAAAGTTTGGAGCACCGAGGAGCATAGTTTCAGATCAGGGACCAAAATTCATGTCTAATATGATCCAAGTTTTCACAAGGTATTACCAAATCAATCATAGGAAGACATCTCCTTACCACCCATAGTCAAATGGACAAGCTGAAGTAACAAATAGAGAATTGGAGAACATCCTTACCAAAACAGTTGAAGCTGGGAGAAAAGATTGTGTAAAAAGACTACCTGAAGCTTTCTGGGCTTATAATACAACTTGGAAAACTACAATAGGGTTTTCACCATATGAATTAGTCTATGGGAAAAATCCCTTATTGCATATAGAGTTTGAACTTTAGACATTGAGGACATCAGTTAAGGTGGGAATTGAGTTGAATGCAGTTCAAAAAGAAAGAATGCTTCAACTTAATGAGTTAGATGAATTAAGGATGGAAGCACTTCAATAGATAGAGATAATTCAAGAGAAAAGGAAGTAATGGCATGACACACATATCATGAAAAAGAAATTCAAAGTAGGATACTAGGCATTGCTGTTCGATTCTACGTAGAAAAATATCAAGGGAAAATTGAGAACCAGATTGTTAGGACCCTATGAGACTTGAGAAGATATTTGACAATGGTTCTATTCAGTTACTTCACATTGATAGCAGTAGCAGAACACTCTTGGTCAATGGACATAGGCTGAAACTCTATAGGAAGCCTCCCACTAAGGATGAATTCTTGAGGAAGATTAAAGCAGATAAAGAATTTGATAATATGGAAGAACCCAGTTCTTCCAAAATGATCAAATAACCAGATGATAGATCCTGAATAAAGGGAAGAAGATGAAAACTAGTAAATGGTGTTTTCTTCCCCCCCATAAATAAATAAATAAATAAATAAAATTAAAAAAAAAAAGAAAGAAAAAAAAAGAAATTATCTCAAAGGTCAATTGAAAACCAACAAATGGCGATTGACCTCTTCTTTTGGCTAGTTCAAATAAAAGGGAATTCTTTTGAATTCTAGATGTCTTATCTAATCATGTTTTATTCCACTTGTAGGAATGACGAGTCATCATAGCAAAAAAATTACATCATCAAGGATGGTAATTATATCTTTTAACTTATTTAGGGTTGAATTAAATGTTTGCATGTGTGATTTGACTTAATTTAAAAGTAGGTATGATGAGTCATTTATTTATACATTATGGTTACAAGTGTGTAATCATGAAGATGATTTGGATGGAATAAGTGGCGGCATGGTTATAATTAGTAATAATTATTGAAAAATCAAGTGAAATAAGCTACAGAGATATTTTGAGGGAGGAGTAGTGAACTAAGCTTGTGTTCCACAACAAATAACAGAGGTTCCGCAGCCAAATTCGTTAGTTTTGCAGCTAAGAAAGAGGGCCTGTAACCATTTTGCACAAAATCAAAATAGACAGAACTCGAGCTGATATGGGGATTAAAAAAAAATCAGAACTAGAGGATGATTCCTAGCTGGTCGCAGATGAAGAAGTGGCATTTATCTTTGAGCATGCAGGATGGCTAGAGTTCCTGAAGAAATTTTCAAGGCATAATGATGAATTGGTAAGAGAATTAGTCAGAAACCTAGAGCAATCCAAGACAAACACATGAGAATATCTTTATTAATTTTTATGTAAATACTGTAAGTACGTGTAGGGTGCCAATGTGCAGTTCCCACAACCTGGCAAAGGGAATTTGAGAACTGTTGAAGTCTTACTACAATAAGGATAAACTGAAACCCCAGTAATCTACAATAAAAACTAAAAATCATTAAAAGGGTTTGAGGGCCATTTTCCCAAACCATTTGACAGGGTAGCATTTGGATAGTGAATGAAATATGTAAACCTTGTGATGGTCAATTTGGGTATGTGGGAAAAGAAGTCTTAAAAAATGCGTCATAATATGAAATTGGAGCCACAAAACCATGGAATACATAATAAAAATTCCATGGTTTCTGTTTTTTCTATCCATAACATGGATCAGCGGTTTATTCTGGAGGTATTGGTAAATCAGGGGATCATGGTTCCTAATTCATCTTAATATGAAAGCAACCATATCTATTGAAGAAAGTGGAGAAGAAAATTTGGGGAAAGTTTCTTGGAAAAGTTCAAGAAAAAAACCCTAATTATTATTAGGAAAATTCCAGCCCCAGTCTCCCTTCAACTAATCTTGGAAAGTGATACCACTGTAGAAGCAACAAGGGAAAGGGAAAGAGATAATATACCAAAAAGAAGAAGGTATGTGAGAAAGATCAAAATAGCATAACCTTTTGTACCTTTGAAGGACATTCCTTCTTCTGTAGCAGCTTCAAGGGAGCTAATATGTCTTTAACGATGATAGCTCACCCATGCAAGAGCAAGAAAGAACAATAAGAAGAAGGCTCTAGAAGAAAATCCAATGAGGGATGTTGGAATTTCCCGAGAAGAAAAATCATAAGGAGTTCAAGCGAAAACCCTGAGGGAGGAGTGAGAAGGGAAGGATGGAAAATGAAGCTACTGATATTTTGGGCAGCATGGCCATGACTCCTCCTGAGCCAAGCCAAGTTGAGATGGACAGAGGAGATGAGAGACTTGAAGAGAAAGATTTTCAAGACTTGTTGAACCATCAACATGCCACAGGAAGACGAATTGGACATCTTGAGAAAGAAATTGAAAAAATTTCCTCTGATAGAGGAAGAAAGAATTCCCAACTCCTCAAGTAATTTTCAGAGGAAGAAGAAATACAGCAAGTTAAACAAGCTTTGTTCTGTTAGCGTAGAGCTCATTATAGAGAAAAGGATGAGGGAATTGGATTTCCTAAAAACTAAATTAAAATAAGGGAAATGGTTCATTGAGAGCGTAACAACTCTCTAAACAAGATTGAGAATTATCAGCACCTAAGAAACAAACTGATAGAAAAGAGGAAAGAATGTAGCCTTCTAGGAAAACAGAAATGTTGTGTCCACAGTCTTCTGCCATAGATGCTTTAGTTTACCTATTTCACTCAAACAAAACTATGGAATGACACTTGCAGGGAATCAAAGAAGCCAAAACAATCAAAATGAAGAATTCACTAAAGACCACCGGTGGGAACTCCTTACTATTTCCTGCGAAGAAGGGAAGTAATTTCCCCTACAAATCTGATTGGAGTTAGAAAGGGAAAAAGAGTTTATGAACAATATATTCCCAAAAGTCAATGAAAACCTACAAAGAAAAATTGGATGGAAATGCTGAAACAAGGTGCCATATAATTCTCACCCCCATTTCTCCTTGGAAAACTATGAACGTCAAGATCCTACTGAATTTGAAGAGTAAGAGAGGAAAATAGAAGGAGTTGGGTACAATACATCTAAGTTTAAACATTGGAAAATCAAGTTTTAGCCATTTTATCTTAGCAATCAAATGGAATGCAAAACATATAACCCCACTTTTGAAGAAATAACGTTTGTATAAAGGACTACAAACAAGTAGTTTGGGGGGGGAAAGGATGAGGCAAAATATTTCTGATTAATGTAAATATATGATCTCACTTACTCTCCTTTTTATTAAATTGTGATTACAGTTGGTTGGACTTTAAGTTGATCTTAATGGGTTAGGATGTAATTTTCTATCTTTTGATGATTTTCTGATTCTATTGTTTAAAAAGATCTAAAATTCCATGACAAAGTGTGTGTTTGAAATTCCAAATTTTGTAATAAACAAGCTAAATCAGTCAAAGAGGAAATGAAGCAGGTAGCATTCATATGTTTTTTTGGTAGCATCTTATCCCCAACACCAATAGTTCTCAAACTTCCAAGCTAGTTCTAGAAATCATAAAAACACATTCATCATTTAGTTATAAATTTTGTGGACTACTTCCGAACCTCAGTATTAGTTCGGGAATTTTGCAGACTTTACTTCGAAAAACTTGGGTTAAGCTCTGGAACTCTCATGGTTTATCCTTAACAATTGCCTAGGGTCTGGAACTTCCCTAAAGTTTCAAAACGATGGGACCGTATCTTTTAACCACATTAGAGGAGTTTGCCATCTAAAACCCTTTCAATCAGGAAAGGATGAGAAGATTTATGAACACAGATCCAAGGATAATTATCTTACAGCTGTCTGATCAGCCACAAATCTGACTCAACATCTATTCTGGGCATAATTCGATTTCATCAGAATCGTTGAGACAACTATGATTGTAAAATGTATATAAAAGTAGACCTGTAGTAGATAGATATATAATAGATAGAATATGATATGAAATAGATATAGAATAGAAAAGAGAAATATAAACTAACTACTTAGATCCCGTATGTTTTGTAATATCGAATGTTTTATCAATAAAATAACCAATCCTATTTGAGAGAATTCTGAATTGTTAAATCTCGATTCAAGGAGGAGCAAGGGCCCACTCCCCCAAGGACCAGGATATTTATTTATTTGGTATTTATATTTCTTTAATAAATATCTTAGATCTATTAATTTTGTATTGTTTTAATTCTTCCAGTTAAGCTTCGTTTTATACTTGTTCCTGCAGGTGTTTAGATAGATTCTTTTATTTCTTGCAACCATTTTCAAGCATTCTGAATTGAGTGTGTTTATTTGTAAAAGCAAGTGTGTTTAATTTCAGAAGAAAGTGTGTTTGTTTCCATTCTTCACAGTGTGTTTCCTTTCAGCAAATATTTCAGTGTGTTTAATTTCAGCAAGAATTCATAGTATGATTTAAATAAGGTTTTACAAAGAAGTCCTTAAGACATTGAAAAGATCCCCAAAAAAAATAAAATAACTAAAGTCAAATACTAGATCGATAAGATTAATCTTGTTGCATATAGCTTTAGACACATCCCTGGTTTGATATGAAATCAACAAGAAGTTGATTAAATTAAGGGAATAATGACACCCATCACTTTAGGTATTGGATCTACTACTTCATCTTCCTTGGCTCTAGCCATACCGGAGTGGCTGTTTAGACAGACTCCCAAGAAAAACAAGAAGGTTCCTTTAGGAGATGTGATAGATCTCAGTATATTGGAGTCCATGCCCAAAAGATAGGCCAAGAGATCAAGGAAACCGTATCAATTTTAATAGTTAATCCATTAGGAGAGCGTGTGATAGAAGTAACTACCCCTGTTAAGGGGAAAACTAAAGAAACCATCAAAACAAAAAACTATCAAATCTCAAAGTCCTCGTTAGGGTAGGCTACTCATGAAGGAGCCAAGAAGGATGTACACACTACTCTTTGGGCCCTTTTGGAGAAATATGAAAAAGAAAAGGCTTCCAAGGATGAGCTTAAGGCCAAAGTTGAGCAACTCACTGCACTGCTACGTAGGGTAACACAGCCCATTCCATCCACTGACATCTCAAATACTACAACCTTGATAATTTCATCTACCATCGATGATATTTACTATCATGAGCTCGAGAAGCTAGGCCAGAAAGGGAGAATAGTGAATGGATGGATGGAAAGGATCTTGCAAGAGGCCAATCCTTTGATTAAAGAATTCTTTGAGATTTATACTAATTTACAGATTGCAAAAAACACCATTTCTAAGATGGACGAATATTTCTCTGAAGATAATAATAACTTGAAATTAACTTTGGCAACATGGAGTGACATTAGAGGAGAAGCTTTTGATTTACTTCTGTAGGAGGAGGTAATTGATGATGCCTCTAAATTGCTCGAATATCAAAAGGCTATGGAATTATGGTGTCAGGTTCTGTAAGATCTGATTAAGAAATTGGAGGATAAACAGATGGATATTGCGGATGCCCTCAATGATATCTCAGAGGATTTTGACAATGCCAACTACAAGTTCTTCAATGAAAATATCGATGCTCTTCCCGAAGACCAAACTAATGAAAATTTCAAAGATTTGGTGAAGTGGGATGATGATGTTGTGAGGAATTTCAATAGTAAATCCATTGATCGACTGGTTCTATGTCATAATTTCATAGGGAGACTTAGGAAAGTCACGAATAAGCTTCAAAGGTTTCCAGCTAGGATCACGAAAGAAATTGAGACAATGGACATAGTAAATCACTATGCGTTTGGACCTGGAGATGAAGAAACTCAGGGCATTGTCAAGTGATTCTTTGAGTATAGACATCGAATGGATGTTTGGGAGGAAGGATGACAAAAACTTCCATGGAAAGGAGAAGCAAGTGAATCAGGCCAAAGCTGAGTGGCCATGAAAGGACATGTTCAAGCTCTGAAATCAGTCAAAGTTGCAGGGTTGACTTGGTCAAATTTTTGCAACAAATTTGCTATTTTTATGGGAGCTTGTTCCCTTTTATTAATGACATTACTATTTTTAGTTGAGGGTTATGTTGGTGCAATTTCTAGGTTTGCACATTTTGCTTTAATTTCCATGTTCCATTTTTGCTCCAAAACGTCCATTTGCTCGAGTGGGTGATCTGTAACTCATTTTTCCAGTTGAATGCATTGAAAATGCCCTCATTGTTTTTATTCTACCCCATTTTGAAACAAAATCCAAGTTTCCCCCTTGTTGTACCCCAATTTTTTCACTTATACGGGCTGTGTTATTTTTCCTTGCCAAATCGTGCAAAAACCCGTGTTTGATCGAATCCGAGTCTCTAGAAGTTGAAATCTTAATCCCTAGGCTGAAATTGATGATAAAAAGTGATTCAATCAATTCAAAACCATGAAATCTACCTTCCCTATCAAAAAATTTGATTTCTAGGGCATCCTTTGTATTTTTCACATTTTGACTAGCTCTCGGGCTATTAAATTTATCATTGTAACCTTTATGCTGACATGGCAGGCTCCTATTGGCTGAGGACAGTCGAAAAAATGTTATAACTTGTTATTTTTTGAAATTTTGGTGAAGGGAAAATTTTGGTTTGCGGCCTTGCCTGCTACATTAAAATCACTACATGGCACAATGTGATTGGTCGACGAATTGGCGGGTGGCGGAAATGCCTTAGGAATTTTGGCTTTCATTTTGTAAAATTATCAAAATCAAATTTTGGCCCAAAGGGCCCGCAATGAATGGGAAGGTGACAAGTGACAGAGAGCATGCAGATGGTGGGGGAGTTGGAGAAAATTTTATTGTTTTTGGCTCATAGGTTTCAAGGGAAATTTTTGACCTGAGGGCCCGCCTCCAATTAGAAGTTGACACATGTCCAAAAATTCAGCATGGAGAGGCGAGTGCCTAGAAAATTTTGTTGTTTTTCAGCTTAAGGGGGAAATTTTGGACCCAAAGGCCCGCAATGAATCATAGAGTGACACATATGCAAAGGGATGAAATGGAGGGGCGGAGGTTTGGAGAAATTTGAAGTTTTTTAACTTCATTGGGTAAAAAGAAATTTTTGATGCCGAAGTCCCACCACCAATAAGAAGTGGACACGTGTCAAAAATTTGGTGGAAGTTTGGAGCATGGAGAAAAGGTTGAAAAATTTACAAACTTTGGTGAAGTTTTCAAAGTCAAAATTTTTCCCGTGGCCCCAACAAGGAAAATTTGGAGGTGTGCCCCCACAGCTAATCAGGGGGTGACACGTGGCATTTTTCAAATGTCAAAAAAGAGAGATCGGTCCCGCATGGAGTTTTGATGCTTGCAGAGGTTTGAAGGAAAAAAATTTAGGGTCGGTCCCGACAGCGAATGGGAGACTGCCACGTGGCAGAGGAGAGAGTGGGTGTTTGGGCCCCCGCGGGGAAAATTTTCAAAATTTTCCCGGGGTCAAAAATAGGTCGCAAATGCAAATTTTAAAATGAGGGCCCGGTCCAATGGTATTTGGACACATGCCCCACCTCATCCAAAGGGAAAAAAGGGTATTTTCGAGGGAATGTTCAAGATCTGATCTGACACTTGGAGGGCAGAGATTTAAAGTTGATTTAATTGACGGTTGTTGTGTAATTTCATTTTTTGGGCGGTATGGAAGCTCCAATATGCTTGGAATATTCATTTTCACACCAAATCACATGAAATTTTATATGAAATCACATCCCCTTGACCTTATGGATGTAATGGAATCATTCATTTGAGCCATTTTGGTGCCCTATAGTGATTTTCATGAAATATTTTCCTCAGCCCCATGAAAAACACGTGAAAGGTAAACAATTAAAGGTTGCAAAGTTAAAAATGACGAGGGGTAAAAGGTGGGAAATGATTGTAAATGCATGTAGGCATGGTGGAATGACAAAAACATGACCAGGAGATGGATAAGGATCCAAATCCATACAATATTTTAACATATTTGTGCATCTCTAGCATTTTGCGAGCTGTTTTATAGTTTGACGTCATTTTCATGAAATGGATAGGGTTTTGTAACAAATTTGATCCCGTTGAACATATAATTTTATTGGGATGCCAAGATCCAAGCTAGCATAGGGTATATTATGTAGTTTGGAGGCATTTTTATAAGTTCTGTTGGGATTTTTTGGAGAAAGAGAGAAGAATTTTTAGGAGGAAAACTGGAAGTGTTCCATTTCTTTTGGAGAAATTACCTGAGAGCCATCTTTGATTCCTGTTTACATAAAATGTTCATCATGTTGAGTTGATTTAAGCTTTAAATCCATCAACAAGCTTTGAGATTGTCTTAATAACATTCCCTTGCTGGGGTATTTGATAAAAATTTATGGATTGACTAGTTTTATCTCTTGGGAAAGCTTGCATACACTTGTATTTTAGTATGTTTTCAATTTGTGTTTCATGCTCATGTTGCAATCTTGTTTTTGGGATCTTTGTTGGTCATACATAGTCTCTTTTGTTGTAGAGGGTTTGAAGGCATCTTCAATCTTCCATTCATAAGAGCATTCATTTGAGTGAAGATAAACATATTTAAATTCATCTTACCTTCCTTGTAAATTGAGGGTGTTTGTAAAATTTTGGGTGTACCTTAAGTCATGATCTAACAAGGGTTTCTAAATGCTTCATTGATATTTTGCTTCAAGCCTTTGTGGTAGGCTATCAAATTTTGTGTGGAATAGTGTAGATTTGGGCCTCCATTTGTGCACACATCCTGGTTGAAAGAGTACTTCAAACTCATTGAAACATCTCTGTTGTTTAGGTGTTGCAATTCTTTTGAAAATCTTCCCAAAGAAGTGGGGTAATTCCTTATCTTGTCTTGTCCAAACTTCTCCCATCAGAATATCATCTAAACTAACTCATCCTACCTATACTACCCATGCATTTTTTATTGTGTGTCCAAAAAAGAACTCAATCCTTTCACAAAAATGCACAAAGCCTATCAGGGTTTTATCATGTCTTCAGTATCCCTAGCCTTGTTTTGAGAACATTTCCATCATTTAGTAGTGAAAAATCCTTTGAGTTTGGATAATGGATACTTGATCATGTTTTCACAAGGCCTCTTTCATGTCATAATGTAAAACACAATGGATATAACTACCTCCTTTACCACACAAGGGCTGCAATACAGGTTCTCTTGCCTTGGTTGATAGGAACAACCTAAAATAGTGAGGGTTAGATCAAAACCCCTTATGAAGGTGCTATCCACTCCCTCAAATATTGAATGTAAACAAGCAGATAGGTGTGCTCCCCAACTACAAATGACATACAAACCATCTATCTATCCTTGAGTGTCTTGTGCAGGTTCATGATGTTGTTCAAGTTGTGAAGGAGATTAAATTTAGATGCCAACAGGTTAATTAAAGGCTCAGTTGTAATGGCTCAGCCTAGGAACTTATAAATAGTGGAATGCTTCCATTATTTAGATATATATTATTTTTAAAGATTTTTGGGGAAGTTGCTCTTCAAGCTTGGAAGAGTGCTTTTAGAGTTTTGTTGAAACGTTTTAATTATATTCAGAGTTTCCTTACACTTGTAGATATGTTTTATTGTGTTGAATGATAGTCATTGTATGATTTTTGAATTCAATTCCTTAGCATTATTGTTTAAGTCTACCTTTATTTCAGATTATCTGTTTCATATCATGAAAAGAATAGTGTGGTTAATTTTCATTAGTTGTGAATTTTTTTTCCTTTTGTTGATTAAGAGTTACATTATTATTGTCATTTAAGTGGATACTTGACATGTGCTTGTGATTATCTTCTTGATAAATTATTTGTGTATCAAATCAAAGCTCACCTTTCTATTGTGTATGTTTAGATTTTAATAGAGGAACATCGGCTATTGGTTTATGGTATTTTTGTACCCTTTCTAGTTGCTAAAGGTGAAGGTGGTCAATAATGTAAACCTTATTCCCACATTAACCCTTCTAGAAGTTGAACACCCCTTTTCTTGGTGCATCACCAATTGTAGAATTGATTTTATTTCTTTGCACTCTTTCTCCCTAATCCCATTGAATATTAGTATAGGTCTAGTTAGTCATCTTTCTTACATCAGGAAGTAGTGTTGTGTATAGTTTAGGAAGAGGAAGTTGTCTTTCTCTAGAGGTTCACCTCAAGCCTGAGTCCCATAGCTTGAGAGGTGATCCCATGTGTCCCAATCACACCAAATTGGGACTCATTCTCATGCCATTTGGGGGGGGGCGTGCAACTTTATTTGGTTGAAATTGAAAATATTTTTGGAATTGCCCAGTGGGACGAGAGTTCGGTACCTCTTTCTCATTGTCACTAAAAAATAAGGTACTTGCGAATCCATCTCTCTAGATTTAAAAGTTAGTACATCAAATCATGCGAAGGATTCACACAAGAGAAGTCTTTCAAGGCAGGATAATTTATTATCATTAGAGATTTCTTATCTCCCCCAAGAAGAAGGGGAGAAAAGAAAGAAATATTTCAGTACATCAGCTTCGCTTTACCCAGAGGGCATTCAAAACTCGCCTGAAAGGACATTTCCTCCCACCAAGGAATGACCAACTTATGAATGATAGATCCACTATTCCCTCCGTTAATACTGTAGCCTTGCTGTTCGCACAAAGGGAATGTACGACCCAAAATTTACGGTATTACGTGGATAGTGGTAACAAGTGCCCCAATGATGATACAGGTCTCCTCACAAGGTGTTCGAGATCTGGAAAAGCTTCGAGGATGCGTAAACACATGCATGGCCCCACCTAGCCCTGGGCCCTTTGTTGCCTCTTTTTCCTTTACTTACTTGGCCTTTTGATCTTCAGTGGACGAAACGACGCCCTTGCAGGGCGGCGGTTCTCGTGACCGCCACCGACAGGGCAATTTGGTTCCGTACCGCCGCCCTGCTCAGAGCAGCGGTCCTGCGCGTGTTTCAGAACGTTTCTTTTGAGCGACTCGCGTGAAATTATCACGTTTCATCACCATCTTTCCTGGCTGCTTGAGCCTGTATTTATGTTTTTTGGTCCCCTGGAATAGTGTTCTTTCCTTTGTTTATTGTTTAGGAGTTGTCAGTTTGGTTTTGTCTTTAGGTGATTGAATTCCTCTAAATGATAGCTTGTGCTTCAAACAAAGAAGCTAGATTTTGAAAGACGATCTTTGCTCTCATCTCCTCATTTTTAGTATTTTTTTAGTTTGTTATCCTTGTTGAGAAGCCATAGTTTTCAATTCACTTGCATATTTAGTTTAGATTGCTTAGCTGTTGGTAAGGCACATACCCATCTTGTGCAGGCGTTCTGTCATTTCTCCAAATCCGGTCTGAAGTTTATCTCTGAATTCCTCTTTGCATTGAATTTCGCTTATTATTTTTCTTAGAGTATTTGTTTTATCTTCTTTTGCATTGCTCGATTAGCTTGTCAAGCTGTTGGTTAGCACAATCACTTGTGCAAGTAGTGTCATTGTTTATCCATTCCAGTAGAGTAGAATAGTTAGGAAGCCATTCAGTTGTCATGTTTTTTCTCTTCAAACAGATAGTTCAGGTGCTGGTCACTTGTGTTGGCTGAATCGTAGTAAAATCCCGATAGGCTCACATAAGCCAGCTCTGTACTCTGCACTATCCCTCTCCTACTCACATTTTCAGTCTGCATTCGGAGTTGTTCCTTGTCCCAATATCTAATCCTGTTGATGCTAGAGCACTACAGCTTTTTTTTGGATCCACGTGAACACGAAAGAATGAGGGATCACACTGATAGGGGACAAGATCCACAAAGACATGGGATTCGCCAATGTTTTGTAGAATTCCAGGTTTTAAAATTCAAGTTTTAGTTTAGAATCATATCAACTGAGTAGTAATTACTTCATTTCAGGAATCTATTCTCGATACTTTATAGGGAAGCGGGAGGATGAGGATGATAGTTTCTAGAAACTAATGATTACTCCTCACTTCTGAGGTGACTCGATAATCTTGCAGATAGATTTAAACGAGCTATTTATTTATTTAGATAAATCTACAAAATACATAGGCTGATAACTACACTCAAGCTATCAGTTATTTGCTATTTTCAATTATTGTTTAGTGTTATCTAGATAAGATTTTAATTAAAATAGTTTTCTTCCAGTGTATTTTGAAAAGGTTTCTAGAAGAATAGAAGTTATATATATAGGTTTTATTCCAGTTGGTTAGAATTTATTATTAACAGTTAAGATTTACATTGGATTTTGTATGACAATCACGGGACCTCAGGAAGGCCTAGGGGAATAGAATTGCGGCCCAATCATTGCCTCAACCAAATCGCGTTCACAATAATTAGTAACATAGACCAAAATCTCAGAATACAAAGTATTCGAACAACGACAGAATTACAATGATGAGTTCTCGTTGAGAGGGGTAAACATAGGGCGACTAAGCACACACGTTCTGGTCAACCAACCAAACTACAGATACTTAGATAAACATGCGCATGACTGGAGACGGGTGGAAAGAGAAAAAAACCGGTGGTTGTGATCCCTTTGGTCCCACATACCAGGTTGCAGGAGACACTCTCACAGACATAGATACCCGTTAATGATCAAGTTGCACAACGCCTGTGCGATATTTCTGAGAAATCACACAGTTATTGGCCTAAAACATAAGCAGCTGAGGAAAGCATCCGACTACTGGATACTAGGGATTAGAACTGATTTGCGTCTAGCACGATGACTTCATAGGACCGCCAAACAACCAAAGAGTCTATGGTTTTGATCCATAGATCCCACAGCCCAACGAGTCCACAAGCCAATCAGATATTAGATGCTGGCTTACGCACACTAGTATTCCAATCCACTCCACTTCCACCCATCATCATCGAACAATTTTCCTTGCTAGATATAGTAGCTAACGAAGCTGGAGAATTCTGGACTAGGCCAAAGAATCGTCCATAGAGTCAATTGTTTTCACCATCCACCATATGACCTTATTTGGGGGACATACACAAAACTATCCCAGGTCATTTTCCACGTATTCCGCAATCCATAGATCGAATCAAGTGTGGCTGGCCCTAAGCTCCTCATGAATCTATATGCAATAAAATGTAAGTCCCAACACATGTGGTCTAGTATGCACTGACCCCAGTAAAAGAACTCTTAATCCATCAATCTACAGACCATTACTATCAAACTGAGTGGGAAGTGGGTACTAGTCTTGTCAGGCAACAAGTAACCACTGATAAGAGCTATCAGATATATGGGTATATGGGAAATATTTCAATCGACTAAACATATGTATAGAAGCAATGCCATACCCTACCGGGGTATATCCCGTTGTAGAAACATCTCCCAAATGCAATCTAGGATCTAGACTTGATACCCATTATAGGTCACCAAGCTTCCTTGGATTGGAACTCTGAGGATTTGGTACACATCCTCTAAAGTCACAATCATCTCACATGTCAGAAATCTAAAAGTATGACTCTCACTCCACTATCTATCTACTAAGCTAATTAGGAGGGCATGATCAAGTGTAATCCATGAAATATATGTAATATAGGTAAGAATGATAATTTACAGAATGACAATCAATCCTTTCTACTCTCATCAAATAAACATATTCTTTTATGCTCGAAGGAATCCATGCCACTTGCACACATCCAAATTTTATAATCTCACTTGCAAGATTACAAAAAAATATGATTAACATCATTTATTCTCATAAACATATTCCTAAGATGTTCTAATTAATTCTACATTCTTTTATTCATTCCTAATTTGTTCTAAAATTCTTCAAATTTCCTCTAAAAAGTTTTCTAAAGCCTAAGTCTTGCACTAGCACAAGCAGTTTTGCACTAGTGCACCCATTTTGGCACTAGTGCAATATTACACTAGCACGTGCCTTTTAACACTAATGATGTCATTTTTACATTGGTGTAAGTCTACGCTAGCGCAATCTTGTACTAGTACACTCAATTTCATGATAAATCTCTCATTTTGATACTAACACAAGCCTATGTAACATACAAACCTAGTTCAACACTAGCATAATCATTTTTACACTAGTACATGACCCTGTGCACTAGCACGGGATGGTTCATGCTAGTACAACCAAATACTTGTGCTAGTATCATCCACCCAAATTCCCCTAACAAAAAATAACATTAAATACACTCAAAAATGATTATTTTTGTTTTACTCTCAAACTCGATTGGGGCCTGGTGTTCACTTTTCTGAACTCGATCCATCTCTCTCAAGGGGCAGAGAAATTTTTTCACCAAATCTCAAAAGGGTCTAGTGACAATAACTAGTCGTGATGGATTTTACTTCTCATGACCTACTATTTATACCCATTTCCCCCTAATTATTCATTTTTCTCGCCTCTTAGGGGCTAGATAACTAACGTGATTCTAATCTATTCTTCCCACCATGTGCTGACATTCCACCATGATGATTATTTTTATTAAATGCTCATTTTGCTAGCATTTTCACTACTTTGGGGCATATTTTTTCTTCATAGCGACCTTGTCTTCTACCTAGGGAATATTTTTGTTTCCAAGTGATTTTTGGCAATATAGCACAACATCATCATTCTTATACATCATATTCTTCCTAAAATGTCAATAAAACAATTTTTTGGTAAAATTAAAAAAAAATCCAAAAAATTGGTATAGTTAAAAATATCAAATTTTTTTGTAAAATTTCAAAAATTGGTAAAAATCATTCACCCAGTTGAATCATTTATTGAACACATCATCATCAAACATTGAAATTTTTCCTATAAAAAATATTTCTTTCTTCCTCTCTTCTTCTCACCAAAATGACTTGCAGATCATTTTGATTTACCTCCATTAACAAAGTTGGTTTGCTTGCTATGTTTATGCTCCCTTACACAACGAGTTGTTTTGTACTGTTTCATAGTGAATGACTACTTTTTCATAAGACCCATGTGTCATCCACATAATTCCACCTCGCATGTATCCTTTCTTGGGGTACCATTTTTAACCCTTTTCATTAACTCAAACATTTGGGAATTGAAGCTTGATAAAAAAAACATTGGTGTGACTTTCTTGAACATTGTTTGTTTGAGTATTTTTGTTTGTACTTATTTCCCTATTAGGTTAGCTTGTTTACTTGCTCATATTGCATTATGTTATTTATTTTGCATTGATTTAGTGTTTTATCAATGATTTTTTGTTAGTATTATAGCTTTTCATGTTATTAGGTACACTTTTGTTGTATGCTTATATTATAATAAAGGACCAATGACATATATCATGTATGAAAAATGATGAATCAAAGTTACTCATTTAATGACCTAGATGCAAGATCTATTCCATTTTCTTCATCTCTTCTCTTCTTCATTATCATTTCCTTTTATAATTTTTTCTTCAACAACACATGGGGTAATAGGGATCATAGTTATCCCCCTCCCTACCTTGTTTCTTCTATCCATTTCCTTCATTTTTTTTATCATCGATCGACCTTTTTCATCACAAAATCGACACTTGAGGGGGCATCCTTCATTATACTAATTTTATTCTATCCCTTAAAAAATTTACATTCCTATAATTCTCTACTATTTATGAAGTGGTGTCGCCAATTACACCACCCCAAAGAGGGGAAAATGTAGACACCTAAAATTAGCCTACACATTTTTATTACTAAAATTGTACTAACCATCCTCTTTCCCATCATTTCCATTATAATGAGTGAATTCCATCTAATTAACTAATGTTTCACTCTATTTTGGTCGATTAATGACACTTTGTTAATTAACTAGTCTTAATCCCATTCCGGATGCTAATGAATAACACTTTGTTACCTATAATCCTCTTCCAATTGAATAATTAACTATTATTAGTTAATTAATCCTTTTTAATGTTGTATTTAATCAATAAAACTTTTTATTGGCTAAATCCCTCTTTCAAATCCTCCAAATCATATCGAATTCCTCCTAAATCAACTATAAATAGCCTAAAAATATTATTCTATCCTATTAATTAATCCTAGTTGATTAATAAAATCATCTTTAACTCCCATGAGTTGTTAATCACTTGTTAATTCTTCTAATCAAGCTTATTTCTTCTAAATCTAATTTATTCTTTATTCCACATTAATTTGAATTCAAACTACTCCCAAATTGTAAATCTATATAAAGGATCCTCAACTTAACTTCACACCTTACACCTTGGTATTACACTTTTACCATCTTTCTCATTCTACAAACATATGATAAGAGCCTTCTCCATTGTTGGAATAGCTACTTCATCTTTGCATCCATTCTATCATATTTGAGTAGTAAAGTAATATCTAAACATGGATTTGTAGCCATTTTAGTGAGATCCTTTCATCATCTTGAGATAACACACAAATTATTTTTTTATGATCTTCATAGCTTCATAGTTTTTATAGAAATCATACATTAAAAGAGTAGGGATAATTTAGCATTATATGTTCATTCATGTTTATGCATTAGAATAGTTATTTCCTTTAAATATAGTATCATGATATTATTGTTAGATAAACTTAGCTATTTGTAACTACTAGGTGTTAGTTTCAGTTAATTATCTTAGTTAGTTTAGCAAACATACAATAAGCATATGCTACAAAGTGATACAGTCACTATGATATGGTTTATAATGCATGGTTTTAAGTGGATTAAATCTAGTAACAACCTAAGTCTTGTAGTTAAGAAGATAATGGCATTGCTTGGGAGTTGCAAAGTATATGTCATAACACCACTTCTTGAATTCAGTATAGTGATTTTCATATTCATGGAGAGTGTGAATTATAAATTAATAAACCTATTCATGAACCTTATTTTCTTAGTGAGTGAGAATAACACCCAAGGCATGATTAGTAGAAGATATATAAATGTATAATGGCTCCCCCTTGCATGGAAGTGTGAGCACATGTGGTAACAAAAGGTATTTTTTGAGGTAATCTAAGGCCTTTTTATAATTTTGGTACCATCTAAAGTCTACATATTTTCAAAGAATATGGTGAAAGGGATGACATCAATGTGAAATTTTTGATATAAATCTATGGATAGACTAAATTTTATCTTGAAGACAATGAAGTTGTTTAAGGATTGATGGAGGAGGCATTTCAATGATAGATTTGATTTTATTGGGGTCTACTTCAATTCCCCAAATAGATACAATGAAACCTAAATTTTTACTGGTGAGAAAAATGAACACAAACTTATTGGGATTAAGGTGAAGGAAATATGAATTAGAAGAGTGAAGATAGTGTCAACGATGGCGAGATGATCCTTACATTGTTTATATTTCCCTAAAATATCATCTATGTAGTATTCTATAGTTATAAGATCATTAAAAAAATATGTCATAGTGCGTTGATAGGTAGCCCCCAAGTGCTTAAATATGAAGCAAAATAAATGGTATCAGAAAGTCTCCCAAGGAGTGATGAAGGATGTTTTGTTTTGATCATCAGTAATGATGAGGATTTGGTTGTAACTAGAGAATCCATCCATAAGGGATAAAATATTGTGGCTGGAAGTTAGGTCAACAAGTTGGTGAATGTTTGGAAGAGGGAATTCATGTTTAGGAAAAGTGAGATTGAGGTCTCAAAAATTAGAACAGATACATAAATTCCCCAAGGATTTGGTTATGGCTATAATATTAGATATCCATTATAAATAGTCAATAGGTACGATGAAATTAGTGCATAACATATGTTGTAACTCTTATTTCATGAGAAAAGATAAGGAAGGGTACATCCTACATAGATTTTTTTGACTAGTTTTACATTGGGATACATGAATATATTATGGATGAGGATGTTGGGATCAATATCTGACATATGACTATATGACCAAAAAATGTCTTGAGTATAATTCGATAGGAAGTTGGTGTAGTATTTTAACTCCTGTGGATCTAAATATTGACTGAATTTAGCTATATAGGGACCATGTGGAGTCCCTATATTAATGACGATAGTGGATTCATTGAGTGTCAAAGTGCTAGGTGGTAAGGTCTTCTAAATGAAATTATCCTCTACCCCCACATGAGAGAGGATAGCTTGATCATTTTGGCATTAGTGAATATTAACACTGGGTGAATCTTCTTCTATCATTTCAAGCACGATGAGACGAATTGTTTCGGTATCATGATTAATTTGATAAGTTAGTGGCCTTAATGTAATATTATTGAGTGAAAAATTTAAAGGGAATGGAAACCATATCATCAGTACCCATGGGATCACCATGTGTGGATGATGATGATGGTTCAGGTGTTTCACTCGGAAAATGCTTCGTTCCTTTTAGAAACAGATAAGGTTAGGGTTAGGAGGAATACCTATAGAATGTCGAGATGGTGTGCGCGTACCGTAGAGAAAGATCAGGCTGACTGTGAAGAACTCCTTTTTATCTTGGAAGGACTACCTGCAAATAAGAACACAAGACCACAAGATTTGATTAAACAATAAATGAGGAAACTGCCTTGGGCCCAGGAAATGTAAAACTTCCTTTCGAAGGTGGTCAGTTTCCCTGCTAATATGAATTAACACAAAATACTGTAAAGTACCAATTAAATTGTTTCGTGGAACTAGGTAGGGGAAAGGCTGTTTCTCTTGGTTTGGATCAAAGGAACCGATGCCGGTTATCTATAACCGATGGCGGTCACTGATAACCGATACCGGTTGGTTCTAGGATCTTCTGGGCTGGTTGTGGTGTTTGCAATGGCTGGTTTTTGGATAGTATTAGGAAATGGGATGGTTAGAAGCTAAAGAATGATAGTTAGAGGCAATGGTACGTTGGGTAATGGATTCAGAAACGGATTTGGGAAGATTGCAATTCCAAAAGCATAAGAAATGTTATAATGGAGGACATGCAAGATGTAACTTACTGGTTTTGATGAAGGTGCAAGTTGATCTCCTTTGCTGTAAGCACGTCTAGTATTTTCACTCGTCTCTGCTTGGTCAAGTGAAGATCTGGAATCCGTTCCTCGCTCGCAATGCCCTCTGCTGATCCAGAAATCCTTTGACTGATCTCCAAAATGAAATTCCGATCCGTTGTTTTGGTTTGGGGAGCCCATTTACAGGGAACCGATGGCGGTTGCGTAACCGACGGCAGTCGAGTAGGAACCGGCATCGGTAAGGAAAAAGTAGGCTATTTTTACTAAAATAGCCCACCTTCCCTGCTTTTCTCCCGAGAGATCAGTTGCGGGCTTGGTCAAGTGGCTAGAAGGTCGGCTTTTGGTGCGAGTAAGGAGGCATTAGTTATGGATGTGAGTCTAGACCAAGTCATGGGTCTTAATTAGGTTAGTTTAGGGTTAGGGCTAGGTCATGATGAGGTGGCAAAGTGAGGTGGCGGGTAAGGTGATGTGGATTTATCAATTACAAGGTAATTAATAAATAATTGTGCAAGGTTTAGGTGATGGCGTTAGGTTGTGAAATGAGATGTGGGTCACAAGGGGTCGTAAGACACAAATTTGGTGTCTACATTAGCCCCTTATTGTCGTGTAGCTTGTTTTGTAAAGCTGCGCGGACAATAATATGAAGTGGTTTCTCATGTTAAGGATATAGGTAATCCCCCTCAAATCTATCATAGATTGAGTGAACGGGAAATCAGGGATAGGGTTGATAAAAGGTATATGTGGTAGAGAGGATGGTAAGGTGGTGGGGTAGGTCCAAGGAAGCAGAAGCATGTTGAAATGTAATAGTACGACTAGGGTACATGATTTGACTAGCAAACCAGCAATGTATAGGCAAAGGTCGATAGTTTATCCAAACAAGGGTGATATAATCCTGGTATCCAAGGCATAGGAAGTAGCTCCAGGGTATATAACAGGTAAGGTACCGGAACGTTTAGGCATGTTCGGCAGTACCAAAAGGTTGGTTTGGTTGAGATAAACGTCACGGTCTAGGTCTGGGCAAAGCTGGTCGACAGATCAAGTCAAGGACCCTAATCATGCTAAAACACAAACAGGTGAGCTTGATTGAACACAAGGTACATGATGGATTTATAAAATAAAATGTTGATTGTGGGTATGGTATGGAAGTGATACGGCCTTGGTCAGGCCAAGTGGTTGGGCGGTGGCCCTGGGTCAGGTTAGGTGGGTAGGTTGAGGCCTTGGGTCGGGCTAAATAGGTAGGGCGAGGCCTTGGGTCGGGCCAATTGGTAGGTTGAGGCCTTAGGTCGGGCCGAATGGTAGGTTGAGGCCTTGGATCGGGCCAAATAGGTAGGTTGAGGCCTTGGGTCGGGCCAATTGGTAGGTTGAGGCCTTAGGTCGGGCCGAATGGTAGGTTGAGGCCTTGGGTCGGGCCAAATAGGTAGGTTGAGGCCTTGGGTCGGGCCAATTGGTAGGTTGAGGCCTTAGGTCGGGCCAATTGGTAGGTTGAGGCCTTAGGTCGGGCCAATTGGTAGGTTGAGGCCTTAGGTCGGGCCAAATAGGTAGGTTGAGGCCTTGGGTCGGACCGAATGGTAGGTTGAGGCCTTGGGTCGGGCCGATTGGTAGGTTGAGGCCTTAGGTCGGGCCAAATAGGTAGGTTGAGGCCTTAGGTCGGGCCAAATAGGTAGGTTGAGGCCTTAGGTCGGGCCAATTGGTAGGTGGAGGCCTTGGGTCGGGCCAAATGGTTGGGGTGAGGCCTTGGGTCGGGCCAAATAGGTTGGTTGCGGCCTCGGGTCGGGCCAAATGGTTGGGTGCGGCCTTGGGTCGGGCCAAATAGGTTGGTTGTGGCCTTGGGTCGGGCCAAGTGGTTGGGTGCGGCCTTGGGTCGGGCCAAGTGGTTGGGTGCGGCCTTGGGTCAGGCCAAATGGTTAACAAGGGGTTGCAGCAAAGGTAGATATTTGCGATGTTTGTGAGTCACGAGCGGAGGGACTAGAGGCTAGATACCTCCATGCGAGAGAGCGTATTCACATGTTACAGGAGAGATTGGCAGATCAGTGGGTGGTACCAATAGCCGTGGTACCTTTGAGGACAGAGAGGCCTGGCGAGAGGGGTCGACGATCACGATCATCACCTAGTTTGGGATGAGGCGTGAGGGTCTAAATAAATGTTAGCAAGGTATAAGAATAAATAAGAGTACCGACCTGCGCGTCGATGATATAGAAGATGTATTTGTTTAACATCTAACTAAAACGAGATATGTATGTTGATTTGCGTTATAATAATAAGAATGTTGTCGTTTTGACTTTCGGTGTTTTGAAAAAGGATCAAAGAGAAATGTAATTAAATAGAAATACACAAAAATATTTATATTTACCACACATGATAGGTTATGGTAGGGGATGGTCGAGCTAACCTTGGGAGACCCCATGCCTCCTAAGTGCTGCCTACATAGCCCATTGCACAAAGCAAGGATGGGCCTCAGACCGATGTAGTTCTCCCTTAGGATCAGGGAGAGGCGAATTTAGGCAATTTGGTATGGTTTAGGCAATAGGTCGTTTGGTAAAAAATTGATGTTGGTAGGGTAATGTTGTTGGTGTAGGTATAGGTAAAGCAAAAGTTAGCATACCCAAGTAGTAGGGAATAGTGTCCTGATTAAGATCAACACACAATTCTAGATGCGAGGCAAAGCGGAAAGAGTGCTCCGTAGGTGAAAAGAGCTAAACAAACCAAACAACGTAGAACGAGCCTAAAGCCCTAAGTGCCGTGCACAGACGAGAAGTCCATAGTTGAAAAGAGTTATATGATCACAATATATCAGGTGTACGTTACGTCCCTTGAGTTGAAACAAATGGTGAGGTGATGTGGATGATATAGCGGAGGTACAAAGAACTTGTTATAACGAAAGAGAACCTACCCTAAATAGACAACAAGTCATGACCCAAAAAGTTCTTTTGAATGAGGCTTTTATTTTATTGAATGTAGACTGATCGATGCGGGAAGTCTACAAGGGATATTGATTGTTTTATTCTTGAGGTCTTCACGAAGCTGATCAATGCGAGAAGCTTCTGATAAAGGCTGACTGTGTATAGCTGTCCTTCGGGGGAGAAGTCTATTTATAGTAGCAGAGATGATTTTAGTGCATAGCTGTCCTTCAGGGGAGCAGTCTATTTATAGTAGCAGCAATGATTTTAGTGCATAGCTGTCCTTCAGGGGAGCAGTCTATTTATAGTAGCAGCAATAGTTTGGCATATAGCTGTTCTTCGAGGGAGCAGTCTATATTTAATTGTAGATGACTAGATGTTCTTTTGGCGTGAAACATCTAGTTTAGTAGGAAGTTTGACTCAAGAAAATCCCTTAAGAATGTGGCTTATTTTAATACTTTGAAGTCATGGACTAGACTAAAAAAGGGGAAGGCATTATCAAGGGGAGGTGCGAAGTGATTTTGATTTTATGCGGAGATATAGAAAACAAAGTGTATGTAGCGGTAAATGAGCTCAATTATCAAGACGAAGTGATTTTGATTTTATGCGGAGATAGCAGTAGGTAGATAAGAGGTGATATAACACTAGTTTCAACAGTAGAATGGTCGAAGATGTAAGGCATTAAGGGGTTCAGGCTCAGGTTTACCATTAAGCGAAGCTAAACGATAAGTGCCTAATCTATAGGTGTGAGTGATTATATAAGGCCCAATCCAATTGGGAGCAAATTTTCCACGTTTGCTCTTTTCTAGTTTGGTGACATGTTGATTCTCTTTGAGGACAAGATCACCAACCTTAAAGGTACGCTCATGAAGTCGCTTATCATAAGCATGCTTGATGCGTTTTTGATAGATTTGAAGGTGATCGAGAGCTGTAAGACGTCGTTCATCAAGAAGCTCCAATTGGGCTAACCGCTCTTGGTGGAAATCATCGTTGGTGAGAATATCCTGAAGAGATATTCTAAGGGAGGGTATTTGTATTTCGAGAGGTAAAACAGCCTCGGTACCATATACCAAAGAAAAAGGTGTGGCATTAGTGGAGGTACGAATGCTAGTACGATAAGCCCAAAGGGCAAAGGGAATGTGATCGAGATATTCAGGGTATTTGTAGGGGTAAAACAGCCTGTCAATTTCTTCTAGATTCATTGACGACTTTCATGAGGATTTTGGTTAGAGTTTTATTAGAAGATTCAGCCTGACCATTGGCCTGCGGATAGTAAGGTGATGAGAAGCTAAGTTTGATACCAAAGTTGTCACAAAGGTCTTGCAACAACTTGTTTTTGAAAGATTTACCATTATCGGTTATTAGGCGATGAGGAATACCAAAACGACAAGATAATGTGATGGTTAATGAATTCGACAATTTTTTCTTTTTTGATTGAAATGAGTGGAATAGCCTCCACCCATTTTGTATAATATTCGGTCGCTGTGATTATCCAACGGTGACGTTGTGAAGAGGTCGGGTGAATCTCACCAATAAGGTCTAAACCCCATTGTGAGAAAGGCCAAAGATCACGAGCGACTTGTAGCGGGTGGCTAGGAGTATGTTGAAGATTGGCATGTTGTTGACACATGACACAGCGCTTAACATATTCGTGTGAGAAAGGCAGTCGTTATTGAGAGTAGGCCAATAATATCCTAGGCGAAGGATTCGTTTAGCCACGACAAGGCCACTAAAATTTCCACCACAAATCCCATCGTGTACTTGTTGGATGGTATAGGTGACCTCTGCGCCGGTTAGACAACGAAGGAGGATGCCATCAAAGCCACGTTTATAAAGGAGTCCTCCCATGACAACATAACGTGAAACACTTTTAAGAAAAGCCGACGTTTTCCATTACTAGTAAGGTCAGGTGGGAGAACCAAGATTGTAAGGTAGTCGTGAAACTGGTGGGTACCAGGTATCCTGCGAATTAGTAGACACAGTATTTATCATGCAAACTACCGGGGTTGAATAGGATGGTGCAAAAAGTTGTTGGGCTTCCCACCACATCGGAATTTCATTTTGGAGATCAGTCAAAGGATTTCTGGATCAGCAGAGGGCATTGTGAGCGAGGAACGGATTCCAGATCTTCACTTGACCAAGCAGAGACGAGTGAAAATACTAGACGTGCTTACAGCAAAGGAGATCAACTTGCACCTTCATCAAAACCAGTAAGTTACATCTTGCATGTCCTCCATTATAACATTTCTTATGCTTTTGGAATTTCAATCTTCCCAAATCCGTTTCTGAATCCATTATCCAACGTACCATTGCCTCTAACTATCATTCTTTAGCTTCTAACCATCCCATTTCCTAATACTATCCAAAAACCAGCCATTGCAAACACCACAACCAGCCCAGAAGATCCTAGAACCCAACCGGTATCGGTTATCAGTGACCGCCATCGGTTATAGATAACCGGCATCGGTTCCTTTGATCCAAACCAAGAGAAACAGCCTTTCCCCTACCTAGTTCCACGAAACAATTTAATTGGTACTTTACAGTATTTTGTGTTAATTCATATTAGCAGGGAAACTGACCACCTTCGAAAGGAAGTTTTACATTTCCTGGGCCCAAGGCAGTTTCCTCATTTATTGTTTAATCAAATCTTGTGGTCTTGTGTTCTTATTTGCAGGTAGTCCTTCCCAGACAAAAAGGAGTTCTCCACAGTCAACCTGATCTTTCTCTACGGTACGCGCACATCATCTCGACATTCTACAGGTATTCCTCCTAACCCTAACCTTATCTGTTTCTAAAAGGAACGAAGCATTTTCCGAGTGAAACAGCCTGGCATGAACTCCAATGCAGGCAGTTCTAATGATATGGTTTTTCAATATTTCTCGCCTCCTTCCCATAGACCAGCTTGTAGGGAGAATCCCCTGTAGACCTCTTTGGTCTTATTCTAAAGATAACCCACAATGCTGATTTTATTATTCTGGTAAAAGAACTTGCTATGCCATGTTCTTTGCATTTTGCATCTAGTAAAAGTCCTCTCTTTTGCTTCATCGAATATCACTTAGCAAATTTGGGTTCGTGGAACTCATGCCTTGCCCATTACTGCCTGTGGGTAATCAATTGGAAGAGGTGCTCAAGTAGATTCCATTTTTGAAAGCCCATACACTGTGATCTTGTGATATCCTACGAATTGCCAATGCGAAATTAATCTGATATGATAGTGGCTGGCACAACACGATACCTGGTTCACTACCCAATTCATACACAAGTCTAGCTCATGTTAGACATCATTTGCCCCTCTTTTCCGAGCGCTACTGCTTCGGTCCGACTTGAGGTGAACCTAGTCTGTTGCCGTGAGAACTTGACATTGTGGCCTTGGTCTATGAGTTTAGGATTTATGACCCCAATGAAGTCTACAATCCCATTGCATAAATGCCCACAATCAATTAAAATTAACCCTAGGGTGCAATCTCTGGAAGTGTTGCGTGTGCATCTTGCTTGTTCCTGCTGAAGAGTGCACATCTCTGTCACACTCTGTCTTATCCATGTGATCAACAAGTCACTGAACACTGTGGGCCAATAATACTCAACGTTGCCTTCAAATCATCTTGATCAGCCCTGTGTACTCTTCTTATCCTAGATGTCCTCCAGACATCTCGACATCGGTGAAGGGATCTCGTAACACCCTCTCAATTTCCCCTGTGACCAATGCTCCGGTCAATAAAACTCCATATCGGTTACTGTCTTTCTTGAACTAGAACACCTGATCAAACCAAGCAACATATGCCAATACCTTCATCATTCTGGGGTTGTCTCCTTGTTTGCTTGATAGCTTGAAACTTCCTCGGGAACATAGTCCTGTCCATAGGAAGTGTTATCATACTCTGAGTCCAACAAGGAGTGGGCACATCATCATTTCACACGCTTTTTCCCTGTTTCTATGCCTGTAGTTACCAAGACAGTCTCTTTTTCGTCACCTGCTTCAACTTGTTGACTCAAGGCTAGTTGTTCGCATAGTCCTTTTCCACGTACTAGTTTGGTGACCTTGATCTCGATGTCATATTCCATGACACGAGTAATCCATCCTGCACGCTTCTCATTCAGATCCTTGTTTAGAAGGAAGTCCTTGACTCCCGCATGAGAGACCAATAATTGGATCTTGTTGTTTGAGACTAGGTGCTTGAATTTCTTTAAGCTTCTGATCACTGCAAGGACATGCTTTTCAATGAAAGAGTACCTAGTTTCGAATTCCTCCAATCCTTGACTGAAGAAAGCAACTGGTTGCTCTAATCCCTCTTTGTTTTGTTGTACCAAGATTGCAGAGACTTATCTCTGCCACCGATTCAACGAGCTTTCCTTCTGAAGCTCGCCTCCATTTTCATTCCCATACACGTATCAGTAACTAACAGCCTTCCTTTATGGACATCCCTATTTCTGTGGCACACTCATCTCATCAAACCACAGATGTCATCAAGCAATGATGGGGACAAAATGCAAAACCGGAGGGCTTCCGTTTCAGGAAGTCGTTAGCGCCTTGACATACGAGCAAGTTGTCGGGAGCCCCATTCACCTTCTGCCCCCTTCATTCATATTCATCCCAATGGGAGTTGCCAAAGTTTACTCGTTTAACATAAAGAGGATCCTCAACAAAACACATTGCGATCATTTAGACATCTTGTTTATTGGATTGCCCAATGTGGCCTGTTAGTCCGCACCTTTAATGTCCTGACAGGCCTGCCCTTGGAGTGGTATAGTGCTTAACCCAGCACTCAATCTTATCTTTGAATCCACACTAGCCCAATCTTTCTTGGATCATTTCTCCATTAACATCGCCAGAAAAAAATAACAAAAGTATCTATCACTGACCTCTCTGCCATCCGACAATTCGAGACGAATCTATCGCAGATTTCGTTTATGGACGATGGCGGGGCCTTATCAACCAACTACGTATGTCTTACCTCAAACCGAACTTATCGAAAACGTTTACACGGCCTGCGCTAAGCACACTCCACCACCCTCCAAATGCAAACTTTTGACATTCCGACGAGGCCTTTACTAGGCTGAAAATTAGAAATTCGAGCCTTAGAGGCAAGAGAAATTGCGGGTTGACGCAACAAGAACTCACTTTCCGAACTCTGATGCTACCAATAAACCACAATTACAACACTACTCACGCGTCCACCTCTTCTAAATCCAAAAGGCGGTTGTCCCCCAAAAAACGCGAGGTGATGGTCAAATCCACCGGAACCAGCAGCCAATTACCCACCAAAAACCACCTATAAATACAAAGCCGAAAACCCAATCAGCTACACTCCCTGGGAGAAACCTATGGGTGATACTGGAGAAATGCTCAAAGCTGGGGTAGCACCTTGCCCTGTGAAACCTCACTCTGGGGTTGACTCCACCCGCCCAATACCTTCTGGTACAAAGAAAATGACTTTGTAACTTTCACCGCGTAAAAGGACCATAGTAATGAAAAACTGCAAGATGTTTGAAAAACATAAGTGCAGGAAATGGGTTGACGCAGGGATTATGAACACTCGATAAATCCTAACGCCCATGCTAACCGAAATCTAAAATTTTCAACAAAGCCATTCCGAATCACTCGTCCAGCAAGAAACGTGAACCAAGATATCTTAGCTGAGGAGAGTGGTCATGAGATCCATGAGTCTTCGATTCTCAGCCAAAAGCCTCTATCGAGAAAAATTTGAATATATCAGACCTCTTCACTAACACAGGAAGAACCGAACCTCCTTTACCACCAGGCAAGCCAAAGCGGAAATCGTTCTTTACCCATAGAAGAATTCAATGCCCAGGCCTTCCCTTGTGGTGAAATCAACATTGCACCACCTCCAGCACCTTGTCTGCTTCTCGAACCATCGAAGAATAATTTCCAAACTTTGTTTTCATCCTTTTGTTCAGGCTGAATGATGTCGGGAATGGGTGAATTCTCTTCGTGTATACAGTACACGCCCAATTCAGATTCTTCAATTTCCTTGTATGGGTCAAATTCATGACTCTTGTTTGCCCATTCATCCAAAGTTAAATCAGGAATTCCCTCGACCTTAGTACCTGTTTCTAGATCACTTGAACACTCCTCCTGATCAAAAACTGAGCAATTTGCATTGATAGGATTTGGTACATGAGGCTCAATATGGAAATTGGCAATTGGTTCTGACCTGATTGTTGCTTTGGCTCCATACCTTGTCCTAAAAATCATGTGTGACCAATCTGCAGATAAATATCCACCGATTTTTGCAGTGAAGTCTCTTGATAGACACAACGCAAAGAGTGGCGGAAGGTCAATCACAGACACATCTTGCAGAACTGTAACATTAGGATAGGAATGTAGTGTTAGGCTTAACCCTTTGATGACCCCAACTGTTCCTACTGTCGTTCCATCTAGCTGTACTACTCCTTTCAGCACTGGTTCATACTTCAAACCAAGTTGATCCGCTATTTGCTTCGGCATCACTGAACTACTTGCCCCTGAATCTATCATGCAGTTGTGTACCAAGTGGTTTCCAACAATCAATGAAACATAGAATGGTGGAGGCTTCAAATTTTTTCTTGTCTGGCCCCCATCATGTTGCACTGCATTAGTGAGAACTTTCTCATGTCCCTGGTTTGATACATTTGTGGCAGACCAATTAACCATTGCAGCTTGCAATAAATCTCGTTGCCCTGGGATCGCAAGTGATTCCCACATGGAAATGTTCACATGTGTCTTCTTCATTTGATCGATGATGTTGAAAGGGGATGAATTATCCTTTTGCTGTCCCTTACTTGGTGTAACCTTTTCTGGAGCTTGAACAGGTGCATGTGTTGCTACAACAGGTACCTTAGGCTGATTTTGCACATTTGGAGCTGCGTTTGGTCTACCGACCCCTTGTTGTGTAGGAGTGGTCTGAGAAACAACTGGATTACACGGTTGTCCCTCTTCCATGATTCTCTTCTTTGACCGTGTTTTGGCAGCCACGCCTTGAAAAGGCTGTTGGTTAACTCCACAGAAGTCTTCCGTTTGCCAATTGGCCAATGTGGTTTCTGTTGGAGGTCCTTCTTGTTGCATTTCTTGCTGCTGATTCTCTTCCTGGCTTGGTTCTTGAGGAACACCAATGGTTTGCACCATCAAGGCCTGATTTAGTGCACCATTGAAACATGCTGACTGATTGTGAGGTAGATTGCAAGGGTAACACCAGTCGTACTCCTGTGCCATGTTATTTTGTGTTGGAACCAAGGCTCTTGAGGATGTCGTTGCATTTGGATCATACGGTCGAAATGGCCTGGCAGCTTGAGGTTGTCCTTGGTTTTGGTTTTGATTTGCAGCCTGAGGTGGTGGTCTATTTTGTTGGTATGGGGGCCTAGCCTGGTACTGCACTTGAGGCTGATACGGTCTAGCACTTTGAGCTTGCTGTCTTTTGATAGTCACTAGCTCATTTCCAAGGTTCTGTAGCTGTTTCATAACCTCCTGCAATTCCTTTGAAGTATTTGAAGAAGTCGATGCCTCATTATTGCTTTGATTTCTAGGAGTTGGAATGGGATTCAACTCTGGTGCTTGACTGGTTGTAGGATTTCCCATATCTGGATAGAGAGGCATTGGTGGCCTTGGTGCAAGCTTACCAGCTTGGATCAAACAGTTCTCTGCTCTGATCGCTAATGTCATAGGCCCCTGGCAGCGTTGTCCCTCCCATTGATTGGATCATCATGGCTATGTCTGAATTTATAGCCTTTAAGAAATAAAGGAATGCTCCTTCGGCAGTTGGCCTAACAGCTATTGGAATTCTGTCCCATGTCCGTTGGAACCTGAAGTTGAAATCTGTCATTTGCTCATTAGGAGCCCTTTTGATTGTTGTCAGTTGTTCCAATAAAGATAAATTATCTGCCCTTTCCCCAAACTAGTTGCAAAGAGCTGAACAAAGTTGGTTCCAATTTGTAATAGACCCTACTGTAAGGCTCCTAAACCATTGTAAGGCCTTGCCTTTGAAAGATGAAGCCAATAACTTTGACTGCAACATCCATTTCATTTATTTCGTGGATTGCGCATGCATTAGCAATATCCTGGATGTGATCAATAGGAGTAGTATGATTTTCTCCTGTAAAATAGGGGATATTCTTTAGTGCTGCAACTGGAATTTGATTCTGAGCATTTAGGGCAAGTGGACTACTACCCGTGAAATTGACAAAGGGATTCGGTGGTAGATGTGCCATTATGATTGGCCTAAGAACCCTGGTTGATGCGAGAAAAGGCCTACCAGGTGGAGGTGTAGACAAAGTCCTGTTAGGTGGAGATGGTGATCTTTGTGGTCTTCTTCCTCTCCTTCCTCTACCTGGTGATAGTTGCAAGTGGAAAAATAGCCCCTCTTCTCGAGTATTAGACCTTGTTCGAATTCTTCTCATGTGCCTGGGCAACTTGTGCTGCTACACCGCTGAACTCTATCCCTTCGGAGTCGCCAGATGTGTCAGAGAACGAGCCTCTAAAAGGCTGGATTTTGCCAAGTTACACACCAAACTTGACAATATTGAAAATATAATTTACACTTTGAAGGACCCAGAGGAGACAATCTTCAATTCGGAATTCAGGCCTTGTTGTGCAGCTGCGGATCCCCAAAAGGTACAGGCGGAACTCAGGTCATGCAATGCAACTCACAAAACCTGAATTGCTATGTGTCGGAACTTGGGACATGTCCGACATCCCTCAAAACCTGATTTCCTTTGCTGTCGGGAATAGGACCATGTAATGCATCCCCAAAACCCGAATTGCTGCTTTGATGTTCTCGGATCCCGAAAACCCGAAATCACTAAAAACCCGAAATTTTGAAAATCAAAATCTCAAAAAACTAAGAATACCCTTTTGAAGATTACCCTCAGATCTACCAACTGGTGAAATTTTGACCTGTTTTGAGCAAGTTAAGCCCTTGAAAAATGATTTCGGAGTTCAGGCTAGGAGGTGCAAAATTTGAAATTTGTAAAAAACTGCAATTTTTAGTGCAAATTTCATGAAAACTCCTTCAAATCTTGATGGAATGACCTCTTGGTCCCACCGGGCGTGCCAAAACTGTTGGTGTCGAAACGCAGTACCCCTGGGACTCTGCAACTCGATAGGTTGAGACTCTCAATGCGATTGCACACCATGGAGCTTTTCCCAAGTGTGGGACCTTGCGAAATCGGAAAAGCTCTCCGGATGAAGGCCGGCTCCTATTCCTCTGTTCAGATGCACACATAAAAAATGCAGAGGGTTTACCAAAAACCTAATCTAACTTGCCAAGGAGACAGGGTAGAGAAGATGCATAAAAATAAAACCTAAACTACGGAGGTGATGCACCGAGGAATGAAGAACATATGTTTTGCCAATAAACACAAACCATAAAAATGTAATGCAAGATCATGCACAGATAACCAGATTCACAGTGAAAGATCAGAAGGATGCAAATGAACACAGAGAGGGTTGAGAATCATCCACAGACATGCATTAATTTGCTCCAAAGGATTGATACAACACTGCAAAATGCCAAGAGGCAAGTTGCATTACAATTTTAAATGGGAGGTTTGAACTCCACAAATCCACCTGCCAAAGAGAAGAAGGGAGGAGGCACAAAACAAAAATGTCCAACATTTTAAAGAAGCCCCTCCTTACAATTTATAGGAAGAATGAGAGAGAAAAGAGAGAGAGAGGATTTCCGAAAATCTACCCCAACCACCTCCATCTGCATTTAATTCATCTCATTATGGTGGTAGGTGAGAACCCTTTGGAACAAACCCAAAAAGTGGCGAACTGTGCATTTTGAATTTTGTCACAGAACTTATTCCCCGATCCAACTCCGCTTTCCAAAAAGTCCAACCTTGCGTGATTCCGAGCTCCCATGTGTTATGGCGGATTTGAACTGCTCGCATCGATTTGCATCCTGTTCGGGGTGTTAATGCTCGACATGTTACGCCGAAACCCGATTTGCCTTTGGCGCTTCCAACCTTGTGACATGCACCATACTTTACGTGCGACCAATTTCGCGTCGGGTTTTGGAGATTTCTTCATGTCGACACCTTATGTCATGTGCCCTTTTGCCTGTCGGCGTTTCTTCATGTTGGCGACACCTTCTTGGACCTACGCCATACATATTTTCTTTTGCACCATGTTTCTCCGCCTCCGAGACCCTGTGCTTTGGGTGCTTGTTTTCCCGTCTATACAAACACCGCTTCCCTGTGCGTCTTGTGAAGAAATTCTAGGAAAAATGGGCATCATCCAAATGCTTTGAATGTTTCAACCCTTCTTCCGGGACAGAAGATCTAAATCCATGGGTAAGGGAATCCATTTTCGTATCGACACCTAAAGATGATGTGCGCCTTTGCTCCTGATAGCCATGGGCACGGAGCTTTTTTCCATGTAACCCCTAATAAGGTTTATTTCAGAAATTATATCTAGGGTAATTGTTTGCATGTTTATTTGGGTGATGATGAACCTTGCAGTAATACTGGTAAAGGGGAAGTTCATCTAAAATTGTAGAATGGAAATACATGGGTATTGAAATATGTGAGGCATGTGCCAAGCCTCAAGAGGAATCTTATTTCTGCAGGGCAACTAGGTGAATCTGGTTGCATGGTTACTTTTACAAGAGACTCTTGGAAAGTCACCAAGGGTGCTTTTGTTGTGGCAAGAGGTAAGAAGGTAGGAATGTTATATTTATCTACCTGTATTACTGATTCCTTTTCTACATTATCTACTTCAGATTCAGATGCATGCATGTGGCATAATCGGTTGGGTCATATGAGTCAAAAAGGAATGCAGATCTTAAAGGCTAAGGGTAAGTTATCAGATTTGAAAGATTTAGATCTTGATTTCTGTGAGCATTGTATCTTTGGAAAGAAAAAGAGAGTGAGATTTCTCAAAGTTGGGGCAACTAAGAAGGAGTAGAAATTGGAGCTTGTACACTCAGATGTGTGGGGACCAACTCAGGTAGCTTCTCATGGAGGATCCCAGTATTATGTTACTTTCATTGATGATGCTACAAGAAAGGTATGGGTTTATTGTATTAAACGTAAATATGATGTTTTTGAGACTTTTAAAAGATGGAAAGCCCTTGTTGAGAATGAATCAAATTCTAAGTTAAAGTGTCCTTAGATCTGACAATGGTGGTGAATACTATAGCAAGGATTTCAATGATTATTGTTCAGTGAATGGGATACGTAGAGAAAGAATGGTTCCAAGAACACCACAAGAGAATGGTGTTGCAGAAAGAATGAACAGGACAATCATGAAATGTGCTAGAAGTATGAGGATACATTTGGGATTGCCCTTACAGTTTTGGCCAGAAGCAGTTGATACAATGGTTTATTTGATTAACTATGGGCCTTCAAGTTCACTAGATGGAGGAATACCAGAGGAAGCTTGGACCGGAAAAGAGGTAGATCTTTCTTTTCTTAAAGTTTTTGGTTCAGAAGCTTTTGTGCATGTTGATAAGGAAAATAGGAAAAAGTTGGATGCAAAATCCAAGAGATGCACTTTCATTGGTTATGGATCTGGTGATTTTGGTTTCCATTTTTGGGATTTAGAGAATTCTAAAATTATTAGGAGTCATGATGTTGAATGGAATGAAAAGAGAATGTACAGGGATCAAATTTTGGTACCCAAGGATGAACCAGTTGAGAAGTTTGTGAATGAAAATGAACTCTTGGATTTAAAAGTATTACCTACAGGGTTACACAGTAACCGGTGTCGGTTGACCCCTGACCGACATCGGTCAGATGAACCGATATCGGTTACAGAAGATCCAAACCAACATCGGTTAGCAGAACCAATGTCGGTTAGAGGTGACCGACATCGGTCACTGTCAGATTTGGATACAAATGTCCAGGAGGTCCAGATTGAGCCTCCAATACCCCAAAATCCTGTGAGAAGGTCACAAAGGGTAAGTAAACCTCCAGAAAGATTTACACCTTCTCTATTTTATTTATTATTGACTGATAATGGTGAACCAGAGAGCTTTGAAGAAGCAATGCAGGATAAGACTCACGTCTAGTGGGAGCATGGCATGGATGAGGAGATGGAATCCTTGGAACAGAACCAGACTTGGGATTTGGTTAAGTTGCCAGCAGGTAAGAGAACATTGCAGAACAAGTGGGTTTATAGGATTAAGGAAGAAGAGGGTGGACAGAAAAGGTACAAGGCAAGGCTTGTAGTAAAGGGATTTGCACAGAAAGTAGGTATTGACTTTGGTGAAATATTTTCTCCTGTTGTTAAGATGACTTCTATTCATACTGTATTGAGTTTAGTTGCAGTAGAATATTTGCATTTAGAGCAACTAGATGTGAAGACAACTTTCCTTCATGGTGATTTGGATGAAGAGATTTATATGCAGTAGCCGCTTGGGTATGAAGTCAAGGGTAAGGAGAAATTAGTGTGCAGGTTGAAAAAGAGCCTATATGGGCTCAAGCAAGCTCCAAGGCAATGGTACACGAGGTTTGATAGTTTTATGCATGAGCATGGTTACTTGAGATGTGAATCTGACCATTGTGTTTATTTCAAGAAGCTTGAAAATGGGAGCTATATTATTTTGTTACTGTATGTGGATGATATGCTTATTGCAGGATCTAGTATGCAGGACATTGGTGAGCTTAAGGGAAAGCTAGCTCACACATTTTCTATGAAGGATTTAGGAGCTGCAAAAAGAATCCTTGGCATGCAAATACATAGAGACAGGAAAAACAAGAAATTGTATTTGTCTCAAGAGGATTATATCTACAAGGTGTTAGAAAGGTTCAACATGTAGAATGCAAAACCTGTTAGTACACCTATGGCTGGACACTTCAAATTGAGCAAAGATCAGTGTCCATCATCACATGAGGAGGTCAAATACATGACACAAGTGCCATATGCTTCAGCAGTTGGAGTCTCATGTATGCTATGGTTTGTACCAGACCAAGCATTGCATAGGTAGTGGGAGTTGTGATATATGGCTAATCCAGGTAAAGAGCATTGGAAAGTAGTCCAATGGATACTCAGGTATTTGAAAGGGACATCTAGCATGCAGTTATGCTATGGAGGTTCAGATATTTCATTATGTGGCTATGTTGATTCAGATATGGCTGGAGATTTGGATGGTAGAAGGAGCACTACTGGATATATTTTCACAGTAGGTGGAACGACAGTTAGCTGGATTTCAAGATTGTAGAAGGTTGTGGCTTTGTCTACTACAGAGGCAGAGTATGTTGCAGCTACAGAGGCTAGCAAGGAGATGATATGGATGAGTAGGTTCATGGAAGAGTTGGGAAAGGAGCAAGATGATTGTAAATTGTTTAGTGACAGTCAGAGTGTAATTCATTTGGCAAAGAACTCAGCATTTCATTCGAGAATGAAACACATTCAGTTGAGGTATCACTTCATACGGCAGGTATTGGAGGATGGATAGTTGAATCTAGAAAAGATTCATATGAGCAAGAACCCTGCGGATATGCTAACGAAGCCATTAGAAAAGGAGAAGTTGGAGCTACACTCCACTTCTGTTGGTCTTCGAGTTTGAGACTTGAAGAGGAAGAAACAAAGCTAAGGAAGGATCCAAGAATGATGCTGTACAGGTATGGTGCAGTAATTAATCTCCAAGTGGGAGATTGTTGAGTTGTGGAGCTCAATTACTTCAGTTTAGCATGCAATGTGAAACTTGCTGGAAAATACAGTAACCGTCATCGGTTAGGAGGGAACCGACATCGGTCACCTAGAACGACATCGGTCAGGGCAAGGAGGAACCAATGACGGTTAGGTCTAACCGACATCGGTTATCTGTGCGATGATGTTTTAATTAACTCTCGGGAATTAGATCTATTTTTAGCATTAAAGTATATCTATTGATTGTAATTGCATGGCTAAGTGCCCTAAGTCTATAAACGACTATATAAGCATAAAAGCTAGGGTTTAGAAGGAAGTATTAACAAGAATTAAGAACTTGCAAAAATTAATGAGAGAGAGAATTCTTGGTGATGAAGTAAAAGCTTGAGAGAAAGAAAGTACTGTACATCTGAGAGGTGTGGAAGATTGTAAATCTTCATTGTATATCTTGTCAAAGCTTTGGATAATAGATTGGCTTGTTTCTTGGTGGACGTAGCCCACACTGGGTGAACCACGTTAAATCTGGTGTTGATTTATGTCTCTTGTTTTGTATATTTCTTCTGGTAGAATATCTACTTTTATTTGCATGTATGCTTAGATCTGATATATTGTCTATACAACCAGTGTGCTAACCCCAACAATTGATGAAATTTGTCAAGACATGCCAGGATTGATCTCAACTGACCAAGCTCTAAACCCCATTGAATTAAATGCTGAAACGGTCTCATCTGACCTTTTTAGATGACAATGTGTGCCATGAATTTAGCATGTACATTGGAATTACACACAATCTAATTGACACAGTCACAATACCCATGTTCAAATCGGGTTTGGCCAACAATTTGAAGAATGTATTTACTCATAGCTAAACCACTAAAGTGGATTCCTTTACACATTCCATTGCTATCTTCTCTTGATAGTCAAAATCAATTTAAGAACTTTAATGCATCATAATAGTTATCACTTGAAGGGTAACATAGTATTTAATAGGTTAGACCACCCATCAGATATTTTGAGAGTAACTTTTAAAAAAGGCATTTCAATTACGTGGTAGTGAGATCAAGGTAGAATGGACTTCAAGGTTATAAGATGTATTATTACCCAAATTGCTTATACCATAGTTTTTCATGGGTAATAGTCACGATTCAATGGAAGACACCTTGATCACTGAGTGTAAACTATCATGTGGCAGTTAATTGGACCTGAGTGCTTATACATATGTGAAACTCAATTTTTTGAAATTGTCAAATGTTGCTAGGAAGTGGGTCATCTTGAAGCAGTGCTCAATACCTGGTATTTAATTCAAATATTGGTATCCAAGTGGGTTTCTTCTTGAACACTCTTACTGGTCAATTAGGTATCAAAATTTTGACATATTTTACATTTGTCAGTATTTAGATTATTGGTTATTTGGCACATTCATACCATGTAGGATTGGTTTATCAACCTTTTGGAACGATTATCACCAATAGATCCTTTAATTCGATTCCTTCATGTCCACAAATTGGAGATTTTTGTTCGGTCTTGAAGGCCTAATGTCGATTAGCTTTACATATTGGGTGATGTATGTTACATGCATTAAAATCTAGTTTCAAATATAAATGCATAGGTTCACCATTTAGAGGAATGAGATAACACTTGCAGAGCATGCTGATTAAACCATCAAATATGCATAATTTCATCTAATAAGTGTTAAATCGTGATCACCAGTCCAAATGAGGAGTTAGAAATGGATTCTTCAGATGGGTTTTGAAATCATGATCCCAGAGGGTTGATTAAAACTGGAAAGAGGTGTGTCTACTATTTGAAGTGTCAGGACTATCTTGTCAAGATTTGCCCAAAAACTTTTGAGGATTACTTTGTTTGGTAATTCATGCAAGACTAGTCGTGCCTTATCTGGAGTGTGCAACAGGGGTTATGGTGAGTGCTGCAGGGTTTGGCATATATCTATAATGTGTGACTGTCCAAAAACTGTTAGTGAATACAAATTGTCTTCTTTTGAGTCAGGTGCACACATAGTTTAGTTCAATCCTTTTCACTTCTTAATCTCTTTTTTAGCATGGGTGTACCTAATGATCGTCGATAGTCACCAATATAAACCTTACAATAATAGACACATTAGATTCCTCGTGTTCCATTCAAAAGTGCAATGAAACATCCTGAAACGAAAAGACATAAGTGAATGATCTAGTTGTCCTAAATGTAAAACAAGTGAAAATACGACTGAGTCCTTGCACTAGGAGTTCAATGAGCCCTTCATTTGAGACTTGTGTTTTTTAAGTGTGAGTCAAAGTGCTGTGTGTGTGCATTCATCATCCCATTTGATTGTGCCACTAGGTGGATCCTTGCGTGTTACACTTGATAATGAGCAATAACTAGATGTAGAAAATGTAGATTCCCGCCAGATTTTTCCCGCCATGAAACAACTGTAACACCCCTCAGTGTGAAGTGCATGAACATTGAATAACGTTTATTTCTTTCCTCAGTGTGTGGACTCTGAAAATGAGATGCTTGAATCTTCAGAGAAGGCTGGTTCCTGCTCCTAAACTAGGCCATAAGCATTCCAGTGCAGGTGGTGATAACTAATGCCTAGTGCTTGGTCATTTATTATTGCCACAGAAGATTTAGATTTATATGATTCCCTTGCTTGAATTACAATTAACCCCAAAAATGATGACACCAGAGAAGGAGAATTAACATCTATCAAAACTATAGAAAAGAACAAGGAGAGGTGAGAAAAGGGACATGGACAGAGCATCAGGGGTGCCCAGAGGGGATGGGGGTCCTAGCACTAGAAAATGTCCCATCTCTATGAACGATGGTGCTCCAGACCTGAGAATGAACATGCCAAACTGTGCACAAATAGATTGGGCTATGAAGAGAGGAAAGATCAACAAAAGCAAGTAAAAAATGACAAGGAACAGATGCATCCAAAAATGTTGTTGCTTCAAAGTTTGTAGAACATCATTTCTTACGTAAGGAATCATATGAATAGTAGTATTGACAAACTAAGAAAATACCCAAAGGAGTGACTTAGTGTCTCAACATTTCTTCAACTTCTGGAGAACGTGTGATAGGGATTCTTCAGCAGAGCTGAATTCATCAACCACTTCAAAAGTAAGTTGTTTCCTTTGATATTTAATGTGCACAAATTTAGCTGTTTGACAAGGCAAAGCTCTCAAGATGATAGGTACATGAGAGAGAAAAACATATCAAAAATTCTTCCTCTTGAATGCAAATGCATTACAAACATGGCAACATGTCCTTAGAAAAGACTCATACCTTTTCATTGGTTGAATTTTTGACCAAATTGGAATTGAATTTGCAGATGAATACAAAATTTCTATTATTGAACTCATTTCACCCATTTACACGTATCCTAGAGCCTTTTTTTATAATTTTCTCTCTGGCATCTCAACCATATGGGAGATTGAACCATGGAATCTTGACACACTTCAAACATATTTCCAATTATATAAATTTGTGCAAATCTGAGCTCTGGATCAAAAGAAAAGGTCATGAAGTTTTTAGGGCAAAACGGTCAAAAAACGGATGTCTAATGCAAGTGATAGATTTATCAACTACCAACCAAATATCTTCAAATTTTGGAAAATTTTTCAAATTTTAGTTGCCACCGCAACGGTCGGATGCCATTGGTGCTCAGGTAGCTATGAGTTAGGCTGAGCAATTCTCTCTCCTCCATTTCCACGGTGTCTTTTGCAGCCATTTTGAAAAATTCTTGACACTTTGGAAGAAGTTAAATTCATTTTCCCCCTTTCCTTCCGCCACAAAAAAGTGGGACACGTGAAAAAATTTGGTACTTTTTTTTGGGCGCTTTTTCACCATTTACAATAATATTAATTTTGGCCATGCGACAAAATTTAAATTCTTTAAGTCCTCCAATAAGCTCCACACTTTTGGTCAATTGGACACGTATCCTGTTCTACCTTGGCTCGGAAAAAGAATAATACCTCGCCCTTTGAAATTTGGGCCCAAAAATTGAAATTAGTCGACAATTTTTATTGTGCCTTGAGCTTGTTACACGCGTCACATTTCCTTATAAATTTGTGACAATTTTATGAAATTCTCTCATGTTGGTTGTGTCTTTATTTGGCAACACGCTGGATGTTATTAAAATAGCCAATGAAAATATGGGAAAAAAATTTCTCCGATTTATAAAATCTAATTTTGGGGTTGAGTTCCCCAAGACCTGTCCCTCTTTGAGGCAAGACAAGGTGGCACATAAAACTATCCTTCACTCAAGTGACTCTTTCAGCTTGTTCCCATGACACGTATATTGTTGAGCCTATATGTCCCAAATGAAGACTTTCTGTTTGCCATTTGGTTGGTTTAATAAAGGGTCTAGGTAGATTCAAATGCCATACCAACTTCCCAGACTGCCTAGGACAAATATTTCACGTGGCCACACCCGAATTTTAGACTGCCTTAATGCCAAAAACTTGTCCCATTTGTTTAACAAACTAAACACTTATTTTAAAATTAATAATCCAACCTTTCTCCAGTTGGGTGTGCTTGTATGAGCTTTTAACTCCCACGTATACCTGATGGTTGTATTCCCAATTGCTGCATGTACCGCCTGGAGGTCCAAACATCCGGTTCGTCTCGACGTCAAAAACTGTCCCAAGCAGGAGTTGAGTCGATTGCATGATGTATTCTACCCCCTTTTATTTGCAACTTTTTCACCCTTTTTTATTTTTTATGCACTATTTATTGTTTGTTGCAGGTTTGTGTGGAGAGCTCATATCATCTCGCATAGGCCTGAAAATAACTCATGCCCAATAATGATTGTGATCAAATGTAGGTCGATGTCGAGCTCTCACCAATGTAATTTAGTATATATTAATTCAAATTCAAACACTCTTGATTGAGTAGCTTCATATTCAACTCAAATCGGTTACATAAGTGAACTAAATAGTTAATACAAGGGTGTGGAGAGGTTAGAGAGCTCGAGGTATCCATACATAAACCCCCCTTTTAAAAGAAACATTTTCAATCCAAAAGGTAGTCTTGCTACATTTAACGGTCTTCCACAAATGTCTGGAACTAAAGGGACCTCTAAGATTTAGAAGGAAATCCCTTAATTCCATTTTTTTATTAAATTATATAAAATGAACAATATCAAATCACAAATACTAAATCTGATACTATTTTTTTTTGGATTGAGGGTAAATTGAGGGTGTTTGAAAGGACCCACATCCTTGTACACATGAGGATTTTTGAGAGGATCCACAACCTGGTTACAATGAAGGGGACCACTCATTAGGAACCCAATTGAAGCAACCATGAAACCGAAGTGAAGATGCAGTGACTGTTGACAACAACCGTAGCGAGTGGGACAACTTAGAGCAGCTACCAGCGTCGGCAGTGAGAGGAGCAGCCACCAGGATCAGCAGCAAGCGGAGCACCCACAAGTGTCAGCAGCGAGAGGAGTAGTCACGACCGCAGCGAGAGGAGCATCAACAGTAAGCAGAGCAGCCACCAACGTCAGCAGTGAGAGGAGAAGGAGCCACCAACATCAACAACGAGAGGAGTAGCCACCAGCGTCAGCAATGAGGAGTAATCACCAGTGTCAGCATGAGCAGAGATGTTGCCTCTAGCGGTGAAACCACCTCTGAGGAGGATCGTGCCTCGAGGGGATTTGAAACCGGGTGGGCAAGCACAAAACCCAAGTGCCTTGACCGCACCACTCCCACCCCATTGACAAAAGTGGTTTTGGGATAACTCTTGTGCTGCAATGCCAGACATGCCTCGTCACATTGAACACAGGATTCATGCCTGACCCTGACCCCCGTCACATTGAACACCAAGCCGGCTTCGCACCACGTCGAGAGACCACCTCCACTACTGAAGCAGCTGACCCACCTGGAACTACCTAGCCGAGTAACGACGAGCTATAGAGGTGGCCAGCCTGGGGGAATGGACCCCGAGACCTCCCACATATAGCCCACATTCCCCACCGCTAGGGTAAACCGGGCAGGCTTCATACACGTTACTTGTTAGTTGGCAACAAAATCCATAATTTTTGTAATGGGTTCTACAAACTTCTCGCCCCTCCTTGAGCATCCTTAAGGTTTCTTGCGAAAACATATGGCTGCTCCATACTTGTGGTAACAGATCATGTTTAGTCCAGTTTCGCATTCCCCAACTATTCACGGGGTCGCCTGAAGAAGACGTGGGAACTTTTTCTCTTCATTCTCTTCGATGAACTGATAGGCATCAGATGATTGCAAAGGACGTATGTGGTAACTGGGAACAATGGCCATCAAATACCATGCGAGGGGTAAAGCAATTATACCGTCTGCTGTCGCTTCAGTATAATAGAGGAAATTGAGGAGTCAGGACCATTGAGTAGCATCATCGTTGTAAGTGTTTGACAAAGTCTTCCATAGGGGTTATAAGAGTTGTGATCCCTATTTACTATTTCACACTTTAAGCAGAAGCTTCAACTCCTTCGCTCAAGACTGGTTATATAGATGATCATATAGGAGGCTAATTACTAGTACATAACACTTCATAAAATAGGAAAATTTGAAGAACATATGCAACATTTTGGTGATAGCTTCTAGACAAGTAGGCAGCTTTCATAAAAATGTGGTCTATTGCGAAATGATTCTGGATCATACAGATGTGAGGGGATGTTATGAACATTGCATGTCTTTCTTTTTCTTCTGTATTATTTACTGCCGCTGAGTTTGAGACTGGAAGTGGTTATATAGATGATCATATAGGAGGCTAATTACTAGTACATAACACTTCATAAAATAGGAAAATTTGAAGAACATATGCAACATTTTGGTGATAGCTTCTAGACAAGTAGGCAGCTTTCATAAAATGTGGTATATTGCGAAATGATTCTGGATCATACAGATGTGAGGGGATGTTATGAACATTGCATGTCTTTCTTTTTCTTCTGTATTATTTACTGCCGCTGAGTTTGAGACTGGAAGAAGTTTTGTAGATCATAGTTAGACTCCCTAATGATCTCTTTGCACAAAATTCTATGCGTTTGCTATTGTTTTACAATAACCCACGCTGCAGTGTTTGATTCATTAATTCATTCATACTAGTATTGAAATTTTATAATATGATTCTTAGATTGTCTCATTAGCAGGGTTATTCTTTAGCAGCTTAATACTATTGGCACTACAGATTTCATATTTGTTTGATTAGGCACGATTAAAAATCACTGCTCCTGGTGCATTGTATGTGACTAAAATCAGCTTGTTTATGATCTTCAGGTTCTTTAGTACGGCCGAAGGTTGTGAAAAGTGTCCACTATTGTCCAACTACTGGAGAATTTCAAGCTCGTGAATATCGAGATATTACGTCAACGACTGGTTTACCCACAGGGTCTGTTTATCCTACACGAGTAAGCCTTCCATCCCTTGCTGCTAAGATGGTTCTAGTGAATTTTTCAGAAGGCAATATTTTCTTTACCAATTATTGACGCTATAAGATTTTCAGGTTTTGATACAAGTTGACTATTAAATGTTATAACAGGATGATCAAGGGAATCTGTTAGTAACCGAGTTTGGTCTGTGCAAGTATAGAGACCATCAAACAATATCTATGCAGGAAGTGCCTGAGAACTCTGCTCCTGGTCAGCTCCCCAGATCAGTAGATATCATTGTAGAGGATGACCTTGTCGATGCTTGCAAGCCTGGCGATCGTGTTGCATTAGTGGGAATCTACAAGGCAATTCCTGGCAAAACCAAGGGCAGTGTAAATGGGGTCTTCAGGTACCTTGTATTCTAAATAAAGAAGTGATACAATGCATTCATAGTTGCCCCTGTTTAGGCCACGATTTTTTTCAAATTTGTTTGTATGTCATTTTGATCTTTCATTCAATGCAGGACTGTGATTGTTGCCAATAATGTGTCTCAACTCAACAAAGAGATAAACACACCCGTTTTTACGAGTGATGACATCAAAAACATCAAGAAAGTAGGAAATAGGCAGGATACATTCGGTCTACTGGGAGAGTCACTTGCACCCTCAATCTATGGGCACAATTGGATAAAGAAAGCTGTTGTGTTGCAGCTGTTAGGGGGAGTGGAGAAGAACCTAAAGAATGGAACTCATTTAAGAGGGTAAAACCCATGTCATCAAGATGTTTTTCTGTATGTTTCTCTGCCTTATGGTTGTTGAGCTCGTGACTTTCTTTTAATTGTATTGCAGTGATATAAACATGATGATGGTTGGTGACCCTTCAGTGGCCAAATCCCAACTCTTGAGGGCCATTATGAATATTGCTCCTTTGGCAATATCAACTACAGGACGGGGGTCTTCTGGTGTAGGTTTGACAGCGGCTGTCACTTCTGACCAAGAAACAGGTAATTTGTTTGTTTGTACTTTGTAGATATATGTCATATGCCTGGCTAGAGTCTGTGCATTTCTTGCTGTTTAAAGCCCTGGTCGGTCATGGCCATATACTATGATGGAGATCAATCCAGCCTGCTTTCATTGGTCAAAGACTGGATCTCTGTAAAACTATTTGTTTGAAGTTATTGGCTAATAAGTCTGGAATTAGCTCAGGTGAACGAAGGCTTGAAGCTGGAGCAATGGTTTTAGCAGACCGCGGTGTTTGTTTGCATTGATGAATTTGACAAGATGAGTGATCAAGATCGTGTATCCATCCATGAGGTTATGGAGCAACAGACAGTAACAATTGCTAAAGCTGGCATTCATGCATCTCTCAATGCACGTTGTAGTGTGGTTGCTGCTGCTAATCCTATCTATGGAACTGTAAGTCTTTTAAAAAACATCCCAAGCCTTTCATTGTAGCATTGCCCTCTATTCTATAGGGTCATCTGGTAGTCTTATTTTAGTAAAGGGTTATTAATTATCTGCTTGCAGTATTTCCTAGTGTATACTGTCTAAGTTTTGATATATGACAGTTGTGTTTTCTGAGCATCATTCAGGCTAACATGATTCTTCAAAATCCCATTTGTGTAGTATGATCGCTCGCTCACTCCAACCAAGAATATTGGTCTTCCAGATTCTTTACTTTCTCGTTTTGATCTGCTCTTTATTGTGCTGGATCAAATGGATCCGGATGTTGATCGCCGAATTTCTGAGCATGTTTTACGTATGCATCGTTATAGAACTTCAGCGGAAGATAGCGGTGTGCAACTACTCTCATTGGTTAATGAATATAATTGGGTTATATTTTCATTCATAATAAGATTTACCAAAACATGTGTGTTTAAATGCCAATTTTGACAGGAATGGTGGTGGCTGATGGAAATTCAAGAAATGTAGAAGAAGATGATTTAGAGTCTGCTGCATCGATTTTTGTGAAATACAATCGTCTCTTGCATGGAGAGAGGAGGACTAGGCATTCCAAAAATGAAACACTCACTGTAAAATTCTTGAAGAAATACATTCATTATGCTAAGACCAGGCATCAGCCCATCCTGACAGATGAGGTGATCTTTCTAGGGCCTGAAATGTTCTTCTTTTCTTGTATGTTAATGTTTTGTGGTTTAATTTTTTTTGTTTGAAATTTCTAATACCCACATGGAAGTAAATAATCATGTTGATAATTGTGTGCAAATGATGATAATGTACAGGCATCAGAGCATATTGCAACTGCATATGCTGAGCTGCGTAATGCAGGTTCAGAGGCTAAGGTTTGCAACAAGTGCTCAGCAGCTATTTTAAAAAGTTTAGTTTTATTTTGGCTGTTAATTTATGCTTATAAAAAAAAAAATTCAGAGCATTTTTTTTCCCTTAATTTCTCAATGAAATTTGTTGTTTTGATGCTGCAGTCTGGAGGAGGCACATTACCAATTACAGCCCGTACGCTTGAAACTATAATTCGGCTTTCAACTGCTCATGCAAAGATGAAATTGAGGAATCAGGTGTGGAAGCCTTAGCTACAAATCTCTTTCTTTTAATTCATTGCAATGTTTATGGGAGGGTTGCAAAAACACTTCTTATAACTGAGACCTGTGAAAAGATACTTTGGATCCATGTGGCTTCTTTATAAATTTATCCAATATGGCAATCTCGTTAGGTTTATGGTGATACATATAGCTTTACAATAACTTGGATCGCTTTTGAGCTGCTACTTTTGTCACCATTTAAGCCAAAGGCCCAAAGCATCTCATGGAAACAACTTATCCAGGGTTAACCTATGCTCTCTTGTAGTCACAAAGGATGTAAAATATGCTGGTAATGTTAGAAAAGAACCAAACTCTGTCAACAATACACTGCAGATATTGCTTAGAAAAGACCTGAAAATACACTGCAATATCTTCTTTCAGACAATTTTCTTCTGGTCTAATCATTCGATCAAAAGTACTTCTAAGGAGCTTGCAGCGGATGTAGAAATTGAAATGCTTAGAAAAGACCTTAAAGTAACCTTTGGATTTAGGGTCCCTTGCTTTTGAGTGGGAACTTACAAGACTTGATTTGGGTTGTTGATTATTGGTGTTGACTTAGCACGACTTTTCATGCTCCATGTCTACTGAAAATAATTTATGTTGAGGATACAGATGACTATTATTTGCAAAAGTTTAAATGAGGATTGGTGGCATTTCAGAAGTGATGTGCATTAGACTAAAAAATGAGAAGGTGTTGAATCAGTTGATAATTTATTGTTGTTTCCTAATATGCTTTATTCAGGTACTAAAATCGGATGTAGAGTCTGCCCTTAAAGTCCTCAATTTTGCTATATACCACACAGAGCTGACAGAAATGGAGAAAAGGGAACAAGAACGAGAGCAAGAAATGGAGAGGAAAAACGGCGTGCTGATGGCGATTCTGGGAATGGGGGACACGATGATGATAATGACGATGATTATCCAGATGGGCCAGAGAACAGAGAAAGGTAAATCAGTAAATTCTTATTGTTACTGTTTGATACCTTTCATTGTAATGTGATGGTTGATATCTCTTTCACTGTGATGTGATGAACCGGACAACTTTATCTAATTAACTTTGGTGATGAAATTAAAGGCTAAGAAGACGAAAGAAGGGTAGTGGAGGTGAAGGTAACGGTGGAAGTCAAACACAATCAACCATCCCGGAGTAAGACAGCCTATTGATTGCTTTCCTTAAGAGTTTATTGAGAAATTTTGGACAAATTTGAATTTACCCATTGTTATTATGGATGAACAAGCAGAGAAACAGCAGAAGATATGGATATAGATGCAGCAACGGCAGGATTTACAATGAACATCTCATCCGAAAGGTCTCTTGTTTTAACTTATTCAACCAACATTTCATGTTTTTTTTTTTTCAATGGCTATGCAAACTGGTTTATTGGACTGCATGAAAAAACATGATGGTCTGCTTTTAAACACAACCTTATTCAAACTTCTGGTATAGTTTTCCTTGTATATTAGAGTTTTCAGTTTGTAGGCCTCCGAGGAAAGTATACTGGTTGATGGTTTTATTCTTCTTCTCGTACATTCATAAGCATGCTTTTAGATTGATATTTGTGTTCTGTATCCTGATGATTTGGCTATTTTGTTTACTTTGAAACCCAAAATATTTGACTTTTAAACTGATTTGTGAATGAAACTTGATGTTACAGAGAAGAAAGATTCAATACCGCATTCAGTCAACACATGATGGTGAATCGCTTGGATCAAATACCCATGAATGAGATAGCTAGGATGATAAACAGAGGGAATACTCTTGATCCGTTCACACCAGCAGAGATAACTTGTCTGCTACAGGTATCTTTTCATAAGAATGTGTATATATTTTTATTTATTGGCTATATTGAATTATTTCATACAAGTACAGGACTGAATCTTGGTGTATGTTGCATCAGAGACTACAAAATGCTAACAGATTGATGATGGTGGATCAAGTTGTGCACCTTGTCTGAACAAAAGGTGATGGAAGCCAAATCAATCCTAGAAAGGAAAGCCTTACTGCAAAGGATGCCTCTATTATGTTCCGAGGCTGAGTGTCTGCATTACAAGTTGAAGTCGGTTTCTGATAAAAACTGATGTATACCTTGAAGAGAACCTTGTTGAAGGCTTTTTTTCCTTCTCCACTGTGAAGAGAAATTATGTTTACACTTCCAAATATGTTTTAATTATATTGATGGATCGTAAGTGTTTGTAAATTTACAATCATGGTTAGTGGTATTTTTGAAACTTCAACAAGTGGCAATAAAAAAGACTGAAAATAAAAATTGTTACATCTTTCATTATGCATGCCTGACCAAAACTACATGGAAATTGACTGAACATTAATTTCCAGAAGGATGAAGTGTCATGTGCCTTGAACATCAGCCAGATAAGAAAATCAATAAGGCTATACTACTTGAGATTAAGAATACAACCTTTACAAATATGTGCTATGAAACCAAAACCTTGTTCCTTGTATTTTGGAAAGTTTTACGTAGCTGGTGTCAGTTTTGTTTTTCAGAATTTCATAGCGGATTTAAATTTTTCAAAATTTTAAGGTCATTTAGATTCATAACCCCTTCCAACCAACCTAATAAAAGATCTACGAAACTGAGGCAAATTGTATAGCATTTATGTCCATTTATAAATCATACATGCACCTTCTTATCTGAATATCGAGACCTTTAAGAATCCATCTCTGATGTCCAAGACAAAAATATGAAAATAATGGGTTATATCCTTTAGCTAGTTTGAGTTTTTCTAAATTAAAAAAATGAAGGTAAGGGTAGTTAATTAGGTCAATGTCAAGCCAGAGACTGGTGTATAGAAACTACTTTGAGAAACCTTCGAGAACTCATCTCTGCTGTCTGAGACAAAAATATGACAACCCAAAAATATGATGGGATGTATCCTTCAGCTTGTTCAGAGATTTTCTAATTTTTAAAAATAAAGTTAAATGAGTTAATTAGGTCAATGTCAAGCACTACACTGGTGTATTGAAACTACCTTTAGAACCTGAGAGGAAAGATTGTTTTTTCACTTATTTTATATATGAAGCCACATACCTTATCTCCATCCAATTCGAACCTGTACCTCCTTTATATAATACTTAGGTGTCTGAAATGCTTACCATTTTTGGGCACATAAAAATATTAATTTGCAAAATGCCCTTGAATTCTATCATCCAAGGCATGGTCCAATTCTTTACATCATGCCCACAAGGTCTGAAACGTTTACCATTTTGCGCACATAAAAATATTAATTTGCAAAATGCCTTGAATTCTACCATCGAAGGCATGGTTCCAATCCTTTGCATCATGCCCACATGTCTATTACTTCTTACCCATAAGCGTCCTTCGTTCTCCTTACCCTCCAACATGTTTGAGATTCATCACTGACATTTATAACGAGTGTTAATTTTTATAAAATAATCCATGGTGTTTGAATTTTTCTTGTGCACATTTTTACAAACAACCCATATTCCTTGATCTTTTTTAATGATGTTCTGAACCAATGTGGTTAAATCCCATAACTTCCCCCCTAGGCTTTACTCCACTTGACCCAAATACCCTGCACATAGCCCATTGTCATGTATCTCGGATTCGTACAAACCGACAATAAATGGTGAATTTGCTATCACTTAATTCTCTTTGTTAACTACATCGTAGTTTTTTTAATCTAATCCGTTTAGACTGTTGTAAGCAAGGATCAAGTTTGAAGGCTAGTATTATTTTCAATGTGAAGGGCATGTAGTGTCAATTCTATTATAATTAGTGATATTTACTAATTAACTAACATGTTTCTTGCCACTTTGGTCAATTAACAAGCACTTCGTTGATCACCAAATCTCTTTCGCATTCAGGATGCCATTTTACGGTGAATCGTAAGCCAAAATCCTCTTCAAAACAAACAATTAGCATTTATAAGCTAATTAAGCCTATTTTGCCCTTGATTTGGTCAATATGCCCTAATATTGACTCAAACCCCTCTTCCAACCACTCAAAATCACCCCATTCACCTCCACAACATCTCAACAAGCTTCAAAATCTTATCCTAGCCTCCTAGTTGACCCTAAGCGGTTGATTAAGGCTCCACACCTCTTAATCACTTGGTAATTCACTAATTGTGATTAGCAAGGCCTAATCATGATTAGCAATTCTAATCTAATTTGGGGCTTTTAGTCCCACATGCACCAAAATACAAGTTTCTCCCAAAAGGAAAACTATAAAAAGAGTGCACCTCATTCCTTTATACTTTACACCATGCTTTGATTTGCATCTCATATAATACATATGATTTCTAAGCCAAGTCCAATCCTTGCTTAAAACCTTCAACAAGGTTAGTAGATGAATAATCTAAAGTGACTTAACAAGTCATTTGGAGAGGTCATTTCACCATTGTTTGAGTAGCAACCATAACCATTTGATTTCCCCTTAGGTCTATTTAGGCCCATGTTAGGTAATTGATCATATTAGTAGGCATGTTTAGTTAGTTTTTGCATTGTTTTCATACTAATTAGGCATTCTTTTAAGCTTCTATCTTAATGTTACATTCCTAGACTTAGAATCCCTAGCTAATTAGGTGGCAATGGTGTTAGCCTTCCTTGTTTAGCTTTGTAGTTTTCTTTGTAAAGTTTGGGGTGCTTTCATTTGGCACGCCCGGTGGGACCATACCCCATTGCATTCAATTTTTAAAGCTTTTTAACTTAGTTTCAAAGTTTTTCATTTCAAGTTTTAGATTAGTTTCAAGTTTCCTAGATTAATTTCAAGTTTTCTAGTTTACTTTCAAGCTTTCTAGAGTACTTTCAAGCTTTTTAGATTACTTTCTCAAGCTTTTTAGATTAATTTCAAAGTTTTAGAGTAATTTTCAAAGTTTTAGATCAATTTCCATTTTTTAGAAGTTGTTTCAACTAGATTAGTGGTAGAAGTTGTGTTTTCTTGCTTTTTGCAGGATATAAGGAGGTGAAGCCCTGTCAAAATTGCCAAGAAATCCCAAAGATTGGACCTTTTTTCAAAAAAATTGCTTCAAAACTCAAATTTTTGACCATCTACAGGAAAAAGGTGCCTGTGCATGACTGTGAGCACCTGTGCCTCACTGGAAGTGCATGTGCATCATTGACTGCATGATGCAATCATGTGCACTGTGAAAAATGACAGAGGGGCACCTGTGCATGACTGTGAGAGTGAAACTATGTGCAAGACTGTGAGTGCCTGTGCATGACTGTGAGCGCCTGTGCACTCAAGGGGCACCTGTGCATTTGGTAAAATTTTTCAAAATTCCAGAACTTCAATTTTATGATTCTTATCAGTTTTTAAGGGTTCTTAGATGTTGTTTTTGTCAAATTATTGATTTTAGAGCAATATTCCTAACAAAATTGTCCTAGGGTTTGATAAAGGGTTTTTAAAAATTGAGTTAGGGTTTGAAGAGTGATTGTGTTTTCATACTTTGATTGAGTTGGAATAGAGTTGTGCATGCTCTTCTCTTGCACCTAGTGTGATCTTGAGAACCAAAAACACATCTAAACCATTTATTTTTTACTTATTGGGAGTAAGTAGGAACAATTATCATTCATTTCGTGCTTAAGAGAATAAACTTCATTTTTTTGCATGTGCTTGATCTTTTAGTTTAAGATATTCTTCATTTGATAAAGAATCAAGGCTAAAAATTGTGTATGCTCTTCCCTTGCACCTATTGTGATCTTGGGAATCAAAATCGATTTTAGTCTTTCATTAAGAAGCACTTGGATTAATTGGGAATAAACCTTGTTTTTGCAAATTTTGATGGTAGTTAGTTGATTTACAAGCATTTTTCATTGTTGGATTATATTGTGTTTCTTATGATATTGTGAATCTATTTGTGAAACTACTAACCATTTGTGTGAAGGACCTAAAACACTAGTCAAAGAAAGGAGGACCTAAACCAAAATTTCTAACTATTCATGTGTGATTGTAGGTTGCCAAAAGTGGTCTAAACCAAATTACTTAATCCAAAAGATAAAAAATACACCAAATCATCACATTCAAAACACGATATTGCAGGTTTCAGTTAAGAGCTACGACTCGTCCTTAACTAGGACATAACCCCTTTGGCATAAGCCTTAAGCTACAACAATGGGGGTGGTCCTAGGAACCCTAAAGTAGTTCACACAAGAGGGAACCTTGTGAACAAAACAGGAAAGTGCTCCACACTACCGACTTGATTAGTACGCCTTGGTGAGATTAGAGTCAAAGATATCCGTATTGCGACCCCAGTGAAAGTATAACTGAATGCACTTCAGTGCTCATTATACTGAAGGGGGTAAAGTAAAGTCGAGATACTCCCAAATTAGTCAGTGTGACTTTTTGGGTAAATCGAGCTCGCCATAGATATCTTGTGACACCTAGAGAGAGAACCACCTAGGAAGCTTGTCGGCTTGGAGCCATTGTTTTTGTCTTAGTTGTTATACTTGAGAGCTCTCACAAAGTGAAAACTTTGTTAGATTCAAACTCTTGTTTTTCAAACAAGGGAAAGAATCTCTTAAAGTTGAAACCACGTGACATTTCATCACGAAATCTACTTAGTGTCATTTTGTCCTAGTTTTTCACTTGTCCTAAGACAAGGCGAAACTCTGCCAAAATAACACCAAGTTTATTTCAACACCATTTGGTCTACACCTTTGTTTTCTTGTTGCCCATTTTTGGACAAAAGGAAACAACATATACCAGATACCACTAGATATCACGTGTCCACCACTTTTGTATTCTACTTGCGTGACTAGGTTGCAATGCTAGAGCGCAAGTGTTGAAAGTGTGCATGGTACGTACTCACGATCTAGTAGGCCCCCTTGTCTCAAAGAACCCATATTTGAGACATATTATCATCGTAGTTAGGTGATTTCATCCTTGCATTCTTTTGAGTTGTTACACTGCCCACATTATAGCCATACAATTGAGATATTTACGTCTTGTTTCCATTGTGAAATTAGGCCTAAATCTCTATATTGTAGAGTTACGTTGTTCGCACGCTTAGAAAATTCTTGTTATACTTAGACGTAGTTTTTACATCCTAGCTTTGTCTTGAGTTTTGTGAGTGTTGAGGATACATTTCTAGCATCTTGATAACATCATTTTGACACTAAAAATCTTGCTTTCCCGAAAGCTTGGTTCACGTGTCCAAATAGTGTCGTTACGCTGCTCACATTGTTATCATCCATTTTACAAGACTTAGACTTTGTTAGTGTTTAGAAACTGGTTTTTAGTATATCTTGTTAGAAGATCACGTCAACATTTCCTTATCATTTAGGCCTTGTTTGTTGCAAACTTGACCTAACTGGTAATATTGTGTTGTCACTATTTGGTTGCAAACCTACCTAGACAAATCTTAGGAATAAACTATTTGGTGTGACTAAATTTTGAGCGTTGTACATCATTGTATTATTCAAGATAAACTTGTGTCATATTTTACCTTGCTAGGTTGAATTAGTGTTTATTCTTTGGTTTTTAGGTCACATTGACCTAGTGGATTTGTGGCTATTCTATAGTCACCATTCTTTGAGACAACATTAGCGTCGTTACGCTATCAAAATTTGACTAAGGTCCTTTTTTAGTAAACCTTAGTGGAAGTCTGTCACATTGTACCTCCTATTTTGAGTATGCCTACTACAAGAATGGGATCCCAAAGATTAGAAGCCAATATATTTGGAGGTGACAACCCTCTTTTAGAGGATAATCTCATGGTTGACCATAGTGGTGGAGAAGAAGATTCTCCTCGTATGAATCTAGAACATCGTCCTGCCAATTTTGACGATTACATTTTCCAAAACAAACATGAGGTTCTTATGCATGTTATGGAACTAGGAGCTAAGTTACCTTCAACAGTAGACCCTTCTCTCATTTCCAGAATGATTCATGGAGAAGAGGAAGTAGACCGACCTCATCGTACTGTCAATGAAATTTTAAATCCAGGTCATGCCTCTACTTCTGTACCACAGAATAATGAGGAAGTACCATTTGAAAATGATGGAGATTATCAGATACTTGTTGTTAGAATACATTGTGAAGACAATGAGGAACATGTTCATCATGCACAACCTCCCCCTAACAAAAATCATCATGACATACCTATTCAAGAGGTGACGTTAGAGCAACAGGTCCAAGCCCTCACTCGCCAATTGGCAAGTTTGGCATCCCATATACAAAGGGAACAACCCAAAGTTTTGAAACAAGCCATACCAAAGGCAAAACCTAAGGCTTCATTTCACGAGTTCCCAATAAACACTCCTCGAAGGGAGGCACAAAGAGATCCTTATGAAGATATTCTAACAACAAATAAGGGTGGGAATACACCTAGATTTAATCCTTCATATAGACCTATGCCACCCACGCAAGATCCACTTTTCAACCAAGAGTGGTCAACTATGAAGAACACCCTTCAAGCATTACAAGAGGGCCAAACCGGTAACAATAACAAGAAGTATCAGTTTGATGAGTTATGTCCCTACCCATTTGACAAAGCCATGCTACAGGTACCTTTCCCAAGACACTTTGATTTTCCAAAATTTGACAAGTATAAGGGAAAAGGTGACCCTCGTGACCATATTAAATATTTTTATATGGCATGTCAAGAGGTGGCATTCAACGACAATTATCTTATGCACCTCTTTCCAAAGTTTAGGAGCAACAACGCTAGAATGGTTTGTACACATCCCTAAGGGATCCATATCAACATGGCCAGAACTAGCAGAAAGTTTCATATGACACTTCTCTTTTAATATAGAAAATGATGTCACCATGTTGGATCTCTGCAATGCCAAACAACAAAATAATGAAAACTTCACTGCATTTTTACAATGATGGAGAGGATTAGCTAGTCGCTTTCCTTGCTCCATACCCAAAAAGCAATTGATAGGCATATTTGTTCCCAACCTCCATCCAGACATTACGTTCCACTTGCAAATGCATTGTGGCAACACATTCGAAGAGGTAATCGAAAAGGGGAGTCAAATTGAAAAAGCATTGTTAGCTAGGGGGATTTTGAAACCTATCTCCCGTGATCATAATGATTCTAAATCTAGCGATAAAACAAAATTTGGTCCTAATAGAAACAAAAATGTCATAAGTGATGGAATAGTATATTCTAAGTGAGTACAAGGCGTTCAGAATCAAGCACCTTTAAAACTTGCAAAAGGAAATCCACCTACAGAGTATAAACATCGTACTTTCACACCTCTATCTGAATCAATATCATCCATATTAAAACAGTTAGAGGCCGTTAACATGGTTAAATACCATGAAACACAACCCTATGGAGACGATGCACCTAAACCATCATGGTTTAGAGATAATGAATTTTGTGACTTTCACCGTGTAAAGGGTCATAAAACTGACAAGTGTTTAAGATTAAAACACTACATTCAAGACCTAGTTGATAGTGGTGATATAGAAGTAGACTCCATTACCACTGCCAAATCTCCAAATGAAAACTTAGGGATCTTCAAAGATCCTTTTCCCAATCACGATGAAAGGAAAAATCTAGATCGAGGACAATCATCTTAGAATAAGAATGCTAAACTGTGTGTCCAACAAAGACCATTTTGATGCCTTGATAGGTTGTGTTGATCCACTCATTGAGAAAATTAATACAATTAGAATTAAAATAAGAGAATGTGTCATGGCAACATGATGGGCTCACCTTGTTATCTCTGAACCTACTCCCCCTCCTCCTCAAGAGAGTCATTATGATGTATTAGATCAACTAGAGAAGACTACAACTAAGATTTCAATCTTAGACCTTCTAAAGATTTCTAACGTCCATAAAGACATACTTTGCAAAACCCTACAGGGATCAGGAGTATCTATTGATGTTGACCCTACACATTTACAAGCCATGGTAGCACAAATCGCTCCCGTAAGACACATAACCTTTAGTCTGACAGAAGCCTTAACTGAAAATCCCTCCCATAACCTACCCTTACATATTGAGGTAATAATCAAGCGTAAGAAGGTCAAGAGAGTGCTTGTGGATGGCGGATCGGGTCTTAACATTTATACTCTTAAAATAGTCCATCAACTAGGCTGCACAGAAGCTGATTTGGAAACAAAGGTCATCACCATAAAGGCGTATGACAATGAAGAATGAAAATCAGCTGGAATGATCACTTTCTCATTGGAGGTAGGTCCCATAACCCATGATACAAAGTTCCATGTCTTGGATCTGGAGCTCCCTTACAATATCTTGCTTGGTCACCCATGGATTCATGCCATGCAGGTCATGCCATCTACATATCATCAATGTTTAAAGTTGCAGTATGAGGGACAAACACTTACTATACAAGGGGATCCCCAACCCTTTTCTCATTGCAGAGCATTGTCAGGTTACTTTCCTACTATCTATGAGTGTCCCTCTATAGAAATTGTTGTCCCTGTTCAGTCAGAGGCCCTCGCTTCACGAGTGGATCCAAACACCCTGACTCCCAGTGATAATGGTACAACTACATTGGAATCTCCTTTTGCTACATGGGAGATGAAGGTCATAAACAATGGTTGTGGAGAGTATAATCTTCAGCAAGCCCTTATGATTCAAAACATTCCTCTATCAGCCCAAGCACATGGTAGACCATGCTACAAATTCCAAAGATCAAGGGAGAATTTCCCTTTTGACAATTTCATTTCAGGTGGCTTGCTAGAAGATGAAAGAATCCTCAACGACATTATATTTCATCCTCAAGATGATGAAATGGCTTTATGTTACAAGTCATCTACGTATGTTATTCCAAACAGAATCATGCTTACTATGAGATATCAAGGACGTGGTTGTGGCCGCTATGAGAAAGGCCCATTAGAAGCTCTTTCAATACCTCATCGCATACTAGGTAAATCAGGTATTGGCATCCATTTGTATGATTCTCACCCTTCAGATAATGAGTATGTTTCTTCTGAGAGTGATGATAGCTTGTATGAAAATGAAAGTGAAATAGATTCCCGGTGTAGTCTTTACGAAGACCTCGCCTCTACGAACCTATTCTCTAACATGGCTATCCTTACCATAAACCCTGTTATACCTGCCATCACCCCTATAACCCAGACATTAACTCTCATCTACCCATCACTTGTGAATTGGGATCAACAACAACACATACCTATTGACGTGTTTCAGAATGATGAGGCTATTGGTGAGTTCTTGGGCATCAGAGATAACATTCCAAGAAATGATCACAAGAAGGGGTTCTCCATTCAGCTTAATGCATGTGCATACTTCAGAGAGGAGGTAGAATTATGTGGACACTTAAGTAAAAAAGTGAGCAAGGGAAAAAGTTCCAAAGAAAAGCCTTGTGGAAATAAAAAGGGGAAGTCCTATAGTGAAAACCTCTTTGAGGCACTTGTGGACAAACAAGTAGAACAACCTATGGAAAAGATAGTGTACCCATATAAAGATGATGATCACCTCCCTAACCAATTTTTGTAGAGGAGGATCTTAATCTCCCTCCCGATCCTACATGCATGGGGGATGAGTAAAAATTTCTAGTGGAAGATACGGTAGATGTTAATATCAGCACAAAGGAGATGCCGAGGATAGTTAAGCTGGGAGCTTCACTCTCAGCCAAAGAGCATAAAGCATTTACATGACTCTTGAGAGAATATGTAGACATCTTCACTTGGTCTTATGCTGACATGTCAGGACTTGATCCTGCATTAGTGGTACACAACCTAGTTGTGCACCCAGATGCCAAGCCCATCAAACAAAAGCTCAGGAAGATGCATCCTCGCGTCGCCTTACTGGTAAAGGTAGAGAGCTAGAAAATTTATTAGAAGTAGGCTTCATCAGGCCTATCAACTACTCAGAGTGGATTTCTAATGTCATACCAGTACAAAAAAAGCCAGTCAGTATTAGAGTGTGTACTGATTTCAGAGATATAAACAAAGCTTGTCCAAAGGATGATTTTCCTCTTCCTAATATCGACATGATCGTCGATTCTACTGCTGGTTATGAGATGTTGTCATTCATGGATGGTTTCTCAGGTTATAATCAGATAAAAATTGTAGAAGAAGATCAACACAAGATGACTTTCACAACCCCCTGGGGAACATTCTGTTACCAAGTCATGCCCTTCAGCCTTAAAAATGCAGGTGCTACATATCAAAGGGTGATGACTGTAATCTTCCACGATATGATAAGTGACATTATGGAAGATTACGTAGATGATATACTAGCTAAATCTAGAACTCAGGAGGAGCACCCAAAAATTTTGTGGCATATCTTTCAGCGTCTAAGGGATTACAAAGTCTGCCTTAACCCGAAGAAATGTGTCTTCGGTGTGCTATCTGGGAAATTACTAGGGTTCATTATGTCAAGGAGAGGAATAGAGGTGGACCCTGCAAAGGTCACGACTATCACAGAAATTCCCCTCCTGAAAATATCAGACAACTGCGTAGCTTACAGGGGAAAATTCAGGCCATCAGAAGGTTTATTTCACAGCTAGCAGACAAGTGTCATACATTCACACATCTTCTTAAGAAAGATGTTAATTTCAACTGGGGGCCAGAACAACAACAAGATTTTTCTTTACTAAAAGAATACTTGGCTAAACCCCCCATTCTCATGCCACCTACGACAGGAGAACCCTTGTTGTTATACATCTCTGCTACACATTTTGCAATTGGGGCACTATTGGCCCAATATGATAAAGAACAGAGAGAAAAAGTTGTATACTACTTAAGCAGGACATTGGTAGCATATGAGCTCAATTATCCACAGATCGAGAAGGCTTGCCTAGTCATAGTGTTTGCTTTCCAGAAGCTACGCCACTATATGCTCAACAACAAAATCAAGACTTATTTCAAAGATCGATCCTTTAAAGTATTTATTGTCAAAACCTGCCTTAACTGGAAAGATGGCTAATTGGATCATCTTGTTGAGTGAGTTTGACATTGAGTACATTCATCAAAAGTCAGTAAAAGGACAATTCTTAGCAGATCAGCTAGCAGAAGCTCCACTGCCAGGTACCGAACCCTTGAGTCTAGAATTACCAGATGCATCCATCATGTACCTTGAAGAATCTATCATTTGGAAACTATACTTTGATGGCTCCTTTACCTTTCATGGTTCAGGTGTCGGAGTTGTGTTAATCACTCCCACGGGAGACTTGATTCCTCAAGCATTCCGGATTGGGTTCCCCTGCATGAATAATATAGCGGAGTATGAAGCTCTCATTGCAGGAATGAAGCTAGCTATCAAGTGGGATATCAGACAGGTAAATTGCATTGGTGATTCAATGCTCATTATCAAACAAGTCACAGATGAATACAAGGTAAAAGATGAGAAGCTCCTCCCATACAAGAGGATGGTGGATTCTTTGAAAGAATACTTTGAGCAGATAACATTTGAGAAAATACCAAGAGCACATAATAGAGCAGTTGACGTTATGGCTATAGTGGGATCCATGTTGAGTATTCCACCAGGGAAGAATGATATGATGTTCTTTGTTGAAAATCTAAGAACATGTCAACATATGACATACCAGAATCTTGTTTGGTGTGTGAAGTTGTTGGTCCCTTTTCACCATGGTACGCTGAAATATTTAATTACCTTCATGATGGAACCTTTCCCACTAACATTTCCCATGTTGAAAAACACACCCTCATCCAGCGTATAGCCCATTATACCCTACTTGGGGGCACCCTCTTCCACCGAGGCTACGACGGGAATCTGTTGCGATGTTTAAGTTCAGACGAATCTATCCAAGCAATCAAAGAGGTGCACAAAGGCATCTACAGCCAAGAAAATTCTCAGGGTAGGCTATTATTGGCCTACCATGGAGCATGATTGTTGTCAGCATGTGAAGAAGTGTGTGGATTGTCAAAAGTATGGAAACAATCATGACACCCTGGCCATTCTCAAAGTGGGGTCTCGATCTAATAGGGAAACTTAATCCCATGTCTCCTCAGATGGCCATAAGTTCATTATAACTGCCACAAAGTACTTTACAAAATGGGTAGAGGTTGTTCCTCTTACCTATACAGAAGGTCCCCAAATCTCTAAATTTATAATGAATCATATCATCTGTCGATATGGTATCCCTTCTGTTATTATCACTGATAATGGTAAGTCATTCAAGAATAAAACTGTGAAAGCACTCTGCAAATGCTTTCAAATCTCCCTTAAGTTCTCAACCCCCTATTACCCTCAAGGTAATGGGAAAGCCGAGGCTTCCAATAAAATCCTAATTCACATTATGGAGAAGATGGTGAACAAGATAGGTCATGATTGACATTTACAAATTCACCTACCCTCTGGGCATTTAGAACATCTATCCACACCCCCATAGGTGTAACTCCATACTCCTTAGTATTTGGCACTGAGGCCATATTGCCCTTAGAGATCGAGATCCCTTCTTTGCGCATTGAGCTAAGGGACTACCTGAATGAAGAGGAGGACTACAAAGTAGCTCGACTGGCAGAGTTGGAGCTATTAGATGAGAAAATACTTCACGCTCTCAATCACCTTAAAGTGTATCAGGATCGAGTGCGGTGAAGCTACAATAAAAGGGTCATACCTCGTCAATTTGAGGTAGGGGACATGGTGTTAAAAGAGAATCAGAAGAACACCAATAAGGACCATGAAAAGAAAGGGAAATTTGAACCCAATTGGCTGGGACCATATGTTGTGGTCACCAAGTTTGGTTCAGGTGCTTATAAGCTAGCCCATGCAGATGGCCAAGAGCTTCGAGAACCCATGAACGCAATGCATCTTAAGTGCTTCTATGCTTAAGTATGGGGTCTCTATAGAATATCAAGAAAAAAAAAAAAGTATAAAAATAGAAAAAGAAAAAGATAAATAAACAGGTGCATCCAATAGTGAAAACCACGCAATGGTGGCACTTTGGACAAGTCCTTTGGTGAAAACCAGTTTCCAGCACCAAGGGAGGGTCCATTGTTCACAAGCAATTCAGGTTTAGGAGTACGAAAACTTTGTCCTATGTTGATATTTACTGTTATCTGAATCCCTTGTGAGCCTATCCTTCTTCGCCCTTATCCAACTAATCTAACCTTTTGAATGCGGAAGAATTTAACTTTGAATGAGCCCATCTCACGTGGGGGAAACTTTGCACATGTCACTTCTGGCATATAACACGTGGCATTCTGCCCTTGTACATCCCATCTAACACTGGGGGAATCCATGTTTCTTCATTTCCTTGCACGTTCACTTTGGAAAACTTCTTAGAAAGCATAAAAAAACATTCATATAACTTTTTGAAAATTCTAAAACATGCAGATATGTTCCTTGGAAAAAACCAAAACATTCAAATACGGTTCATAGAAAACCCCAAAACAATAGAAAATTGTCTTAGAGATAAAACCAAAAACAAAAAAAATATCCCAAAACTGTCCCACAAAAACAAAGTAGTAGTTTGCTTACTTTTAGTTGTTGGTTTGTATGGTTTTTAGTTGCATTGATTTTTCGTATTATGTGCTTTAAATTGAATTCACTTGTTTACTTAGATTAAATGTTATTTTAATCTATAGTTCATTACTTTGAGTTCATTTTATATTGCATGCTTGTAAATAAATGTGTTGCTTTGATTAGATTTGTTTAAACTTGTGCTTGTTAATTTTTACTTGTACATTGTGTTATCATTTCATCATCATATCACATATATCCATCACATCTATACATCATATATAAAAAAATGCTAAGTCTACATCACGCATGTATCCTAAAAGCTAATCATCAAGTACCGTATCACCAATGGGGCAAGAGGGGTTGCGCATGATCACAAATCTATCCCCCCCACACCAATATCAAAAATATAAACATGTTTTACTCAAAGTATCTCATCAACATACAATATGATATCAGCTAAGGCTATCTCATAATCTAACATGTGATACAAACATAAAGAAACAAATTAAGCATGATATCTCATAAACAACATGTGATACATCAGTAATCCATCTATCATCATATATCATCAAAAATATAAATGTCCATATACATCTGATATAACAAGTCATCATGGGCATCTATACAAAAAAGTGCCTTCATCATGAGGCATGATAAAAAACAATACATATACATCCATATAAAAGTATGCCTTCATCATGAGGCGGTACACCAAAAAGAAAGTAGTACATCTGGTACATCAATAAGAGAGTCAACCATGACTCTCACCCACGCCGAGACTTCCGAGTCCAAGTATGACTGCTAGGTGGGGGCATCCGAGGTGTTGCACGTGTAAAGGGTGTTGCATCATGCTGAACTACATCAGACTGAACTAACCCAGGTGAACTGACCCATGCTACTCTGAAGCCACCTGTCCTAAAGGAACCTCTATGGATCACACTAATCGTGATGGTCTATGAGATCTGGATTGTGATATCCTGCATGCTAAATAACTATACTCAGGAACTCTTCACTCGGCCAGAACGGTTGCATAGTATTGCATCCTATAATAGGTGGCCTCACCTGCTACAGTAACACTGTGCCCAATCATCAACTGCATCCCTGAGGATGTATCTTCCTGTTGTAGTGTATCACGCTCTGCCCTAATGCTAGCTAGCTCTATCTGCACAGTTGTGATCACTATGCTATATCTGTCAATAATGCTTGATATTGTACTGCTGTAACTATGACTATCTTAGTATGATCTCGCTCTGATATCACTCGGTCTCACTCTGTCTATAGCTGATCTCACTCTGCCTGTAGTTGTAGGCTATCTACCTATCACTCGATCTCACTCTACTATAGCCTGATCTCACTCTACCTGTAGCTACCTGTAGGCTATCTACTATCACTCGGTCTCACTCTCTGTATCTAGCTATCACTCTTCTATAGCTATAGGCTATCTATCACTATCACTGTCTCCTGATCTTACTGTCCTGATGATCTCACTCTATCACAAGGTCTGATCCCCATCTGCAAAGGCCTGATCTCTCTAGTAATGGCCTGATCTCTCTCAACTACATCTGGAACTGTAAGGTTGTCACCTGTTGAAGTTGCTGCTGCAAATTAATCACCTATGTATATATGCATCATGTGTGGTACCTGTATATCTAGTATAACCTATGTATATCCTGCACATCTTGTGTATCCTGGTATAACCTGTGTATCCTTGCACATCTTGTGTATCTAGTATATCCTGCATATCCACTATATCATGCATACCATGCATATCCTGACATATCCTTAAATGTCTAGAAGGTCCTCCTCCATATCCTCATCACGCCAATAATCTCCTCCACCTCCTGGTGGACTGTGTCATGGAATCATGTGAGGGGGTGATAAAGGTCCCTGTACTGGATCCTGCACTGGTATCCCCATGTATGGTACTACCTATCTTTGTGCCTGTACCTCTACCGGTGGATCTGGATCCTGATCATCATGCTCTATTGTGATCCAATATCTCCTGGGAATAGTCAATCTACATGGTAGCACTAGTGCATACCACACTGTATAGTCTAGTGTAGTACAGATCTACTATCTGTGCCCACTATACCAAGGCTGTGAAACTACCTATGAAAATCTTATAAGGGCTCGGTCAACCATAATCCATGGTCCCATATCAAAAATCTCTCTGTAGTGGCGCGTACCACATCTCATCACCAGGAATCCCCTGAATGAGACCAAACTGGCGCTTGAACCTGGTCCACCCTATACCACTGTAAGACGTGGCTCCTACTCCCAATAATAAAGTGGTCTATTGCAACTGTTCCCAACTTGTTTGCATTCTGTGGCCACTGATATAGCTTGTATGGCTGCCATGTGATCATGTGAGGCTATAGATTGTCGAATGCTCACTGAAATTAATCCATGTCTCCCCTGTGGCTGCGAATATCATCTCCATCAGGAACCCAACCCATGAGAGAAGGCTCTCTAAGAACCTGAGCTCTCAATGCTCCTAAAGGACGTCTAATGACAATATGGTCCCAAGCCCAAATCTGTAACAAAGTAGCAGGGCCCAATGTCCTCTGACCATGATAGGCTATCAAGTGTAAATCAGAATATAAGTGAGCTAGTATACACTGACCCCAGCAGTAGACTCTACCCTGAAGCAAGTCATGGATCACTCTAATGAGACCAAGGGAAAATTGGGCACCAGTCTTATTAGGCAGCAACACGCCACTGACAAGAGCTAATAAGTATACAGGGACCCTTCCTAGCCGCGTATCGGCCATACATCTCCTAACCACACCTAATACCTCGACGGGGAATGTCAGTCGATCCAAATATCATGGCTATATAGTGCTCAACTTAGTCTGAGTGACCATCATAGGTAATCAAACGACCCTGGATTAAAACTCGTAGGATCCACCAAACATCCTCTAATGTCACGCTCATCTCACCGGTCGGAAGTCGAAAAGTCTGACTCTCACTGCACCATCTCTCAACTAAGGTTGTGAGTAGGCTGTGATCAAAAGAGATATGGGGCATGCAGAGCTACATGTAGTGATAAACTATGTCACCTCCAAGGTGATCTCTAGGAATAACTTTCTTCTGAACATCCAAAGTGTGTTATCTAGCCTCAAAATTCTGAAGTTCACATGCCACTCCCGTGTCCCTAATGCATCCAAATACAACTACAGAGCCAATTAAGTCAATTATTGTAATCTTTTTTTCTATTCTATCATACAATTTCTTCTAAAAAACAGTCTAGTTTAGTGTGTTATTCTTCTAGTTCATCATTGAATTTCTCTACATGTAGTTCACCTATTTTTCTTTGCGTGGGTTTGCTAAAAACTAAGTTTTACCTATTTTTCTAAAACTTTTTTAGCATAAACACCCCCCCTTGTGTGTGCACCAACGCTATACTCTCAGCATGGGTGCCTATGCGCTCACACACAATCAAAAAATTATTTTTTAAAAAACATTGCTCAGTACAGGCACCCAAGCGCCCATGCTGCCAAGCAAGGTTCTAAGAATGCTCCAAAAATCATGCTACGCCTTTGAAAACTTGGCTCAGCACATGTGCCCAGGCACCCATGCTGGCAAACAAATGCCAAAAAATGCAAAAAATTGCTCAGCACAGGTGCCCAGGCACCCATGTTGGCAAGCAAAATGTTAAAAATGCAAAAACTAGGCTCAAAAAAACACAGGTGCCCAGGTGCCCATGCTGGCAAGCAAATGCAAAAAAAAACTGCAAAAAGGCTCAACACAGGCACGTAGGTGCCCATACTGGTAAGCAAATGCTAAAAAATGCAAAAACTGACCCAACATAGGCACCCATGCACCCATGTTGGCCAACAAATTCCAAAAAATGCAAAAATGGGCTCAGCACAGGCCTAGCCCATGCTGGCAAACAAATGCCAAAAAATGCAAAAAACTTGCTCAGCACAGGCACCCAGGTGTGCCATGCTAAAAAACCCAAAAAAATTCTCAAAAAGAGGCTGTTGCAAACAAAATGCAAAAAAAAAAGGGCTCAGCACAGGCGCCTAGGCGCCATGCTGGCCAAGAAAAATGCAAAAAACTCGAAATAGGGCTCAACATAGGTACCCAAGTTCCCATGCTAGCAAGCAAAACTAAAAAAAAAATTGCTTGTCATAGGCGGCGAGGCACCCATGCTAGCAAACACTTGTAAAAAAAAAAGCTAGCATAGGTGCCCATGCTGGCAAGAAAATCAAACAAAATCCAAAAAGGAAGCTAGCACAGGCGCTCAAGCACCCATGCTAGCCAGAAAAATGAAAAAATGCATTAACACATCTAGCATAGGCGTTCCTCCCAAGTTTTCCCTAAATTAAACCTAAAATGCATATTTTTTGTTAAATATTCAAAAATTTGAACTGCCAAGGTAAAAGGGAGAACTATGTACCTGTGGTCCATCCACTGGAAGTCTCAGGTAGTCCCTCACGAGGTCCGTGTTGTGCCTTCGATTCACTATCCTCGTCATTTCCTCCTCATAGGTCAAAGCTCAATTTAGTAGTCAAATGGTAAGCAAATGTGGTAAAATAACTTGCCGCGGTGGCTTCTATGCTCATTTCTACCTCCCGTAGTGTGTTTCTCGCTCCCAAAGTGCCTTGAGACCATCATGTATCGTCTAAAATTCCTCTAACACTGGCCGTGATGATTATTTTTAAAAAAAAATTATTTTCGGCACATTTTTTCTACGTCGGGGCATATTTTTGCTTCCTAGTGGCTTTTTCTACTACCCAGGGCATTTTATTTGCCTTGCGGTCACTTTTAACGTTGTCTCGCGACTTCGTTATTTCTTCTATAAAATTTTTAAATAGAAATAAAAATTAAAAATTAAAACAATAAAAAAATTTAATCATTACAAAAAAAATTATTACAAAGAAAACAAAAAAAATTAAAAAATTAAAAATCCAAAAAATTGTAAAAATTTAAAATTTTACAAAAAAATGGTAATCAACATATATGCAACTAAAGCTTGTATCAATTGCATCACCCTCGAATATTGAAATATGTCTTACAAAACCATCTTTTTGATGTTCTTGCTTGTTCTTGTTTCAAATGACATGTGGATCATCATGATCTACCTCCATTAACAAAGTTGGGTCTACTTATTATGTCGGTACTCCCGTGCAACAGTGAGTTGTCAAGGTATTGTGTCATAATGCATGAATGCTTTCCATGGGACTACTTGTGTCCTCCATTTTTCCCTCGCATGTGTTATTGCTTGGGGCATCATTTTTAACCCTTGTCATTACAACATGAACATTCGAGAACTGCAGTTTGATAACAAAAACATTGGTGCAACTGTCTTGAACGTTGTTTGTTTGAGTGTGTGTGATTGTACTAGTTTCTCTGTTAGGTTAGTTAGTTTACTTTCTCGTATTGCATTGCATTATGTATGTTGCATTGAGTTAGATATCATTTTACTTTCTCGTATTGCATTGCATTATGTATGTTGCATGGAGTTACGTAGCAATGAACAAATGTTAGTAATTTAGCTTTTCATGTTATCTTACATTTTTGTTCATTTCAATAAAAGCCAATGATGTAGACCTAGGGGCAAAATGATATAAACAAGTTGCTTATTGAAAGGTTGGATGCAAAGGTTGGGCTTGTCCTATATTTCTCCATTAATCATTTCTTATCACTTATCATTTATTACCACTACTAATTTTTCTTCCAAATCACCTAGGGCAATAAACAACCATGTTTATCCCTATCCTTATTTCTTCTCAATACCTAAGGGTTTCGCTCCCATTCTAACCTATTTTCTTGTATCCATTTGGTTGTGGAGATAGATTGCTTCACAATTAGTATGCAATGGAAAGTGACTGGAAATACAACAACCCGTCATCGGTTAAGGGGGAACCCGCTCGGTCACCCAGAACCATCATCAGTCAGACACGACTGACATCGGTCAGAGTAAGTGGGAACCGACCCGTCATCGGTCAGTCGGTCAGAGCAAGTGGGAACTGTCCGCAGTTAGGTCTAACCGGTGCCGGTTACCTGTGCGATGTGTTTTATTTTAAGTCACGGGATTTAAATATAGATTTTGTTTTAAAGAAAATCTATTGGATGTAATTGCATAGCTAAGGTGCCCTAAGTTTATATATTTTATATATAAGCATGAAAGTTAGGGCTTAGGTGGAATAATGAGAAGGATCGGATTAGATCCTTGATTCTCCGAGATTGAGAGGATGAAGACGAAGAAGAAGAAGAGGAAAAAGAACAGGTTACATGAAGACAGAGACTACATGGAGAGGAGCTGGATAGAAGGAAATAAGGTAGGCTAGAAGAGGGTAATGTCTATATTTCCTTTGTATTGTTTAGTCTCATGTAATGGCTTGCATAGTATGCAAAGCACATAGGGTTTCTTCTTGTAGATCCACATGTTGGTGAGATCTTGTATTATAGATCTATGTAGATCTAGTCTTGCATTGTAGATCCATGAGATCATATTGTATTATTGATCCATGTAGATCTAGATATTGTAGAGGTCTCATTTGTAGATTCACAATACAGTGAGAGCTTGGCTGCACAGTGGCAGATGCAGGGTAGCTTCAGGTATGTGAGATCTGGTTATGTTTGAGAGGCACGGTTGTAGTGCACTCAGGTAGATCTGGTTAGAGATCTAGAGGAGACACAAGTGGTGGTATGGAGGCACAGTTTAGTGTACTCAGGTAGATCCAGTTGGAGATCTGGGAGGAGGAGATACTCTTGTAGAGATACATGTACTCTTGTGCAGAAGAGTTGGTTTGTAATCTCTTGTTATATTATATATATGAGATCTCTATTTTTGGTGGACGTAGCCCACATTGGGTGAACCACGGTACATGCTTGTTATGTGTGTGTACTTTTGTGTGATTTGGATTATTCTAGTTTATACTCCCACTGCTGTAGATTTTGTGGGGAATTGTTTAGATCCTGTGTGCATGATTTTGTTTGTTATTAAATCATAGCACTATTCCACTGTCCCCTAAATTCCCAACAGCTGGTATCAGAGCAGCATTTGTTTTTCCTGATGAGAAGATCACAGGAAGAGATTTAATCTCAAGTGGGAGCTGGAAGAGTAAGGTTGCTGGAAATTACAGTGACCGACGTCAGTTAAGTGGAAACTAGTGTTGGCAGGGTGACCGTGGTCGGTTACTAAGCAGCCTGGTTATAAACAGAAAATCACAGATCTGAAGAAATGGAAAGATACATAGAATGTATCTTGTTTGCTGAGGTGTCCCCAGTTCTTGGAGGCACAAGCATGTTGGTCAGATTGTAGATCCGGTTATTGAGGTATGGTTTTACCTTGGTATTGCAGTGCTTATATTATTTTGGTTGCACATGCATGTTTGGGACTGCAGATCTAGATCTGAGAATGAGATAAAAAGGAGCAGTTATGCATCCTTTGGTGTAGTTAGATGCACGGGATTCGGTAGAGAGGTAGTAGCACAGAATGAAGACGGGGCTTCCATCAGAGAAGCATGTACTTCAGTTGAAGATGCGGTTGAGTGTCTTGGTGCTGGTAAGGTGATGTGTTTCATCTTGATGCAATTTATTGCATGGACTTGTTGTTAAGTTTTTTGTACAAGATTTGGATGCTTCTTGAAATGACTGGCTCAACTCAACTATCGGCTTCGGTAAAAGTAGGCACCTGGTGTGGTGTGCTATGCCAAATTGTGTGGCGTTGGGTTCATTCCAGCAGCATTGACATCGGTCTGAGAACCGAGGTCGGTCACAGAGGAACCGATACTGGTCAGCTAACCATGGTTGGTTAGGGGATGACCATGGTTGGTCTTTGTGGCAACTTATCTGTACAGGGTTTTTTGCAGCAAGAGAGGGTAGATGGTTCAGTGTCCTGTTTTGGAGGATCAGGTTTCTGGCACAGTGTGTACAGGTAGAAACCGTGTTGATCACTTCAATGGTTTGGATCAGAAAGAGGACAGAGTTGGCTCGGTTAGTCCATTGAGACTTTGAGTCAGGTATCTCTATATGGTTCATGTTTTATTTCTTTCATTTGGAGCAACTGATATTATGTTTGGACTGTGTGCACAAATTTACACCATGGTTTCTTGGTGTTGTTTGACTTTTATTTCCCAGTTGTGTGGAATCTTGAGGACAAGGGTTTCTAGTCTAAGGATGAGATCCTCAATGAAAATTCATGGTTAGACACAGTTGTAGGTAACGAGAGATGTTGAGTACATACAGGATGGAAAGAAGTTGATTCACCTACTTCACAAGAAGTCCAAACTTCTGTGATGTAGAAGTATTCTTTGAGAAGAAGGGAATCAATTTTATATTCTCTTTCATCTGGTTTTATTTCTCACTGACGTATTAGCAGGCAGAGGCAGTGCAGGGGATTTCGTGTTCAGTGGGAGCAAGCCATGGTTGTTGGCATTGCAGGATTGGATACATGATGCACATGCAGAGTGAGAGGAGATTGCTACTATTCAGAGTGGCAGAGGCACTAGTTGGTTTTGGAGGACAGTCATGGATTTGCAGGTATATTGAGTTTATTGCTTTGTGATGTCACTTCTGGTTTATTTTGTGGTGCCTGGATATCCCTATGGGATTACAGTTGATGGTTAGATTCAGCTGGGTGAAGATGATAGAGCAATTTTTCAGAGTTTTAAGGGTTAAAAGAGAAAATCTGACTAGTTACAGAGACCGGTGTCAGTTAGGATTAACCATGGTCGGTCATCTGGTAACCGTGGTCGGTCAGGCAGTGACCGGGGTCGGTTAGGAAACCATGGTCGGTTTGGTCACAGGTTTAACAACAGTGTTTATTTACCATTTTTAGATGGTGCCCTTGTTTTTCTTTCATCTTGGTTGATCTGTGCAGTATGTTGATGACATGTATGCTGATATTTGCACTTGGTATTAGTGGCATGGTTTAGCATGGATGTTTGTTATTGACATTGATGAGCACAAGATTCATATTCAGCTTTGGAGTTAGTCGGTGGCAGACTTGGAGCTTCTGGAGAGCTGGTGATATGGATGGATGTACATGGTGAGTTTGTACATGTTGGATAGATTCAGTTTTGTGAGTCTATGATGATGCAGATGTTTGATTTGCACATGGATGCCTTGAGCATGAGTAGGGGATGTTTGTATTTCCTCTTGTTACTATGTTACTCCTTGAGAGATGTTATCTACAGATGATTGTCTTGGACATGCTAGTTGTTTATGCAGGGTTGGATTTGTAGATTGCAGTGTTTGGATTCTTTGGGTTATGCAGGTTTGTGGATTGATCACCCACTGTTGCAAGTAGAACTCATTTGGGTTGTCTTTACCCAGGATCTTGTTTTGCTTTCACATATTCCAGTTTGACTTGTCTTGGTCAGTTGCATTGGTGGTTGCATGGAGACATGGATAGATGGATGGAGAACATGGTTGGTTTTATAGGTATGGCTATGGATGCAATTGAGGCTCAGAACTTCAGTTTGAGTGGGAGCTCTTGCAGGTGTGTTAGTCATGATAGCTTGTTGCATGAGGAGCTAGGTTGGTTTTTTTCTGATACCAACAATTGGTATGGTGTTACGATTCAGTGGGAGCTTGAGGCTTGGTGTCACGGATCAGTTGTAGCTTCGTGCAGGTTTGGTAAGTCATGGTTTCATCTTCTTGGTTTGAGAAGATGGTTTTGATCTTCCTGGTTTTATTTTTTGAGAGAATTGTTGAAGGAAAGAATAGATGGTCTTCACGGTGTGTAGAGGATGGTGATGTACAGGTACAGGTACAGAGATTCAACAATTTATCTCCAAGTGGGAGATTGTTAGGTTGTGGAGCTAGATTGCTTCACAGTTAGCATGCAATGGAAAGTGACTGGAAATACAACAACTCATCATCGGTCAAGGGGGAACCGACACGGTCACCCAGAACCGTCATCGGTCAGACAAGACCTCACTTCGGTCAGGGCAAGTGGGAACCGCGATCCGTCATCGGTTAGACATGACAGACATCGGTTAGAGCAAGTCGGAACCGTCTGCGGTTAGGTCTAACCGACACCAGTTACCTGTGCGATGTGTTTTATTTTAAGTCACGGGATTTAAATATAGATTTTGTTTTAAAGTAAATCTATTGGATGTAATTGCATAGCTAAGGTGCCCTAAGTTTATATATTTATATATAAGCATGAAAGTTAGGGATTAGCTGTAATAATGAGAAGGATCAGATTAGATCCTTGATTCTCTCCTAGACCGAGAGGATGAAGATGAAGAAGAAGAAGAAAGGAAAAAGGAACAGGTTACATGAAGACAGAGACTCCATGGAGAGGAGCTAGAAGGAAATAACAGAATCTGAATGGTGAGAATAACAGGCTACTGTATTTCCTTTGTATTGTTTAGTCTCATGTAATGGCTTGCATAGTATGCAAAGCACATAGCGTTTCTTCTTGTAGATCCACATGTTGGTGAGATCTTGTATTATAGATCTATGTAGATCTAGTCTTGCATTGTAGATCCACAAGATCTTGTATTATTGATCCATGTAGATCTAAATATTGTAGATTTCTCATTTGCAGATTCACAATACAGTGAGAGCTTGGCTGCACAGTGGCAGATGCAGGGTAGCTTCAGGTATGTGAGATCTGATTATGTTTGAGAGGCACGGTTGGAGTGCACTCAGGTAGATCCAGTTAGAGATCTAGAGGAGACACAAGTGGTGGTATGGAGGCACGGTTTAGTGTACTCAGGTAGATCCAGTTGGAGATCTGGGAGGAGGAGATACTCTTGTAGAGATACATGTACTCTTGTGCAGAAGAGTTGGTTTGTAATCTCTTGTTATATTATATATATATGAGATCTCTATCTTTTGGTGGATCTCTATCTAGCCCACATTGGGTGAACCATGGTACATGCTTGTTATGTGTGTGTACTTTTGTGTGATTTGGATTATTCTAGTTTATCCTTCCACTGCTGTAGATTTTGTGGGGAATTTTTTAGATCCTGTGTGCATGATTTTGTTTGTTATTAAATCATAGCACTATTCAAACTTTGGCAATTATGTAGAGCATTAGCTGCTTGGAGCACAATGGGTGTGCCTTTTGAGTAATTACTTTTTCTAGTGGCATCAGATTAACAAATCAGTGACCCAAACATCTCAAACAAGGAAGTACAAAGATCTTATGCTCTTATACATTTTAGCAGAAGCGGTTGGAAATGTTGGAGGATACAGGTGAGCATTTTGACTCCATTGAAAGACTTATTAAGGCCTAATTCATGGGTGGCGTTCTAAGAGTACCCAAAAAATTCGCAACAATATAGTTTGATATCCTTCTCCACCCTTTTTCCCGAATGGATCATGCTGCACATGTTACATTTACACTTTTATTTTCATGCTTTGGCCATTTGCGTATCGGGTCACATTTCCCATGAATGTGTATTTTACATACATACATATCCTTACTTGATCATTTCAACCTTGCAGGTTGGTCGTATGGTAGAAAAAAAAGTCAAATTAGGGGTTCAACAACGAAAAGTTTGAATGACAACACACCATTTGATTGAAACTTGTTTTTACTAACCATGCAGGTAATTACAAGCATAACAGGACAACTACTGGTCACGTTCCACCCTAGGTCTCATACTCTCATCAATTTTTATCTCATCTTTGTTATCTTTAGAATCCATGCTCCTCCACTTTTTGGCAATTTCTAGAAAGTTTTTGTCATTACTCACACTCGAAAGTCTAGTCCATTAACTCAAGTCTTCTTCTACACTCCCAATTCATGGACTATCATGTTTACATCTTATCTACTTTTTTACTGAGCGTTCTGCTCCCCAAGAATTAAACTTGGGTGAAAAATGTAGACATGAAATTCATCTGAGTTGCACTTTACCAGTCATTATTTAGCACACTCTTGACATGTATACAGATCTTTAGAGGGTTCTCAAGTGAATAAAATACTAATTAATCCCACCTTTTGAGTTTCACCTTTATTTTATATTTTATTTCATCATTACATGTATATTTCTACTTACAACATATCTGAAAAAAATTTCACAAATTTCTCGGGGATTTTGCAGGTACTAAACCACCACAAGCACATTGCATGTTTTAGACATAGGGCATCAGGGTGCCCTGATCAAACCTTAATGGAATAATGTTCCTAGATTCCAAACTTTCTTGACAACTTTTTCGGGTTTTTCTAGATATACATTTTAGTATCCTTATATTTTTCCTAGTCGAGCCATTTGGGGTTAATCAATACGAAATTAAATAAGAGCAAACAATTGCCCTGTAAATTTTTGTCACTATCTGATTAAAGAGACCATAATGAGGGGCCTAACGTCACATACTATTATCACTCCTCTCTCTAGTCTACATCCAATTGCATCATTTGCATCCACATAGTGTCTATAAAAAAGGCTCAGGTGATCACTATAAAAAATTCTCAAACAACATACTAATATTCTATTCTATTCCATGCACAATGTATATTAGATTTTCTATAGATATTATTGCTTCTACTTCACAAAGTATGACAACCCCTTCTTGAACTAGGGGGCATATTTAAATGGGACATCATTACATACATACACATGTAAGTCACATGTACCAGAATTAGTGCAATTTGATGCTCAGGTCCAATGAAATGTAATTGTAGCGCTTACTATAAAGTGATGTGCAAAGACCACTAATGACTTTATTTACAAGGCTGAGATAACCCATTCAAGCTACATATTCATTTTTCCTAGCATTCAGTGGGTTTTGACTTTCTTCTTTCTTGCATGGTCATAGCATAGGTCATTATTCATTCATCACATTCGGTTGCAACCCAACAAATTAATATGACAAATACTTCTCATTCATGCATACCTGGCTACAACCCTCATGAAAACTAGAGAATGGATAACTTTTACATAAACTAGGACCTAATATACAAACCAGGGTTCCCTAAGGTGCCCTAGTACATTAGGCTCCTAGTCTGAATAAGATCCTCATGATCTAAAGAGATTTTAGGTATTTTATTCCCCCATAACTCAAATTTTAATTAAGAACACTTCAACACATTCATGACAACTTAACCTAACATATGAGCTCAGCAATATGAAATTTTCTCAAAATCATGTATGATGCAAATTTTGCAAATTGATTAGGGTGGCATCAGTAAGGGGGGATTTCTCTGGAGTTACTTGCTATTTAGTGGGCTATTTCATTTATCTATCAAAAATTGGGAATGGCCTTGCCAACCTTTTATTGCTGACTTTGAGTGCATCTCCCATGAGAATAGGACCATGAGTGAACCCACCTTGATTGAATTAACTAGTGGTTATACTTTCATAGACTACAATACCAATCTTAATTTCCATCCCCAACGGTTTTAGTTAAACACTCAAAAAGATGTAACATAAAGTAGATACTTGATATGTGTTCAAATCACTGATAACCATGTTGATAGATGATGCAAGCGTGTTGAAAACCTTCTGAATCAAAAAATAAAAATGATAAAAATATGAAGTCCCAATAAATTCAGGTTGAAAGTTTATTAACAAAATTAGTGATGTTTCCAATCAACTTAAGACATAAATGCCTGTGTAGATTAATTTATATTGTTGATGTCAAGTTGTTGAATTATTGATTTGGATGATTGTTGCATTGATATTGACTACACTTTCCTAGGTATAGACAAACAATGTCGACCCATAGTACTGAGAAGCCACAAAAATAGTCAAATAGCATCATGTATCATGGTAAAATATTTACATGACTTTGTGCCTTGGTATACTTATAGATATAGTAAATATTGGAATGGTAAATCATGAAAAATGTGAAAAAGGAACATGTGCACTTAGGATATGTTGCTGAGCCCAATTGAGTGAAATGGCCCAGCATCAATAGGATTGTCTAGATGATTAATATGTATGGGGTAAAATTCCAGTATTTTTAAGATTGATATAGACATCAACTCAATGGAAAAAATTGTAGGGAGAATAGTCATCTTAGTGTCAAGATCCTTTAACCTTTAAAGGTCACTTCCTGCAATAAAGAACATCATGTGCAGAATATTGTGTTTTTACTTAAATGCATGTGTTAAGGACTTTTAGTAAAACTATACAAATCAATTGTGTATGGAGTTTTTAAGACTAAAACCAAACTAGAAATCACCTTAAATAAAAGGTACCCCTTGGTCACAAGAATTAAGAAGGTCATTTCGTATTTCACCCTAGTTTTGGGCATCCAAGAACACATCTCCGATGTGCTAAGGACCCATGTGATAACAGATTCGAATGCTCTGAAAATTGTCATAAATGCAGATTGGTCACTACTATGTTTACAACACCATTAAAGTGCAGGGATCCAAAAGATAAGTTCCGTCCTATGGGAGTGGTTGAAATAGTGTCTATTCCATACAGTGGAGCAACCATCCCTTTGGGGTGTCATGAACATCACTGAAGAGTAAAATATAAATCCCACAAATACAATGACACATTGTGCTAAAATTGTATGCCCTACATTAAGGGAATGTTTGGTGTAGGAACATACTTTGAAACAATCCTTGGCTAAAAGACAAGTGTTCAGTATTGTTTAGAAAACATGCATGTAAAATTAGATAAGCTAGACTCACATTATGAGGATACAATGTGTAATCATGTGCTATATGCAATTTAGATCCACATTAAACTGAAATGGGGAAACAATGTAGAACGCGAAAAATGTTTACAAACATGGGACACTATTCATGATGTCATCAAGTGTAGTCACTAAATCACGCACTTTGAATCATTATTTAGTCTCGGTCTCATACTACTATTCATATGGTTCTTGAGTGAAAAAGTACTAATTAACCCATGTATTTGGCCATCTTTCACTTTATTTCTATTTCATTATTTCACCTTACACCCATATTTTCCAATCTATATTTTCATACCTGCATTTTTCATATTTATGACTGGGGCGCCCAGCCAGGACGCTGGGTGCCCCCTCAGGGGCGCCCCTAATCCTCTTTACACTTTACTTCACCTTTTGGGTCACTTTTTAGCCATTTGAGCTTCTTATCTTTTTGGTAGTCGGCCTTTTCAGGGTTAATTATGAAATTTGAAGCAAGAGAACCATATAAATATAAAGTTATGTGACCATAATGAGGGACCAAGCACTAAGCATTACTATCACCACCTAAGGTTGCATCCATCAAAGGCATCTAAAGATACCTTTGCATCCATCTAGTTCCACCACAAGGCAGACAAGGCTGGTTCATCTGTATCACACTTCATGGGAGGGGAGTCTATTATTTCCATGCACACATTTATTACATTCTAAATCTAGTTACTTACTTGCTACTTCACAAAGTGTGACTGCCACAAGAGATAACATAGGGCACGATTTGCACGCACACACACCTAGAACTACATTGGTCTGAGATGTAGTGTAATTGCTCAGTGATAAGTCCATTTCATTTGGTAATAATGAAATCAGACAGTCTGACCCCTTCATATGCATCTTTCTTTTTTAGGGTTTTGATGCTTTCGAATCATATGGGTTTTGTTGGTGATTATTCATTGCAAAATAAGTTTGCACCAATTAGGTTCGATGACATCAGTGCAAATGACAAGAGGAAAAGAATTTATGAATATATCGCAATCCACTCCAAAACAAGGTCTTTTAAATTTCGGATTCCAGACATGAAAAACAGGCCTAGGGTGTCAATATTTAAACCAGGTGCCCCTAGTCCCTGGGCTCCCCAGTCCCTGAGGTGCACCCTAGTCCAAGCATATCACTTCCATCTCTACATTTTATCAGAGCTTCGTGTGTGACGATATTCTTTCAGATTTTTTATATTAGCTGTGATGCGAGTCCGGGGTTAATATTTACAAATCAACTAAGGCTTGTCTATAAAACCACACATCTGACATTTCGTGCAATACGGTTTTATAACTTTAATCAGCCTTTCAACATATAGAAAATAATTCAAGTATGAGTATTTATTTAGTTCGTTTACCATCATTTGGCTAATAACAATCATATTGAGCACTATAATAAAATTCATATTTATCTTAATCACATGCTTCACATTACAATCACTTCAAATTTCACATGGCTACTTGTCCACTCGTCATGCTATCGACTACACTCCTTTCTGGATTACAAAGTACACATCTTCTATCTATTTTATGCTACCGAGTATTCACTCAACAAAAAAAAGTGGGGGTAAATGTAGACACAAAAATATATGCACTTGGGTATATTTCTAGGTCTTAAAGCATACTAATGTATACATGATTCCTAAGCAAGAAAACTAGTGGTTGATAACTCCTTTTGACCTTTTGATTGATTTATATTTTTCATTTCATTGTTTATAAGCTTGACTAAGCATCCTTTTTGATTTACACATCTTACAATTCTATAGAAACCACAAAAAAAAATTATTATAAGTACAAAAAGAATAAAATAAAGATGATGAAATATTTGGTGGAAGCTTTAAAATCTCCATATATCTTCAAGATTATATACATAGAATAAACTATTATCATGACATGTATTTCAAATGTCACTATAAGAAGAATTAAGTCTTAGCATACCGGGGAACCAAGATTCAAACAAGGGTGAAAGTTCCAAAAATTATTTAAAATGGAGAATTACTCTTAAATTTGAGTTCAAAACTATCATAAATAATTATTTGGAAAAATACTAATATTTTTAGTGATGATTTTTTTTTCACCTCCATCTTATCATCTTAGATATGCCCAAGTTTTCTGAAAACAGTTCAATGTCATAACAGTTCCATGATATTATAAAACATGGCTTTAACAAATATCCCATCAGTGTATAAGCAATGATGCACATTGCTTCCTTCCTTCAAATAGTTTGAGAGCATCCTTGCAAAATCCAATTTGTTCATATGTTGTAATCATGGCATTTAATGAGATTACATCTATTTGAGTTATTCTGTCAAACAATTTATGTGCATCATGCATGCTTCCACATTTTACATATATGTCTACTATGGCATTTGCAACTACAAAAAAAATTTACTCCTTATTATGCTTCGAAAGATGTTCATACCATGTTCTAAAGATCCCATTTTGAATAGGACGAGAATGCTGACAAAGATTGTAGAGTCTGAGTTTTCACTTGCCAACTGCATTTGCTTCAAATTTTCCAAAACCCTTTCAACAAACCCATTTTGTGCATATCCTGCAATCATTGCAATCCATGAAACAATTTTACATACACGTCTTAGTCTCCTAGGGTGGTTGCAACTACATTTAAAGGAGGATGTAACACATTGACCTGGAGATTCAGACATAAAAAGATCAACATAATTAAAAATGTTGGTAAGTAAAGGGATTCAAAATAGAGAGTTGAAGACTTTAGGATTTAGAGCTCTTGTATTGTGCACAGTCTCATAATGTTAATCATCAGAATATCATTTCTTACAGTAAGTTACTCTAGATGCTAAGATTTATCCTTACAGATTAGATTTAATCAAGAAGTAACCTACTAGCTATCATTACTCTTACTTTTAGAACGTAGATTTGTTAAGAAACTTTGGCATTAGGGTGTATTGGGAAGTGCTAGAATACCCTTTAATATATTGAGCTTATTCATTATGTAAAAAATGATCTTTGTGTTCATTTATATTGTATGGAAACTGATGGATACATGTATCTAAATCAAGTAGTTGAACTATGAGCGATTATTATAGAGGAGGAAGCAAGCTTTGTGTAAAAAGCACCTATGTAATTCATTATTTCAACTTATGCGATATTATTCATGATTGGAAAGAATGGTTGATAACACAAGACATAATCATTGACTACTGTTCATTTCAGATCCTTGGGTGATAAAGCTTGGACATGTACTAGTGCATAAGCTTTACCTCTATCCTCACAATTATTGATAGACAAGTGCTGCCAGAAATTGTTTTTCCAATGTCCCTGAAATGTCAGCTTGTAAAAAATGTGTGGGAAGTATCATAGAATCATTACTAGTGAAAATTCCTTATAAGACTCCTAGGAAAACAACTTGGTAAGTAAAATGACATCATAGAGTATACATAATTGACCTGCAGGCTCACATGATTAATGGTCTAAGAATGTAATTAGATGGGATCACATTTGCCATCATAGGTAGTTGCTTCAAACGACTCTAGGTGTAAGCAAATACTAAGAGGCAAAGGATTAATGAGGCCACCTCAGGAGTCAATAGATCCTATATAGTAATTGAGTGGACATCCAATTCGCATGAGGAGAATTAGATACACCTTGTTACAATTACAAGTATTTGGTGGTTGTAACATGCTGAACAAGGGTTATCAAGAGCTTGTGTGCTCATCATGAAGAAGACATGAAAGCCATTACTCTATCCTTAGGGGTAGTTATGCAATTAATGGATAAATTTGCTGATAGACTATAGAGACATTTATGCATTAAATGATGAACATGAGATAGTTAATTCTCAAGCAATACTGGACACCGTAGATGTAGGACATAACAATGGTATCTCTAAGTTAGATGATGGAGTCATAAAACTTAAGTCGATAGTCGTTAAACATGTACCGAATCTGTGTTAAAATTATGTAAATTGTTGGAACATCATCCATTACATGGGAAGGTCTCAGTTATGATTATTTAGGTATTCCAGTATTGGTAGCCATCACCCTCATTGGGATGATGATGGGATTGGGTAGCTCACTAATAGTATTCAGCAAATATATCATCATGGAAATTGGGCACGTAGAGTGAGTAGGGGTGTTATGGGAATCAGAAGACGTGGGTCAAGCTACATCAGATTTTTTTCTCCAGTAATGAACCTTGACTAGTCCTGGCATGATAAAGAACAATATCTAAACATAATAATGATAAAACTCACACAATCCCTAAGGCCGACTAGGGGTCTTTGGAGACAAACATAATGTTTGATTCAAGAGTCAGGTTTAGACAACACTTTCTTGGGAACTCTACACCCAACTTAAATTTAGCATTTGGGACTTGGAATGATTTATCCACATCAACTAAGGAAATGCCTTGCTGTGAAATGGGTAGCGAAAGCTACTCAAGGTAGTTGAGCCTTGGATTAGATTAACTTATGAGGGACATTAACCATTCAATATTATAATAATGTATTAATACTTGTAACGAATGTACATGATATTGTACAAGTTCATAAATACATGGGATAAAGTGCATTTAGCTGATTATAAATGATTCTGGGCTAGTCTAGGTAATTTGAATGATGGAACAAGGGGATCTAGACCTAAGAATGCTTCAAAAATGGAACTAAGTGACTCCCTGATCCAGATGCTCTTGTGGAATTTACCGTATAATAAGGGTAATGAACATCCTATATAGCTCTTCGACCTGATTTCAAAGTACAATCCTTTGTAACCAACTCAGAGACCAATACAGGTCTACAGGACTCTTTTTGTTTAAGAACACTGGAACTTGAATATCTCTTCGAAAATGCTGCTCTATCAGTTTACATTGTCCATCAACCTCAAATATGCATACTGCTATCACATTTCAAAACCTAACCATGGATATATAGTTTTTCCAAACAAACATTATTTTGGTTATGGGCACCCTCATGTACTACTGACATTGGCACTACTTCGAAGAGGCCTTGCTGACCATCAACTTCAGTTCTCACACCACAGAATGTTGATATCTAGTTGTAGTGCAATCAACTGTTGACGGATTATTGAATCTCTTGATGACAAGATCGACTCGATGTTATCTGTATCTGCAAATATCACTTGTAGTGAATGTATCTTTGGATGCATTCTAAAAAATCCCCTAGACCTGAGTGGTAAGCTGTCAGACATGTAGGATAGTGCATACCCTATATATGAAGCTTCTAGATGAGCCTCACTTTAGCAAAGTGTAGGAATTGTTGCATGGAGATTTAGCAAGGTGAGTTCAACCCTTGAGACGGTATTGGCCATATCTTGCTGGGATTTCCCATAGGTTGCTCAACTTAGGACTGCCCTCCACTGGAGGCTCTTTTAGACACTCTATCCCAACATATGTTCAATAAGAAGATGTCCTTACTTGGCATTTCTTCCCCCTCTATTTGTAGACACAAAATCACACACATATTACTATTTTACTATGTTATTAATTATTTTGTTATATGCATGGATCCGAAGCAAGAAAAGTATTCACTAGTGACACACTCCCTTGTCCATCCACTCACTTTGATTGTTTCTGTTGTCTTTCTCTCTCACATATATCATTTCTGTACCCATTTCTGGTTAGGTCACATGCATCCCTGTCTGTCTGTATTTTCACATATATCGTCATTTATTCTTGGACATCATCACCCATTCTGGAAATTAGTGCCCATGTGCTCCTATCCATTCTGGGTGCTTTTTTCCTCTTTATTCTTGTAAATTATTTCAACATTTTTGGTCGGCCTTTTTTCCTAATTTTATCTTTACCCAATGCTCATAGTCGGTATTTCGGGTCACTTATGTTGAAATTCAAATAAGAGATCCATATATACACAACATACACACTATTATATTGGATGGAAATTATAAAGGGAAATCAAATCTACATATTATCACTACCATCAAAAGGGACTGCATATTTTGGGCTACATACTCTGCATACACTGCATAAGAAGGGGAAGTGCTCAATTCTATATCACACATTTGCATTTTATCTAACTATAGCCCGCTATCTTGGCGCCATTGGTGCGAGGGAAACCTATGGACATTATTTCACACACAAGTACAAATAACTACATGGAGTCTGGAATATATTGCAACACTCAGTCATAAGTTCACTCTTCGGGTGACTGCCGGGGTTAGGGCCGACTTCACATATTGCATATTTCATTCCAATTTGATGTGTTTATGAGCTTGTGTAGGTAACTAGGGTTTGTTTTGCAGGTTACAGGTACCCTTGATGATCAAAGTGTGAATATCAAATGATCAACAATGAATAAGTGTGAAATCCTAACGACACAGAAGAAAGCAAATCCTAAGTATTTGTATAGTCACCAACACCTAAAAGTGGATTCTAGCGCCTAGGCACCCTCGCTCTAACCCAGTTGTCTGGGTCTGAATTTGTCTGTAAGTTTCAAAATTAATACTGAGTGTTTATGACACTCTGCCCAACCTATACGTTAGTTGTTCTAGTTAAGAACTATTCCAGGATAATCGTAAATCAGCTAAGCCTTCTATCTCTCCCATTTTTTTACATGATCGCATCACTAGAGTGTTTAGTATTTGTATTATACTATGTTTTATCATATTTTCACAATCTCTCATGATTATAGTTATGCTTCATGTTCTCCATCATTATCCATAACCACCCATGCTGATGTACCTTTTCCTCCTCTTGTAGCACATGATAATGTTATTATAGATCCTTTGTTTGGTGAAATTTTTGCTTGTATAGATGCCAATAAACCTATTTCTAAGGTTACAAATGTACATGTGCATGGTGATGTTTCTACTAATAGTCTAGATGAATGTAAATCTATATTGTTTCTAATGATTGTAATGAAACATCTCATGTTAGTTGTCCTACTACTTCTTTATATGTTGATGATACCCTTGATGAACTATTTTCTTGTGAAAATTTGACTGATAGTGATGTAGATTATACTTCTGATCATGAACATGTTAGTGAGGATGTTACTTATCTTAATACTACTGAATGTGAATTTACCACTCCTCTTTCGTCTACTTCTGAGGTTGTTTCTAATTTCATGATGATTCTTCTCCTTCCATTAGTGCACCTCTTATTATGACTCTTGAGTCTACATCCATAATTCTTATAGAGCCTCCATATTATTCACCTCCTCTCTTACCTTCTTCTCCTCATTCCAAATCCAATCCTTCTTCTTAGGTCCCCATGATCACTCATAATGGAAAAATTCAACCTCTTAACGTGCCTCTCACTTTTTCTACCATCCCCTCACATGATATTCTATCTCTCATTAAGCTCAAGTTCATTCTATCACTCTTGAAAGCAAAGCCTATTATGTTTCCATCAATCATAATTATCTTACAGGAAATCTAATCCCTACAAAAATTAACAATTTAGCTTTCCCTAAGGATTTTATCATGCCTACCTTTACATGTTTCGATGACACTGACAACCCTTACTTGCATCTCAAACATTATCGTTTAACAATCAATTCTTATTCTAATGATCACTTGCTCCTTAAATATTTTCATCATAGTCTTGTTGATCATGTTCTTCAATGGTATACTCACTTGCCTTATGGATCTATGATTACTTACTATGATATGGAGGATGTTTTTCTTAGGCGGTTTATCATTAATAATGGTCCTAGAATTACATATGATTGTTTAAATACTTTGCAAAAAGGAAATAAGGAACACATTATAGATTACATCTTATGATTTAATTCTTGCATGCACCAGTCAATATTTCAGCCAATTAATTTAGAAATGTAATTGATCTTTTGTCGTGGCTTAATTCATGCATTAAAAGAAAATTATTATATGATACATGTGAATCTTGTACGCTTTTGTGCTATGAATTTATTGAGATAGAACACGATTTAATTGCAGAACACATTATACCATCTCCTTCCACTTCTTTTATTCCATTTGCCACTACTTCTTCTCTCCTTCCATCTATTGAGCATCCTCTACGGTACCCATCTCCTCCTTTGTGTAAGCGTCTACCTTTACCTCCACCACGCCAGTCTACACCTAAATCTCCTCCACCTCCTCCTCATGAACCGTTGCAATTTCTATATACTGCTAAACCTCATGATGTCTTACTTAATTTTCTTGATAAAAATTTAATCCACTTGTCTTCTAATCAACATCCTCCTCATCGCTTGCATCTCCAGTGCAATTGAACTTATTTCAATTTCCATTGCATCAATGACCATCGTGACAATGACTTTTGTGCTCTATATGATAAATTACAAAAATAAGAAGACAAAGGTGTCATTGCCTTCAACTCTTGATCTCGTAAGAAGTCACTTTCTCCCATTCCACATAAGCATGCTTCTATGGCTGTTCACTTGTCTCCTCCACCCACTTCCAAGGTTGTCATTCGTCCACCTTCTAAGATAACTATCCATCCACACCCTTCATCTAGCTCATCTATTGCTACATCATCTCACCATCCTCACAGTGCTACTACATCCCATTAGCTTCCATATTTTTCAACATCTGTGCTTCCCACCGTTACACCTCCCATGATCATCACCATTTCATCTAACATTCATTTTGGCTCTTATACTTTTGCTACTACTGCTTCACATGCTTCCAACATCCCTAGCAGGGATCTCCATATTTTGTAGGAGATCTTCATATGATCACCTCATTTTCAAATGACACACTTGTGTTCTTAAGGTTTTTACATGACTGTTGAAGGATTTTGTACAAAAATGAATCTCATTCTCACACTGGGGGGCATCACTCTTCTTTCCTGCCTCATTTTCATCATTCATCGCACACTATTATCAACATGGTCTTACATCTTCTCATTATAAAACTATCAACATATCATTTTTCTAATCTCTTATACTATCTACATCACATTACCATTTCCACTACTCTATCACATTACATCATATACACACATTACTATCATGACATCATTATACCACTCATTCACATACAAATCACCTTCTATTCATTACTTTGCTATTATTTCCCCATTATGATATATTTCACATATTCAAAAATCAAGAAAATCATTCCAAATACATACGAAATATTTAGACACAAAATCATGCACTTTGGGTAATTATTTAGTCCCAATTACATACTACTATTCATATGATTCCAAATTATGAAGAGAAATTAATGATTAACCTGTGTCTTTGGCCACCCTTATTTGCTTTATGCTTCTTGCTTTCAGTCTTGCACTCATACTTTCTTAGTCTGTCTTTTCACCTTTCGTCATTTATCATTCCGGATAAGAGAGCCCAACTAGGATGCCAACATCTAGGCACCCCCCATCCCCTCTAGGTGCGCCCTTGTCCTCTTGATACATTTACTGGTCACACTTTTTGGGTCTTTTCTAGTCGTTATAACATCTTATCTTTTTGGTAGTCAGTCTTTTCAAGGTTAGTTACGAAATTCAAGCAAGGGAATCATATAAATATAAAATTATGTGATCATAATAAGGGACCAAACACTAAGCATTACTATTTCCACTTAAGGCTACATCCATCAAAGGCATCTAGAGATCCATTTGCATCCATCTAGTTTTATCACAAGGGATACAAGACTGGTTCATCTGCATCACACTTCATAGGAGGGGAGTCTATTATATTCCATGCACACATTATTTACATTTTACATCTAACTACTTGCTCGCTACTTCAAGTGCGACACACACAAGAGCAACGTAGGGCATAATTTCATGCGCGCACACACACACATAGAACTACATTGGGTATGAGATGTAGTGCAACACTCAGTTGTAAGTCCACCATTGTGATGACTGAGGAAATTCCAACCCATTCATTTGCATCTTTCTTTTTTAGGGTTTGATGTTTTGTAGGTGATTCTTTCATTGCAGGTTTATCAGTGCTTCAATAATCATACAACGACATTCACGCGACAAGAAGCAAAAAAGTGCAAATACCTAGCAACACCTCAAAGGAGGTTTTTGGGTAATTTTCATAGACCAGGCCACCCATAATTCAAACCAGAGTGCCCCATGTGCCCCCATCCTTCTCCAGGTGCCACAGTCTAGCCAAATCTAACAAATATTTGCATTTTTACAAGCTTTTATGTGCAAAGGTTTTCTCCTCATGTTCAGCCAGTATCCACTGCGACAAAGTTCTGCAACCTCGACGAATTAGCTAAAGCCTTCCTAACCCTCTTTGTACTTAGGGTTTCTTACATTCATTTCTTAGAAACTTGGATTACTTTCAATATTACATTTATTTATTTATTTACTACTCCTATAACATATAAATTAGGCCAAAATATTCCATTTTAGAATAATCAAAATCTAGAAAATCAAAGTACAAATAACAACCATCACATTGTATACCAACAAAAGTGCACAACACATATGATATCTAACACATGTCTATATATATATATATATATCTCGTCAAAAATCATAGTTACAAAAATACGATAAGCCCCCATGCATCACTACATCCATATACATCACATATCATCCTTGTTATCGCTATACACAATCACATGAGCTCTAGGACTAGATGATTCACCACTCAATCTACACCGCTAGTCGCACCCTCTATATATCTATACATGTATCTGTATTATATCCACCTCAGACGACTACTCCACGAATCGAACCTATAGCTCAACATATCTTGTGAATACATCTTGAGCTAGGGATATTCCTCCCATGACATGCCTATCTCCCCCCATCTCTACACAAGCCTCATCACACTCACTCAATAAAAAAATACACGTGGTTGTTGCTATAGCCAAAAAATCAAATAAATGGGCATGCTCACCCGTAATATCATCTACTCACTCTAGCATACCACCTCCTACGAGCACATATGGAGGAAAGTTCTGTGTTAACATGTGTATCAATGAATCTACAATCAATGACCAATATGCATCACCTGTAACCATACAAAAACACATTAGTTATTCCACACATTTACAATAGCCAACAGTTAAGCAAGAAGTGAAAATTCAAAAATACCAACGAATAATACTTATGCTCCACTAACACCACTACTAGGTCACCTCCATTGGGGGTAGGCACCTCCCCCTTTACTCCTACAACCATCTCACCCACCACATCTATGAAAAATAGAAATAATAACACCCATTGGTGTGCTTCCCACCCCTCACTATAGCCTTGGGTGCACCCTGCATCATTAACATGTATCGACTCTATGGCCACATCTACCTCATCTGGACTTGGATGCACTAGCTTTGCTCCTATAGGACTTGTCCTTGCTCTTGGATGCCTTAGAAATCTAGTAGCTCTCACCCATACATATGGCTCTGGGGGAAAATTCTGAGCCATAAAAAAATGTTTTGATACACGCTCAGCTTAGAATAAATCTATCACCCCTGGAAATCGGTCCTCCAACAACATGGTGCAACGAATGCATTGTTAATATACTACATCCTACAACCAACCACCATAGCCTTTATATGGCCTCCATATGATGCCCCCTAGACCCATTCGATCTAGCGTAGACTTGAAAGTAGTTATATCCATCTACCTACTATGGGTACCCACCCACCTCACTATAACTATCTTGGGCCTTGCCTAATCAGCCCATGACACACTAGGTGGCCTCAATATCACAATGTGCTCATATGACCATACATGTAATAAAGTGGTGGCTCCTAGTCCACCCCATGATCCTCCTGTGAGAATATATACAAATCTTTGTACATGTAGGCCAATACACATTGTGCCCATGCATATCTCATCCCATACTCCTCTATAAATTGAAAAATAACATACATCTTATACAATATACCAACTCCACCACCATCTACTACTAGAGATGACATTATAACCACTACAATAAACTTCTACAACCACAAAACGCTAGATATAAATATAACATCCAAATTGATACGAGTCTATCCCTGTACTCGAGTACAAATAAAGTACCACCTCACTTCCCTCATCTGCCTCTGGGCATCCACTATACTCATCACCTATACTCTCTCCCCTACAATCGGAAGTCGTAATATCCGATATACATCCTACAGGGTCACGATCATCTGACTAGTAGGAAACTAAAATGTATATGTATCGACACACCATCTCTCTCACAATATAGTCAACATAGGCATATTATGGGGAACCTCCCCCAATCTAGCAATGTGTCGCAGGATGACACAGTCTAATACATCCCCACTCTGCCATCTGAGAACCCTAATGTTAACAACGTACTTAAATGATGACCCCTGCAGAACTCTCTCGAGTGTATATCCCTCTGCGTAACACAACAAAGCCACAAAATTATCATATCAAAATCTCATAAATACTACAAAAAAACACATCATAATACTAGATTGCTTATAATTTATGCATTTTACAACATTGTGCCCAAAACCCTACTATGGGATGCCAATGCTTAGGAGAAGGTCACGAGCACCCTAAAATAGGTCACTAACGCCTTATAACAGGTCACTAGTGCCTTAAACTAGGTGTTAGTACCCCTAGAGACAACAACGCCCTAGTTGATTCCACCCAGGTCAGTACTGCCCAAATGTAAAAAAAGCACAATTTTTTCAAAATTTTCCAAAATCGGGCATATTTCACAATATTTTCCAAAAATAATCATACTTACTAACTCATTAGTCGTTTGTGAAACCAAGGCTGCCGCTACTTGTAGACACTATATCATGCACTTTGGGGAAAATATTTAGTCCCAATCTCATACTACTATTTAAAAGGTTCTTGAACAAAGAAAGTACTAATTAACCCCATTTGGCCATCTTTATTTTATTTTATTTTATTTCGACATCCTCGACCTCTATGATAGATACTCCTACTATGATTTGACCATTCCACAGTTCCTGCCTAAAAATCAAGGTACCCATGGGCACCCTGAGCCTTTTCCACACTTTTCCCGCATTTTTTAGTAGTTTATAACCGTTGCTCTCTTTCAAATTTCTTGTGGTCAGCCTATTTTGGGGTTAATTGCAAAATTGGAGCAAGAGAACTTTGGAAATACAAAGCTATGAGCCCATAATGAGGGACCAAGCACTAGTTACTACTACTACTCACCTAGAGTTACATCTATTAGAGGTCATTTTGCATCCATTAGCTCCATCACACAAGGGACAAAGATGGTTCATCTACATCATAAACTTCATAGGAGGGGTTTATTCTATTCATGCACCATTCTCACTACATTTATTACTAGTTATTGGCTCACTACTACACAAAGTGTGACTCACACAAGAACACCTAGGGAACATGTTGGCACACAACATATAAAACTACATGGGGTCTGAGATGTAGTGCAACACTCAATTAGTAAGTCCATCGTTTTGGCAGTTGAGGTTAGTCTGACCTATTCATATGCATTATTTTATTTTTTCATAGGGTTTTGATAGTTATTTTGTGTATGCTTGCAGGTCATTCTTCCTCTTGGATTATTTAGAGCATTTGACGCAATACATAGGATCTAGTGCAATAGACAATGGAGGTTATTAGTTATTTCAAATACTTGTGAAGATTAGTTTTAGGCCTTTTCCTCAGAGCAGGGAACATGTTCTGCATACCAGAGCACCCATGGGAACCCCAGTCCTCTCTGAGGAACTCCATTCCAGCCATATCACCTAGATTTGACCTCTGCAGGACCCCTGCAAAACTACTTCTGCTTCCAGATTCTCTAGTCAACTCTGTGACATAGTTCAAAAAGCTTCGAGATCCAACTAAGTCATATCTCCCTCTCTCTCTTGCTTTAGGGTTTTATATTTCCTTTCATTTAGTACTTGGGACATTACTTAGATTTAATTTACTACTACTACATTAGTATGTTTCTATTATTAACTATTGTTACTATTTAGATTAACTATATTATCCCCATTAGGTTTAATTTTAGTTAATCATTTTGGTGAACCCGATCATTTCCTTACTCTAATTTTAGTTAATCTAAGAATGAGGGATTTTTTGTGGGTACTCTACCATACTAAATAGATGCACGTTGTGCACCTGATCTATCCTATGTAGAGCCTTTTTCTCAGCCCTAGAACTTGCAGAAGTCAAAATAGTTTGGGATCTCATTGAGGATAAACTCAAAATAGAGTTTACTAAAAAAGAATAGTGGAACCTCATTGTTATTGCAAGGTGGAATATCAAATACCATCCACCATCGGCCCCAATTTTTTATTTATCAAATAATTATTGCACCAATGGATTGGAAACCTTTTACATGACAATGAAACAAGCAAATTGGTTCCGAGATCCGTGAAAAATGCACATATGAGGTCTTTTGTAATTTTTTTTACATCTGCATATGATAATTTATTGGCGTAATATTCCCTACAATGCTCTCAATAAGATTTCCAACGATCAATTTAACTTTTCGCCACGTTAACTTGAGCCAATAATGTCTCTAATGTATTTGCAAGTGAGGCACAATGGGGGTTTGTAGAATGGGGATCCCTCATTGTTTTAATTAACTCCTCAATTTCAATCTTATTTTCCACTATATGGGTTGTTAAATCCTCTTGACTACTTGGGGGATGTTCAACAATTGTATGAGGGCTAGGAGGGTTGATAGGATTTATAAGGTTTTGTTGTGGTTTTTTGTGGAACTTTAACAATAACAAAACATGTATTTCATTAAAATCTACAATATAATTACCAAATTTCAATGTAATTCAAAGAAAACAATTTTCTTTACCTCTTCTCTAGGGCGCCATTGTCGATTCCACCTCAATCCAACCTTCACAGTGATTTGTAGATGATATTGGGAGCTAAATGGTTGAACACGAAATGCGACTATAGGGTTTGCTATAAAATTCACATTTGGGGGAAATAAAAATTAGGAAGGGATTTGATTTTTTTTATTTATAGCTTACAGTAATACATACGCGTTTTAGATTCGGGAATTTCTAGACCAAACAAAACAAAATGCGTACGCATTATTGCAAAACACATATGTGTTTTTCTTATTATCAGTTTTTTTGTCCACTTTTTAGCCCCTAGATTGGTGCACTTATCCTCCAACGAAACCAATCTCTGCAAAAATTCATTTAGGCTTCTGGGACTTAAGAACCAGTCTTGAGGAATCAATGCTATGTCACCTTCAAAACCACTTCCAAGCTTAACCACCACCTAGAACACATCAAGAACACTTCTAATAACAAGTAAAAGTAATAAGAAGCATAACTCACATGGAGAAATCTTACCCAACACTCTTATTTTAATCAGTTTCTTAATCAAGCCTAATACGACGAATTAGGCCACTAGGGTTTCAACATGAAACCACCTCATCATGCCATTCCAAAAGATCAAACACATCATACTAGGTGTCAATAAAATATCCATGACCATCATATGCATCAACTAAAAGCAAAATGATCAAACTCACTTCAAACCAAGAGACTATCATTTTAGCCCTTAAGACCAAAATCGGTAGAATCACTTTGAGCACCTGTAATTAAAAAATTCTCCAAAAAATCTGCCTAAATTTTTTCATGACTATGTAGCACATCTTCCAAGGATTCTAGAACATTTTGTTTTTTATCTTGGAACCTCCATCTCAACCCTAAAACTGTAAAAACCCATAAAACTAGGGTTTTTCTCTCTCTTCCCAAAATAGTTGGAACACCAAACCACCACCAAAATAACATATGAGGAATCCTCTTCAACCCCGATGTGTCACTTTTTCTTTGGAAGACATTTTGGATACCATACAATGTAAATTTCCCAAGTTTCTCTACTATGAGGGTTTAAGTAGGGTTTCAAACCACTTTAGCTTGTTAAAAATTGTTTATAAAAGTATGATGATCAAATCACCTCATTCTTTTTTCTAAACAATATTAGCTCAATGGAAAACCATTCCCAAAAGTTTTGGGTCCCATGGAAAGTGTGTGTGAGTGGGTGAGAATATGAAGTTCACAATTTGAGCGTATTTCTCCTTTGCCAAAACTTGGTTTGACCAAAAAACTCATAACATGCAAAAAAATCATCATATTGACCTAAAACTTGGCATGAAGTATCATGAAAACCTCCTTTAACCAACCCAAGTTTTATCCATGCTTAAAAATTTCCATCAACAACAACTTACCTATGTCTACTAGCCTTGTTCCTAAGAAATTTGCTTCAAATGTCCTGACATACTTGAGACAACATGTCTCACATCTCTTGATGCCTCCATGAACTCCTATACAACTGCACTTCACTCTCATGTTCTATTTGGCCTTTAAGCACCTAAACTAGGTTTAGGTGAGCACTTGTAAACCATGTTCTCCCCTTACAACCAACCTTTGAACCTGTATGAGTGCTTCCACACACTCCAATCATGCTTTCCAAGCCTCTACTATGATTCTAAAGCCACCATGCAACTCAACACATCATGCTCTGTCACTTAGGCTAACTAGGTCACCTGATTAGGCCTACTAGGAAAAGTCATTATCTTCATTCTTTCCATCATGCTACAACTTGATTAACCATGTCATCATCATGACACACATCCTCTAGCACTACTAGATCGCCCTCTTTGTCATTAATGACCTTTTACATCAATGAAAACACTCTAACTCACGCATGCCGACAATTTGAGCCTTGAGGTCAACGAATTCTATATGTCTTGATTGTGCCATTTGTAATATATGTACGTTTTAAGGGACATTTATTATGGCTCCTTTTAAAGTAAATTGAGGCTTTTTTTGTGTCTACAGTGCTTGATCTTCAAGATTAGTAAGTATTGTTATAGGCGTAAGCACATCCAGTTCAATTCAATGCAAAAAGATAATGCAAGTTTTAGAAAGGTTCCATTTCTCAAATGTCTATAACAATTGCGACATGTGCTTGTTTGTTCTTCTAGTATATCATCTTTAGTTAATTTAAAAATATGCAGAGTTATTTATTTTTCTGAACATGGTTATGTTGAAAGTTAAATTGCAATTGCTTGTAAATTGGACAAGTACCTGTATTGGTGTGTCTTTGATATTTTATTTACTTTTTGTACTATGTTGAGTTACATGTTAAAGGCATTGAAGAGATACCCTAGAATGCTTTTGCGTGTTAGTTTTTTAGTGAATGGAATTGCTTGAATTGTGTGTGCACAAGTTGCTTGTTGTTGTGACCTTTATTTCTTTTGCATTGCAATCTATATTTTGTATTGTATTTTATAACCTTTTTGGTGTTGTTCACTATTTTTCGTGCACAAACGAATTACTAGCAATGGACACAAGGATACTCGAGTCAAAGATTCGTAATGAATGTGGCATGTGCATAACAGAAAGTATATAAGATTGTGTGTTACTATAGGTTCTGAAAGACTACAATATAATTTGACAATATCCATTATCTATGAATTCCAAAAAAGATTATTTTACATTAAGAACAATCACCAACCATTATAAGTGAAATTGATCGCCTTCAATTCTTCCTTTTTCATATGGAACAACCATGTTTATAATAAATCCTTCCCTTTTCCCAAATATCGGTATGTTGTTGATGAAGAAGGTTATCCCGTAAATAGGTAGTGCATTTGCATTTTGAGACGAATATGCATTGCAAAAATATTGTCCTACATAGCACCTTATGCATTGAATGTTGAATTCTTCGTTGCATAATTCGCAAATAGAGTTGAATAAACTCTCAGCACAGTCTGCAATGCCATCTACAAGCTTACCGATGCCTACGATGAATGTTGTTTTGGTTAGATTGAAATGCACTAGAAGAATATGAAACATGATTTGTTTCAATTGGATAAATGTAAGCATAATTTTTCTTCCAATACGAGCGTTCATAATGGTGGCAACAAGGATACACATCATGAAACAAGAAGCAAAATGTAATAAGGCTTGTTCATTGAATTGAAAATAGTTATTAGCTTTGACCAAACCCATATTGGTAGCGGTTATTATAGGAAGCTTCATTTTGGCAGAAATATTGGTGTGTCCGCATCATGAATTTGATGTAGAGTATAAAGTGTGTAGCATGGTCTGACTCACCTCTGTGAAAGCAATGTAAGCAATGCTCCATGATTCCATTTAGAAGTTAAATAGAAGTATAATGGAAATGCAATAGTATTGCAAATTATGTATTGACATTGTACCTAAATGCACCGTCTGTGAAATGTTATGGCGCCTTCGCTTTACGTCGACATTTCTACTATATTAACTTAAATTATTTATTAAACACGGTTTTGTGAAAGCTATACGATTTTAGTATTTTGGTTCATGGTATTTGGCGGATTCTGTGAATCTGAGTGCCTTTCCTTTTATTTCCATCAAAATCTAACCTTGTTAACAGGGTGCACATGGATAATTAGCAATGTTTTCCGAGTACCATGTAAGCCTTCATGGCTAGATTGCATTGATTATTGAGCAGGTTCTTCGTCAGGACTTTGAATTACTCATGAAAATGTGCAGGCTGTAATGCGAAGCAGGGGATTTATGGGTTCGACTCCAAGGAGCTATTAAGTTGCTATATGCCAGAAAAGGAAAGGCCAAAATAATTTAAAACCCCCAAACGCGGCAAAACCGGATGGATTTCCACAGGGTTATATGTTTGCATTAAGTAAGTTTGATTATATTTGCGTTAACGTGCAAGGATCCGTGGCGCAATGGTAGCGCGTCTGACTCCAGATCAGAAGGTTGCGTGTTCGATTCACGTCGGGTTCAATATGTGTTTTTTGCTTATTTCTTAAACACATTTTGTGTTTAATAAACTTATACTCGTTCATAGTTAACAGCGTCGATATGTCCAAGTGGTCAAGGAGACAGACTTGAAATCTGTTGGGCTACGCCCGCGCAGGTTCGAACCCTGCTGTCGACGTATATATGTTTTATGTTTTCAAATTTCAACGCCTGCAGCAGCCTGATCACTTCACCCTCGCGTTTCGAAATTTTAAAGAAAAAAAAACAACAAACAAATAAAAGATTTAATACTTTCACACTCCATTAAAATAATAGAGTAATTTTTGGGATAACCTTGTGACAATGATAAGTATGCAAAATGTAGAAGTGTACAGAAGGCATGACCTTAATTAAACATAATCTCATAGAATGCAAGGCTTTATTTCAAAAAAAAATGTCTCAGGAAGATGTTGTCTCGTAGATTATACTCATTGTTCGATATTCACAAAATGACAGTAATTTGAAGCCATGAAATCCCATGTTGGTGGATTCCAGTAATTTGATTTCTCTCCTCGAGACTACCGATAATGTGGATATAGTATGTGAAGGAAAAGGGTCAAACTTTGATGTTAAATAATTCAAAACTTCTATGGAATTGGAACACTGGTCGCAAAATTCAATTCCTCCGCTCATATCAAGGGGAAATACACCAATACATAGTTCTTCAAATTCATGAAATCCCATGGCATTCACCAAAAAAACTGACTACACCTTATTTTCCTTAATAGAACGGTTGTTTTAGGTAGGCATAATCACACTAATATGGAGATGGTGCACAATGTGATCAAGGAGGCAAATCTGCCTCGTCCATATTAGGTAGAATCAATTTTCACATAGTTTACTTGCTAAATTGTGAACCTTTCAAATCTCTCAATGGTAAGACTCCATAACAAGAAGGGACACTTAATAATCCTTCAATTTCCCATCTTCATGTTTTTTTGGATGCAAAGAAAGCATGCATGTCCCTACAAAGAAGAGAAAAAACTAGATAAAACTTTTTAGTACAAAGTCAAAGGTTTACTGATTCATAGATCTAAAAACCATAATACTAATGACAAGAATAATCATGATGATTGTGATGATTAGTCAATTCATCAAGCTCCACAACCTGTACAAACTATTGAATGTATACCCAATTGGTATACTAGTAGGATATGAGATACATGAGTTAATGAATTCCTAGACACTTTTAGTTTTGTACTATGGCCTTCTAGTATGAGTTATGATGAGGTGATTTCCGCCCTTGTGAACTAGTTGCAGAATAATATGAGCCATTTATGGTTCGTGAATCCCTATAGTCAAAGCCTTGGAAAGATTCATGTATGGATGTAGAAACTCATTCATTGATGAATATCGGTACATGGTAGCTTATAAATCTTTCATTAGGAAATAGTCCTCTTATTTGCAAATGGGTCTTTCAGACAAAGTACAACGCAGATGGAAACTTTCATGAGTATAATGAAATATTTGTAGCAAAGGGTTTCACATAGAGAGAAGTAATTGAATATTAGGGTTTTTTTCTCCCACAACCATGATCAAAGCAATTAGAATGATATTTTCTATGGATGCACATTTTAAATGGAAATTTCATTAGATGTACGTAAACAGTGTCTTCCTAAATAGATATCTCATACACTAACTCTACATGATCCAACCATAGGGTTATGTCACATCAACTCAAGGAAAAAAGGTGTGTAGAAATATCAAGTCCGTTTGTGGTCTCAAATAGGCTCTTAAGCCTAATACATCAACATTTATGATCATCTCATACAACATGGATTCCAAAGTTGTCCATATGATCTAAACATCTACCTCAAAAAGTAATGGGGTTGTAATTTTCATTATATATCGATGATCTAGTCATCACCGGTGTCTCAATTATGATAACAAAAGTAATACATAAATATTTGAAGAGGTCATTTGACATGATATATATTAGGACACTAAAGTAGTTTCTTGGTTTGGGTGTGGCAATAGGGACATCACATCTTTGTGTCAAAAATGAAGTTTACCAAGACCATGCTCAAGAATTTTTGGATGATAGATTGTGATCCTTTTACAACACCCATGGAGATAAGACTTTAGATATCTTATTCAAGTCCATCACCATCACTAAATGTAGATCTCTAGAAACAAATGATTGGGAATCTCATTTACTCGACCTATACTAGGTTAAGGTCCATTACCTATATTATGTAAACTATATTTCTTGCTTCATGCACAATCCAAAGGTGTGTCGCTAGAAAGTAGTGAAGTGTATGCTGAGATACATTTTGGGTACTATTTGGTATGACCTATAATACAATTAAAATGATCGATTCTTCCTAAAAGAATATACAAAAGGAAATCATCTAGGTTTCACTTATGAAATGAAATTTACTAGATTTGGGTTTTTTCTTGTTGGGATCTAGTCCTATATCACGGGGGAGCAAGAAATAAAAATTTGTTTTATGATCTTCCATTGAATCTAAATATCATTAAAAAAGAGGAGGTATCCTAAAGTGATATGGCTACACTATGCATATTTACAAGACTTGAGAGTAACCTAGAAAAATTTAAAAATACTATAAACTGTTCACAATCTAGTTTTTCATGAGCACATGAAACACATAAAATTTCATGTTCATTTCATATGTGGTCATGTTCGGTAAAAAAACATCAAAATCCAATTTTTCCTAGATAAATATTAGTGTGAAGGTGTCTTCACGATGTCACATAAACGTGATAAGTGTGAGACATTAAAATATTATCTTTCTCTCTCCTTTGAGATTATAATAAATTAAAGGGAATTGTAGAATTAGAATAATTAGTTTTATTGTATGTAGTGATATGACTACATTATGCATATTTATAGGACTTGAGAGTAAATTATAAAACCTAACAAAATACTAGAAAAATTTAAAAATACTATAAACTATTCACAATCTAGTTTTTCATGAGCACATAAAACACACAAAATTTCATGTTCATTTCATATGTGGTCATGTTCGGTAAAAAAACATCAAAATCCAATTTTTCCTAGATAAATATTAATGTGAAGGTGTCTTCACGATGTCACTTAAATGTGATAAGTGTGAGACATTAAAAGATTATCTTTCTCTCTCCTTTGAGATTATGATAAATTAAGGGGAATTGTAGAATTAGAATAATTAGTTTTATCGTATGTAGTGATATGACTACATTATGGATATTTATAGGACTTGAGAGTAAATTATAAAACCTAACAAAATACTATATTGTGATAATGAAGATGTTCTATAAACTATTCACAATCTAGTTTTTCATGCACATGAAACACTTAAAATTTCTTGTTCATTTGATATGTGCTCATGTTCAGTAGAAAAACATCAAACTCCAATTTTTCCAAGAAAAGTTTTAGTGTGAATGTGTCTTCACAACGTCACTTAAACGTGATAAGTTTGAGACTTTTGAAAATTCTCTCTCTCTCTCTCTCTCTCTCTCATGATAAATTAAGGGGAATTGTAGAATTATAATACTTAATTTTATAGTCTATAGTTAAATAAATGCAAAAATGAGGTTGTTCTATTATAAAACAACTCACATAGATTTCAAATTATTGTTACGGTCCTCTTCTAATTAAAGGTTGAGTGTATTCATTAATGTGTTGAATGGATGTTTGATATGATGTATGCAACACCTACAAAAAAACCACTACAAATTTAGAATAATTTTTTCGACTTACATTGTTGTATATACGACACCACATGTGAACGTTTTGGGTAATTAAACATCACACAAGACATTTATACCAACATAGACCAAAACATATCACAAGGTGAGATGTGATAGGTTTCACAAGGGAAGATGACACACATAACCAAGCCTACCTAAAAGGCTTCCATATAGGAGAGGTCATCATAGCAACTACCCCTTATCCCTCCAAGAAGGGATCTTGGCTAGTCTTTGGTTCCTCCAAATCACACACACCACATCAAATTCAATAGGCCCCCTTTTCCCTACATCATAGCACACTCTTATACCTCCACTAAGACTATCCATGACTCCCCTTGTTTCCTCTAAAAAAACACACACTTCTTCCTTATTCCTCCCTTCACTAGCTACACCTTATTCCTCCACTAAACAATGATGAAACATCACCCCAATAAGAAGGCAACAACACCACATGATATACATGATGCAAATCATAAATACATTTCCCAATGATAAGGAACAAACAATGATCATATTTCCCAAAATGATGAAGCACAACAACAATCTAGTCATATTACAAACTTAGAGATAGGATCTTCCCACGACACAACATTTCTATGATTACACATGTATTACAATCATGTTTCAAAATTTAACTTAAGGTTTAAGAAAGGATCATATTATGCAAATTGTACATTCATTTTTTATTTTCTAGACTAAAACTCATTTACATCATTTAACATTAAATTTAAGATTTTTTTTTAATTTTTTTGGCTCGGGAATCACCGAACCATAACGCATACGCATTTCAAACAAGCCAAAATGCGTACACGTTTTGTGTAGTATGGACCATGCATATGTGTTTTGGTGGGTTATACTTACAAAAATAAATGTTTAAGATTTCTTTTATTATTTCTTATACTTTTATTATTTCTTATACTTTAAATTTATTTTAGTAAATATAAGAAATTAGGGTCACTCTGCACCTTATGGAAGTGGTCTCGTAGCTCCAACAGTTATAATCTAGAAGATAGTTTTTCAAAATCTAATCTGGTCAGTACTTACTCATTTTCAGGATTTCAGCAAACGACCTAAAACTTTCAGGGCATATATATTGTAGTCGGTCTTTGTTTTGGGAAAGCATATAGTCATTTTTTAGGTTTTTTGACCTTCTAAAATGGATTTTGGCCCTACCACTGCTTGAATTGGTACTAATTTTTAAATTTGGTCCATAATTCACTTTAGTGACCATGAATTAACTCTATGATGTTTGTCTACTTCTTACTAAAAAGAGATCCTCACTTTGTAGATAGAGGATTGTTCCCTGAATGGGATTCCTGTCCTATGGCCAAAATGAGGTGATTGTAATGTGCCTCCTCCTTAAGGTGTGATAACACTACTAGGTGTTGAATGAGTTACAGTTACGAATAGTACCAAGTGAATTGCATCAAGTGAACTCAGATGATTGCTCATTCTTAGAAACATGGTGCTCCATATAAAGATCATCCCCTCACCTTTCCTAGCTCTAAAAGCATCCTTTCATGGAATCAAATTCATGATTCTCATACATGCTTTTGCTCATATGTCTCTTATGGAGACAAACGATGCCTTAATACTTCACAAATAATGGTCCTTGATAACTCGGTGACATGACTAGCTCATTTTAGCTTGTTCTGAAGGGTGTTCAATTAACTACAAAATGGCCAAAAATGCCTTTTTAGGCCTTCAAAGGAAGTAATCTCTCATAAAAACTAAATGAGTCGATCGATCACCTTAAACACTATTCCCTACACACTGAAACACGTTGAATGATCTTTTTAGGACTTTCCTTTGGGTGAGGGTTTATGATTTAGGGTTTAGGGTTTAGGGCTAGGGTTTAGGGGGTTTAGGACTCAAGGTTTAGAGTTTAGGGTTTAAGGTTTAGTGTTTAAGGCTCATAGTTCAGATTTTAGGGTTTAGGGTTTAGGGCTCAGGGCTTAGGGTTCATGGTTTAGGGTTTATGGTTTAGGGTTTAGAGTTTTGGGTTTATGGTTCAAGGGTTAAGGGTTGAGGGTTTAGGGTTTAGGGCTCAAGGTTCAAGGTTTAGGGTTTAGGGGTCAAGGTTGAGGGTTTAGGGTTTATGGCTCAAGGTTCAGGGTTTAGGGTTTAGGGATCAGGGTTGAGGGTTTAGGGTTTAGGGTTGAGAGTTGAGGGTTCAGGGTTTAGGGTTCAGGGTTTAGTTTTTAGGGTTTAGGGTTGAGGATTTAGGGTTTATGGTTTAGGGTTTAGGAGTTAGGGTTTAAGGTTTAGGGTTGAGGATTTAGGGTTTACGGTTTAGGGTTTAGGAGTTAGGGTTTAAGGTTTAAAGGTCAGGGTTCAGGGTTTAGGGCAAAGGGTTCAGGGTTTAGGGTTTAGGGATCAGGGTTTAGGGTTTAGGGTTTAGGGTTGAGAGTTGAGGGTTCAGGGTTTAGGGCTCAGGGTTTAGTTTTTAGGGTTTAGGGTTTAGGGTTTATGTTTAAGGGTTCAAGGTTTAGGGTTTTGGCTTAGGGCTTATGGCTTAAGGCCTAGGGTTCAGGGCTTAGGGTTTAGGGTTTAGGGCTCAAGGTTTAGGGTTTAGGGTTTAGGGTTTAGGGTTTAGGGTTTAGGGTTTAGGGTTTAGGGTTTAGGAGTTTAGGGTTTAGGTTTAGGGTTAGGGTTTATGGTATAGGTATAGGGTTTAGGGTTTAGGGCTCAGGGTTTAAGGTTTAGGGTTGAGGATTTAGGGTTTACGGTTTAGGGTTTAGGAGTTAGGGTTTAAGGTTTAAAGGTTAGGGTTCAGGGTTTAGGGAAAAGGGTTCAGGTTTTAGGGTTTAAGGCTCGAGGTTTAGGGTTTAGGTTTTAGGGTTAAGGGTTTAGGTCACAGAGTTCAGGGTTTAGGGTTTAGTGTTTAGGGTTTAGGGTTTAGGGTTTAGGGTTTAGGTTTAGGGGTTTAGGGTTTTAGGGTTTAGGGTTTATGGTTTAGTTTTTAGGGTTTAGGGTTTAGGGTTTAGGACCTTTAGGGTTTAGGGTTTTTAGGGTTTATTTAGGGCTTTTTAGGGTTTAGGGTTAGGGATGGTTTAAGGTTTAACTCAGGGTTTGGGGTTCAGAGTTAAGGGTTTAAGGTTTAGGGGTTAGTTACAGTTTAAGGGTTTAGGGGTTAGGATCAGGGTTTAGGGTTTAGGGCTTAGGGTTTAAGGTTAAGGGTTTAGACTAGGGTTTGGGGTTCAGGTTAGGGTTAGGGTTTAGGGGCTTAGTTACGTTTAGGGTTTAGGGTTTAGGGATTAGGGTTTAGGGTTTAGGGTTTAGGGTTTATGGCTTAAGTTAGGGTTTAGGGTTTGGGGTTCATAGAGTTCAAGGTTTAGGGTTTTAAGGTTTAGGGTTTATGGTTTAGGGATTAGGGTTTAGGGGTTATGGCTTAAGGTTTAGGGTTCAGAGTTACTAGTTTAAGGTTTGGGGGTTAGAGCTAGGGCTCTGGATTTAGTATTTAGGGTTTAGGGCTTAGGGCTCAGGGTTTAGGGTCTAGGGTCAAGGGTTTAGGGTTATGGGTTTAGGGTTTAGGTTTTAGGGTTTAGTATTTAGTGTTTAGGGTTTAGGATTTATTATTTTGGTTTTAGGGTTTAGGGTTTATAGTTTAGGGTTTAGGTCTCATGGTTGAGGGTTAAGGGTTTAGGTCACAGAGTTCAGGGTTCATCGAATTTGTAGGCAGAACATTCAAAGAGAGTCATCAAAATTTGATGTTTTTCATCTGTTGATATTTTGAAAACATCCATGGGTTTATCATATAAGGAATTATCAATGAATGGAAGGTCACTAAGTCGTAGGCCAGGTAACTCCCATTTAGAACTAAACAAGAAAGATTTACTAGGCGATTGATAACCCCTTAGTGTTCTTAGCCATTCCCCTGTTTCTATGCTTATTTTGAACACTTTAGGAAGTTCTGTCAAATTTACTATCCATTCCAGTAGAACACTTAAACTTTATCTTTCTCCGGAGGAGAGGATACTACAGGAAATTCAATTATGATCCTACACCTCTGCATTGATATATTCTCTATGTTTCTTTTGTTTCCTTTAAGATTAATTTTTTTGTTGTGATGGTTATTTTTTCCAGCTTCCAATGGGTCATCCTGGCTTGCATAATACCATACATGGAAATATGAGAAATGTGAAATTTGTTTCAGAGTGTGAATAAATTTACATTCAAGAGCGCAAGTATATGTGGGGAGAAACAAGTTTGGAAGAGATGTGTAATATATGCATTACAAGGCACAAGGTAGATGTCATATCCATTTAGTTACTTGTCCCACCTCTCATAAACAAGGTAGTTCTATAAGTAGACTAAATGATGGTTCTAGGCACGAGACTAGGAAATATTGATGAAATATGGTTTGGGGTTTAGGGTTTAGGGTTTAGGGCTCATGGTTCAGGGTTTAAGGTTTAGGGTTTAGGGTTTAGGGTTCAAGGTTCAAGGTTATGGTTTAGGATTTAGGTTTTAGGTTTAGGGTTTAGTGTTTATGGTTAGGGTTTACGGATTGAGGTTAAGGATTTAGGGTTTAAGGTTTAGGGTTTAGGGTTTAGGGGTTAAGGATTTAGTGTTTAGGGATAAGGGTTTATGGTTTACGGTTCAGGTTTTAGGGTTTATGGTTTATGGTTTAGGGTTTAGGGTTTAGGATTTAATGTTTAGGGATTAAGGTTTAGGGTTTATGGTTTAGGATTTAATGTTTAGGGATTAAGGTTTAGGGTTTATGGTTTAGGGCTTAGGGTTTAGGTTTTAGGGTTTAGGGTTTAGGTTTTAGGGCTTAGGGCTTAGGGTATATGGTCTAGGGTTTAGGGTTTAGATTTTAGGGCTCAGGGATAAGGGTGTAGGGTTCAAGGCTTAGGGTTTAGGGTTTAGGATTCGGTGTTTAAGGGTTTAGGGGTCAGGGTTTAGGGTTTAGGATTTAGTTTTTATGGTTCAGGGTTTAGGGTTTAGCATTTAGGGCTCATCATGGTTCATGGTTTAGGGTTTAGGGTTTAGGGCTTATGGATTAGGGTTTAGGGCTTAAGGCTCAGGGTTTAGGGCTCACGGGTAAGGGCTGAATGTTTAAGGTTTAGGGTTTAGGGTTTAGGTTTTAGGGTCTAGGGATCATGGTTAAAGGTTTAGGGTTTAGGGTTTAGGGCTCAAGGTTTATAGTTTAGTGTTTAGGTTTATGGCCTATGGTTTAGGGTTTCGATTGTAGAAGTTAAACGCTAAAAGATTTAGGCTGAATGCTGAAATCCTGAAAAATTACCTATGTACTGACCAGATTATACTTTAAAAAACTATCTCCTAAACCATGACTCATGGAGCTGTGAGACTAATTCCATAAGGTGCAGAGTGACCCTAATTTCTTATATTTACATAAATAAATTTAAAGTATAAGAAATAATAAAATAATAATAAAAAAAATTATACTTAAACATTTATTTATGTAAATAGAAGCATGTCAAAATCATGCATAATGTTTATACTACACAGAACGCGTATAAATGCGTTATGTTTATACACATAATGTTACGCGTTATGTAACGAACGCGTACGCATAACGCATACATTTTTGTGTTTTCTCTTTTCCCAAGCCATGCCTCAAGGCTTGGGATCCGGTTTGGATCCCCAAGCCTGAGGCATGGACTTGCACAAACACAACAAACAACGTGTTTTTACAAGAAAATGTAAAAATGCCACTTCCTCTATGATAAATCAAAATAAAACAATCGATCCATTTTTAAAAAATTATACCATGACGTAGAGCAGAGTCTCTTCTTTCTAAAAATATAATTTTTCAAATTTTCTGACTAATATAAGGTTTCCATATTATTTATTTTCTAACTATGCCTTTTTATAGCTATTTTTTGAAGTGTAAATATGTCTATCTTTCATGGTGTATCTTTTTTTTGGGTGATCGAAATTTTAAAAAAATTATACTAGCCCAAACTAGGCATAATTCTATACATATTCAAAAAAAAAATCTAATTTTTGATATTTTTTGAGGTAGTTAGGGGGGGGGGGGGGGGGGCATGGTTGGAGCTCCGTTATTTTTCAAAACATAAAATTTTTGTACTAGAAAAATCATAAATAAAAAAATATTCGCTAAAAAAATCTAAAAAAAATGGAGCCCAAACTAGATGCTCCTAGCTATCTTTCTACCAAAGGGTTTTCAAAAATACTAAATGGTGCTCAAAAAATGGTGGGGGGCACGAAAGTCACTCTATTATGTTTTTTAACAAAAACAAGAGTATCTGTTGGTATTTTAGTTGTTTGACCCACTTAAACTTATCCGTTTTCAATAAAATTTAGTAGCTTAGAAACTAGACTCAAAATGCTACGATTCATATTTCTACAACATCTTCCAATTTTGAGTGTAACTATTTCAAAAAACTCGTACAAGTTGAATTTTTTTTTTTTCAGAAAAATGCATCCACTTAAGACCCCCTTTTGGCCCCCCAACTTGGTGCACTTACTACCAAATCCCTTCAAATTCCATATCTTTCTCGACTAGAGATTCCTCTCAAAGGAATACAAGTGTATGAAGTCAACCCCATAGTTCATATCAACAATTGCTAAATAAGTTTCACATCATACATTCATTACAAAATAGGACTAGTTTTTGAGAACAAGAGGGAATAGTCCATCGTTTAAAATATTAAAATTCATATTAAGGTTTACACATCATGACATTCCGTTTGTCACAATAAAATGGTTTAAACATGATACAAGAAGGATCTCAATGTTCGCTTTTCTCCTAACACATCAGCTCATTGTTACATTTTCACAAACTAAGCATAAATTAAAATTTTGTTATACTCCACAATTAACAATTACTATTGTATTATAGCAACCAAAACGATAATTGAAAAAGGGTATGGAATTCATTCAAAACCCCAATTATGGTCAAGATGACTTTCGAAGGGTGGTTGTTGATCTTTGCCACCTAAAGCCCTTTATTCTACTCATGTTCCGGCTCATAGGGGGTTTACATTAAATTTAAAGTTGGTTTCACATGGAGTACTATCTTAAGAGAACACATTCTTCCTTGCTACACGCATGATTACCAACCCTATGTTCGTTTAGCCACATACTCTAGACAAAGTTTAACCATTACCAATTACGGTCAGGTTCGCGACAATGTCGCTAAGCGTTCATGCTATGATGATAATTCTCAAACTTGGCTCTTATTTCCTTAGCCTAGAAGGTGTCGTCGAGTATAATGATTTGTGTTCACCCTAAGGTTTTAGTTTTCTACGTTATGAAGGATCATTTAAGAAGGGTGGTGCATACAAGGGTTTTATACTAAGGCTGATTGATTTATTTAGATTTCTTTTCTACATTTTCAAAGTATGATAGCACAACACACCAGAGATTTAATCATTAATTTCACACTGAAATTGATCACTATAAGATGACAAATTCAATTTCACTTAACATAAATATTTAACCTTTTTACAATTCATAATTCTAAATCAAAATAACACCCATGATTAAATACGCAGAGTTTCCCCAATCACCCCTAAACATTAGCATCCCATACTTATTACAAAATTTCAATAATAAACAAAATTCAATATGTCACACAATGTTGATTTAGACATCTACAATTTCACATTGTTTCGAATAACATGCAAATATGAGATTATCAGTAACACTTCACTTCTTCCATGTCTCATGGAGGTACTTGCAACCACCGCATGGTTAGCACAAATGTCAGCATGACATCCACCTAAATCTAGCATAATTCACGTTTTTTTAGTTTTTCATTTACATAATCATTATACTGTACACACAACTTAAGAGAGGGTTAGAGATATATAATCATTTCATTGCACTTCATTTCTTAACTAAGGAGCGAGAAAGAGATAAATTTAAGATTTTTAGGAGCGAGAAAACAGTATTTTCCAAATATAGAATTTCTCAAAACAAGCCACAAAATCAGAGTTTCATACAGTTATTTATGGAGTTTCAATTTTTCTCGGCGGTTTGTTAACTTGACGAAGGTCCTACGGCCTTCTTTTAACATTTTCCTAATAGTTGTGAAAACGTCTAATTTTATTCTTGGATGGCTAAATCTACCTACACTCATAAAATTGTACTCTGATGGGCAAATTTTGTACAATGAGGTAAATTCCTACATATATTGAAAAATCTATATACCAAGAATTCACAAGAACTAAGGGAACTGGCAGAATTCAGTTAAAATGACGGCTAAGCCCATCAGCATGTTGTAATGGTTTACCAAAGCTCGAGGCGAATAGTCCAGAATACTTTCCGGGTTGCTGCAAGTGTTAAATATATCTCCTCATTGTCGTATTATTTTTAACTACGGAGAATCCCTGGTGTACAAACGGCGATAGACTATTTTCAGAAGGCAGTTATTGTAAACTCCTGTCAGACTTTGTGTTCAACTATAAAATATGGGCGAGCGCTTTGCATAAAAGATAGCTAGATATAGTGTTTTATCTAAACTAAGGGTTGCAGGAAATTGTTTGGTAAAGGATACTAGAGATTTGCGATGGCAGATAATCATTTCTTTGCTCAGGGTCCAAATGACAAGCTGAAACGAAACCCAACTTTTCACTTTTAGAAGCTTCCCAAAACTGCAAAATCGATACTAATTAGAGGGGTGACTAAAAGAGCACAAACGTTCAATCGAGAAACTCGATCTAAGGCTTGAAGGGAACGATCCCACATAACAAAATTTACAGATCTAAAACTTGCCATCTCTTTTACGCGATCGGAAGGTTGTTTTGTGAGTCTCCAAAAATCCATGATTTACTAACTTTTACCAAGGGACGTTAGCTAGGATTCTAAAGGCGAACTCAAATCAAGTAGTCAACTAAAGGGGTTATAGCTATCCAGTTTGGCTACGGAGTTTCTAGATCATCTCCGAAAGAGGGTTACAGACTATGGTTGGCAAACCAAGGGTAGCATCGGATTTGCGTAAGTCACGAGGTGAAGTTTTATTGTTTTGCACTTCAAGTTCATTTAAAAATAAATCAATGGTATAATGATAATCTATGGATTTATATTTTTATTTCATTCGCAAATGAAGAACCAAAATATGGAGGGCTATCATTGAAGGATGTCAGCTAAGCGAGACCAAGATCCATTTTTCAAAGGAACAAGTGAAAATCCTATTGTCTATATTGTATGGGGCACGCTCGCTAGGTGGCTCATAAACATCCCAATTAATGCAAGATTTCCTTTCATAAGGAATCAGATGTTAATGGTCTATGAATTCAAGAAATATTGTCATGAATTTGTCCAACATTGCATCCATTTGGCCAGAAGATTGTTTTACTAAGTGTATGGATCAAAATAATCAACATGAAGTCTATCACATTTCTTTGGATGTTTTAGGTTGGAATTCATTAAGATATCACCAATCCAACTTCTTTAGCAAAACCATTTGGATGTGGCACAAATTTGGAGATCCTCTGCTTGGCACCTGGAGCGACCTACAATATAGCGAATTGTTCCAAATCCTAGCCATAGTCCATAACTATATAGGGTCCCCCATTTGTGAAGGTGAGAAATCTATAATATATGAAAATGTGATTCTCATTGGCCAATAGCCATCTAATAGTTTGATCCATGCTCGTTTGCATAACATATGGTAGACGTGTATGATAAAACATGCATTTGTTTCAGATAAGCTTGATGAATAACTAATGAAAGTTTCCTATGCATAGAGGTAAAGCTTGACATTTCATTTTGAGGTTAGGCCAATCTCTAGCGATACAGGTGTTATTGATAGAAGAAACAAATGAAAGCTTTATAACTGTCTCAATCGATCAATGTTTTGAATGTAATATGACTACATGCTTTAGTATTTGGAACTGATTATAATAGGAACGTCATATATAAGAATTGTTGGATTGAAAAACTAGCAGAAACTGGAGCCTCAGAGTGTAAGGTAAATAATTAGTTGGAGACATTCATATTTATAGCCAACTCACAACATCCTAGTGATACTCAATCATCTCTACAGTATAGAGATTTAAAATGGATAACTTACGGGTAAAGCTATAGAGCGAAGAGTGATTAACAGATGCTCAATGATATCTTTAAAAAATAATGGTGCTAAATAGTAGGAAACAGGACCCTAAATAATACAGAGTTGAAATAAGATACACCAGATAGTTCACACTAAATGAGCCATCCCATCTGATAGAAAAATGGAGTGGTAACTCTTATATAAATCTAGACTGAGCAATTATAAGTAGCTATAGCGAAGATGCGTGCATATGAGTGCTTTGAAGAAAAGTGTTTATAATTGTTCAACACCAGCTTTCGAGTATTGTCTTTCTACCAGTATTGTAAGAATATTTTAGCTAATACAATATAGACCGTTATCATGTAAGTTGTTGAGGTACGACCTCCCAAGGTATGAGATTTTCCTTATGTACTTTATGTATATAACCAATTTCAGCTGCACATATGGGTATAGAGCAGGTTCGGTATTGTTGAGTCGGACTGATAGTATCATAAAGAATCCACTTGCAAAATAGATTCTTTAGACGTGGATCTCAACTACATTTATGTAACCCTAGTTATTTGATGAGGAAGAAAGTACTAATATGGGCACCAATGCCACCAAAATGGCCACTCTTGTTCTAGATTCACAACTATTATGGAAATTGATTGAAAGTCATGGATATTAGTAAAGCTCCGTTTGTTAGACACAACTTGACTTCATTTATATCTATGCCTAAAGGCAGGGTACATAACTAGATGTAACAGTTACGATACTTATAGAATCAAACTATGCAACAGTCTTTTTAAAGCTGCAGATTAAGAATTACTACTCATCCAATTTTCCTTGGATTTCATTGCAGCTAGTACCCATGCAAGCATTAAGATATTGCCATAATTATTATCAAGGAAGTGATATGAAGGTATGCCATATAAAGTTATGAGCACCATAATGCCCAGGCCTTCACCTAGAATGTCACTACTAATATCACTCTTGTATAGTCATTACATCCATTGCAGTCCCCTTATGCATGACATATTTCTTTGCATCTTTTTAAGATTAGGTGATTGCATAACATCATAATTTCTTAGGGATTAGACTTATAGCCCTCGGATTCCATATATTGACATATATTAGTGCTCTAGTTCTATCATAAATCTAAAAACTTAACTATCTTCTTATTATCACTTTTTTTAACATGATTTAAACGTTCTGATTACGATCTTGACTAGTTTTCATATCTGTAAAACCTTGCCAATAAGAAGCAAGGAATTTATGCATCAAGCTTGTTGATGATATGAGAAATCCATTTTATTCTTAAAATTGTAAAGGACGGAACATTTGTTACCAAAGGTATTGATGTACCTTAGAATCATGTTCACTCGCTCTAGGACGACATTGCTATTTAACTTTATTGATATGATGTACTACATTATGCATCTTATGACATTGGTGACTTCAAAGATCTGGTTTGTTTATTTACCTTAGTAAGAATAGGTTCAACAAATAGTTATGTTAGACTCTAATGGCTTCCATGTAATCATCTTGGATCTAGGTACATATGAACTACATTCATATGAGAAGATCTTTGAACTTCAGTAGTTTTTAAACAGAGTTTCACGGCCCTCAGACTAATTTGGGCATATTGTTTCACAAGACTTGAGAAATTCAAAGTCATGATTTAATTCTTGAGAGTACATATTCTCACCTTGACTGGTTACTTCCACGATTAGTATGTCTGGTATGCCTGATAACTAAGCAAGGGGCCATTCTCATTATACACATGAACTAATCCAATAACTATTAATTGGTTTAATATTAACCTGAGGTTTCATTTGCTTAAGTAAGATGACATTTCGTTAAGATGTTATTCATATTGATTTCATGGGATTGATCGAACATGTTCTGATTAGCATCTTTGTTCATGGCGTGGTACAAACTATCAGATGTCTTATCATGTCCTTGGGTTTATAAAGAATCTACTTTTAGTCAGTCTCCTAGATCACAACTTAAAATCCGACTTTGTATAGTCATTCTAGCAAGAAAACATGTTTGATTTGAGACCAATCATGAGGCTCGAAACATACATATATATATATAGACACACACACACACACACACACACACACACACACACACACACACACACACACACAGGCACACACACACACACACACACACACACACACACACACACACACACATATATATAGACACACACACTTACTTGTACAAATAGACCTATTTAAACTTATTGTTTTTATAAACAAAATTACAAAAAAATAAATAAAAAGATGCGAAGCTCGATATATTTAAATAGAATTACATTTATAAATATGAATACTTATATAAATTATATATATATATACAAGAAAATATTTATATCTATATATTTATACTAAGTAGATATTATTTTATTAAACAATATTATTAATGCCTAATAAACATTTAACTATATGATCGGTAACTCGGTTATGAGTGTCAAGAGTATTAATGTAAAATAGTAGTGTAGTATGGTTGTGCTAATTCCATAGTGGAAATATTTAGTTTAGAAAATAAAACGCACTCAGGGGGATTTGAATTGCCAAAATCTGGTGGGGACTCAAATTGCCAACCAATCTATGGATACTTTGTTGCATTTAATAAATGGAAACAAGGGGTGGACTGCCATTGGCCGACCCACCCCACCATGGCATATAGTATGGTTGGTGCGTTGGTCATGTTGATGCCCACACTAAATCCCAACAAATTATTAAAACTCCAAACCCAAACTCAAAATAAAAGTCAGCTGCTCAATATTATTAGTTGTGGCCCTCTTTTTTTACAGCAGTTTTAACTAGAGAATATGAGAAATGGCCACCACTAGATTCTATAATCAAATGATTGTATTGTTTTATATAGGAACTTGCATGTAAGTATAAAAGTCTTGAATATAAATATCTCCCCAACCTGTAAATACCAAGACTCTCCTTTCAAAAACAAGGGTAAATGCATACCCACAACTAGATCTTGGTAAGGTGGATCATATGAGAGCCATGTAACTTTAAATTGAGATCACCCTCTTAATCTTGAAGATTTTCCAACAAGTATAGACTATCTTACCAAGTTCAAGAATTTTCATTGACACAACCTTGAAACCTAGAAAACAAAGAGATAAGAAAGATGAAGAGTGTGTTTACTTGATTCTATCCAAGTTGAGAGAACCATTTCAAAATTTTAGGGAAACCTTTTTCTCTAGCATGGATGCATTAGGTGACACATTCAAAATGCCTAACTTAGAAACATTTTGTGAAAGAATTACTAAGGAAGAATCCAAACTGTCTCACCTTGAGTCTTCTACATCTCTAAAGGCATTAGTTGCATCTAATCCTAAGGCTAAGGAAAAACTAAAAAGTAAAACCAAATCCAGCCCTTTCTCCCTCTCAAAGTTCTCCTAAACCTAAATAAAAAAACTTTAAACCCAAGGAGTTTTCAAAATCGTAAGAATAAATCTAGCCTTTCATGCTCTTTTTGTGGGGGTAATGATCATGAAGAAAATAGGTGTTATAAGTGAATGCAAGCCTTAAAGGATACAGTCAAGAAACATAAAATTTCTATCTTCACTCCACCTCCTTCTAAATCAACATGGAAAAGCACTTAATGTTGTTGAAGATCTCAGTCACCACTTATAGAATTTTTGGGTTATAGATTCTGGTGATTCTCATCACATGACTTCGTCCAAGGATTAAAGGGTTTCTCTAGGTTTGAGTTCTACTTCCAAAATTGAGATTCAGAGATTCTTCCTTTCTTTCTGTTGAGGGAAAAGGTGATATACAACTTTTTTAATGGTGGCATTATCCAAGATGCACTATATGTTCCTATACATCACTACAAATTTTTTCTGTATATCAAATTTGGCATTTTAGTCAAGGGAAAATAGTGACTTTTACACCACATGGGGTGAAGTCAAGAAAGTTGGAGCCATATTCACTTATTGCTCAGGTTGCATTGTTGATCATAGTTCATAAATACTATATCACTTTGATGGTTTTGATGACATTTCTTCTATAGGGACAGGATTGGTTTCTCATGCATATTCAGAGAGTAAGCTTTGGCAAGAAAGATGTGGACATCTTAATTACAGATATTTGGAAGGACACTTTGAGCACTAACATGGTAGCTACATGGTATTCCTAGAGTTTCTTGTCTTGAGGGAGTTTCTTCATGGCTGTTTATTAGGGAAAAAACACCAAGATCCATTTCCTAATAATTTTTCTAAGAGAGCTTCTTCACCACTTGACCTTGTACATACATGACTTGATGGTTTTTCCTACCCCATCTTTCAATGGAGCTAAGTATGCACTTACCTTTATTGATAATTTCTCAAGGCATACTTGGATTTATTTTCTCAAGTACAAAAGTGATTCTTTTTCACACTTCAAATTCTTCAAGGCTTTGGTCGATAAACAATCTTCTAGTTTTTGCATAAAGAACATTTTTACTGATAATGGGGGATTACTTCAAAAAAGAGTTTTCTGACTTTTTGGCAACTCAAGGCATTATTCACCAACATTTTGTTCCTCATACACCACAACAGAATGGATTAACAAAACTTTGTGTTAATAGAACCTTGAAGGAAATGGCTAACTGTATGATGCATTCTAGAGAATACCTCCTATCTATTGGGGTAGAAGTAGTTAATTTTGCTAAATACATTCAGAATTGTCACCACATAGAGCACTTGAGCTCTTTGACTCCAGAGGAAGCTTGGTCCAATACTAAGCCAGATGTCTCATTTTTTTGATTCTTTGGGGCCATGTTTGGGCCTTAGTGCTAAAGAAGAAAAGGAAAGTTTGAGATTAGAAGAGTAAACCCTTGATCTTTGTAGGGTATTATGAGGACATGAGAGCTTATCCATCTTTTAGATCCTAATACACATGATCCACATATTTTTCGAACACATGTTTAGGTTTTCTGAGCATCACTCCTCATGATTCTTCATCTTCTTCCATGCCTCCTTATTATTCATCTCATACACATGAGGATCCTTTCTTTGAGGAGATTGATGAGGATGTTATAGATGTCATTAAGGATCTTATTCTAGACAATGTTGTCACTATACCTAAGTGAAACTACATACGGGTATGAGTTTTTGAGGCAACACCTTCCATACAGGATATTCCACCCACGAGGCAGCTAAGGTCATCACACACATTCTACAAGTTATGGACTTTTAAAGTGTCAAGATTGTTTCTGAGGATCCACAGTATTTTTCAAAGGCTCATTGGGATATCTGAGTGGGATAAAGAACGTGATGGATAGCTGAGTATTATTCTTTGATGAAGAATCAACTTGGGATTTGGTATCTCTTTTACACAGGCCATGGTGCCCAAATTAGGACTAGAGAACCATAGGTACCGTAGTCCATCTCCAAGAGATCCAGTCCAACTAGATCCTCTAGTGTCCTTTTTGGTACTTTTGGGTATTCATTGCTACTGATATTTTCAATTCATTAATTCGACATTATCCTACAAGTACTTTTTATTCAACTGAGGCCCTCTAATTTATAAAATAATGTTAACCTTTCTTTTGCATAGTTGTTTATCAAGCTTTCATACTTCTTTACTACATTTATTTACTATATTATAGATTGTTCATTAGCCTAGATTAACAAAGGTCTTTTTTAGTTAGAAGATATTCTAGTTTTAGTTAATCATGCATGTCATAAACACTCTGATTTACAGTGTATCTCCAGCATATTGGTAAGGATATTGTGATACTTGTCTTGTATGTTGATGATCTATTACTTATCACGCAGCTCTTCTTCCCACATTCAAACTCTATTCAGAGGGAAGAAATTCTACATAGTTTGACATGACAGATCTTGAGGCTATTGGATTATTTCCTTGGTTTTGCAAATTTCTCAGATAGATTAAGGGATTCATTTGAGTTAGAAAAAGTACACCCATGATCTTCTTAGGTGCTTTGATATGGCTGTCTCCAAGCCAAGTCTATCTCCTTTTTAGCCTGGAGTTACTCTTACATTCCACATGTACCACACCACAATTTGTGATCCTACATTGTATAGGAAGTTGGTTGGGAGTCTCATGTACTTGACCCATACTCACCCTGATATTTCATTTGTAGTAGGGCTTGTATCTCGGTTTGCACATTCTCCTCATAGTAGTCACTTTTGAGGATGCTAAAAATGTTATTATTTTACATATTTGCACTGCACTTCCCACTTTGGCCTACACTACACTAGGGGTTCTACTCATTTGGCATGGGTATACAGATTCAGATTGGGCAGGTTTTATTGATGACATGCATTCCACTTCTGGTTCCATCCTTTTTGTCTTGTTCTTCTCAAGTTGCTTGGGCATGCAAAAAGTAGCAGGCTATTGCACTTTCATCTTAAGAGGCAGAGTACAGGGTAGTAGTTATAGTGAGTCAGTAGATTCTTTGGCTTTGAATAGTTATTGAAACAAAATTTGGATTCCCACAGGATTCACTATTGACTACACTTTGGGCTACGTGACAACCAAAGTAAATTCACATTTCTGTCAACCCAGTTGAGAACCAACGGACCAAGCATATTGATATACACATCCACTTCATTGTCAGTACATTCAGGATGAATCAACCCAAAAAATTGCTTGGAGTACATTCTGACTTCAGGCATTAGGTTGAAGTACATCTTTAACGAATCCTTTTAGCATCACATCGCTAATCTTCATTTGGGTGGAATATTTGGGGTTTCGGAATTTCAAACTTGGGGGGGTTTACACTGAGAACATCATTCCTTCTTCTTCTTTCTCTTTCCTTTTATGCAGGACTCTTTCCTTCTTTTGGTTCTTAACTTGTTTCTACATGGATATATTGTACATGTGGTACCTCATCAGGGAGTTACCAGGACTCGTACTGTGGACATGCCACTTCTATTTTTGCCCCTAACTTCACTTGAGGGGCAAGGAATGTTAGAGTAGGTATTTACCTTAGCTCATGTTCACCTAGGTACTTTATTTACCTTTATTGTATTTATCCTCACCCATTTATGTGTGTGGATATTTCTTTTTATTTATTTAGATATTAGGGGGATATTATCTAGTTGTTAGGTATAGTTCTTTCCTTGATCTATGGTATTGACTAGTTCTTTCCTTGATCTATGGTATTGACTAGATCCTTGATGTCTATTTTTCTCCTAAATCTTTGCTCTTGAACTAGTTCTTTGTTGACTAGTTCTTTCCTTGATTTATGGCTTGTTCGATGACCTTGACTGGTTCTTAGATTGTTATTCCTTGCATATATAAACAAGGTCCATTCTTATTGTATTTCATTGAGTTCCATAATAATATATGATATCGTTGCTCATTTGTTTGCAAAGGTTTATGTAAATTTATTTTGGTGAATTACTTTCATCTTATTGATTGTGGTGTTTGATTAGCATCTGTGTTCTTGGCTTAGTACGATCTGGTTATCATTCCTTTTATTATGAATACGAACAAAAGCCTGAAATTTTATTGATGTAATCAATCTAGTATAAGACAGAGTTAATGGAAAAGTTGTAATATGGTTATAAATGACATTTTGCACAACATGTTTCAAGATTCTAAAACCTTAATTTTTTGTGCAAGAACAACAATATGACAAACTAGGATGAATAAATTAAAAATGTAAATATAATATTAAAAAATATGGTTATAAAAGTAAGATATATAATAATGGAAATAACAACTATTTACTCACAATAAATATACAATAAATGATGGTTACCTAACTACCTTAAATAATACCACAAATAGTATAATTATGGTGGAATGATGAATATTACTACTACTAGGTTTTACCTAACAATCATGGGTACCACATATGTCTTGCATAATTCAATTTGAAAGGTATGAAGAGTATGATGTACAAAAACAATCTTCATTATATTTCATTCGAAACATATTACATATTTATAGGTCAAGTTGCTCCTAGATCATAAGGAGTAAAGATTTAATTATTCAACAATAATCCTATTCATGTGAGTTTGTTCAACAACCAAAATAAGGTGTCACACCAAACTAATGTATCTTTCTTATAATGGTATCAAATAATAATCCACCCATAGATATGTGAGCGCTAATGTAAATATTCAATAACATTCCCCTATAAGTGTGAACATGGGGAATCAATAATTGCCCATGTCTTTACACTTGCACCTGCTTTCCACATAGGTAATGTGATCTGGTGAATTTTTCATAGGATGATCATATTAACAAACCTCTAAAGGAGTGGTTTTACAAACGGTTGCTTGTGACATAAACTGAGAATGGTAGTTTTACAATTGGTTTACCACAATTACCATTAAAGGTGATGGTTTTGTGAATAAGGGTTTTCCAACAACCAAGAATGGTGGTCACTTCACAATTGGTTTACCATAAACCACATATCGATGAAGGTTCTCAAGTTGTTTACCTACAACCAATTCAAAATGATGTTCCAAGTACTATTATAATTTGAGCCCTCATCACACTTCATGTACATGGAATAAGACTGGAAAAAAAAATTGGCACACATCTACAAACTGAAAACTATGAAATGGAGACATTGGATGATGTTCCCCCTCAATCATGAAATTTCCACTTGACTAACTAAAATTAATATAATAAGATGAAATTATAATGATAGTTAAGCTAAAATAATCTAGAACATCATGTAAATACAGTAAATAAATTTAGTAAATTACTATAGAAGATAACCCAAGAAACTAGCCTATTATGAAAATAGAAACCCTAATATGCAAGAGAAGTATGGAAATGACTTAGCTGATTTGATGAGCTTGAGAGACTGTGTTACAGAGTTGGCTAAAGAAACAGGAAGCAGGAAAAACTATGCAGAGACCCCAAAAAGGATGGATCTTGGACTATCTAGCTAGACTAAAGCACCTAGAGATGGATTAGGGTGCTCTGGTCTACATGCACCCTAGTCTAGTAAAGAAGACCTGGAACTGGGTTTCACAGGTCCAGGAGGTGGTTTGAAAACCCTCTTTGTGTGTCACATCAGATTTTTATGTACTACGCTAGATGTCTCTGATAATCCAAGATGTAGTAGAGAAATTACAAAATACCCAAAGTAGTATCAAAACCCTAAAAAATAAAAGATGCATATAAATGGGTTACACTGACCTCAACTATCACAATAGTGGGATTACTAACTGAGCGTTACACTACATTTCAGACCAAAATTTACTTTTGGTGTAGTTGTGTGTGTGTGTGTGTGTGTGTGTGTGGTGTGTGTGTGTGTGTGTGTGTGTGTGTGTGTGTGTGTGTGTGTGTGCATCATGTGCCCTAGGTGCTCTTGTGTTAGTCACACTTTGTGAATAATGAAGCAATAACTAGATGTAGAATGTAATAAAATGGTGGATGAAATAGAATAAAATCCCTCCCCGTGCTTGTGTGATGCAGATTAACCAGCCTTGTCCTTTGTGATGGAGCTAGATGGATGCTAATGGAGCTCTTATCCAAGATGATGCAACTTTAGGTGGATGATAGTAGTGACTAGTGTTTGGTCCCTCATTATGGTCACATAAATTTATATTTATAGGGTTCTCTTGATCTAATTTCGTAATTAACCTCGAAATGGTCAACCACCAAAAATATAAGGATCTAAAATGGATAGAAAGAGCCCAAAAAGTGGAATGAGAAAGTTCAAAAAGGATCAAGGTGCCCATGGTGGGACCAAGGTGTTGACCTGGGCACCCCAGTACTATCCTGGGTGCCCCAGTCAAAGCTAAAATGATGCAGAAAGTGATAAAAACTGACTGGGCATGTATTTGGTGGAGAGGTCAGGAATGACAACAAAAATCAAATAAAAATGGCCAAGAGATGGGGGTTAGTTAGTACTTTCTTCACTCAAAAACCTTCTAAATAGTAGTATGAGACTGGGACTAAATAATGTACTAAAGTGCATGATTTTGTGACTACATTTTCCCCCACTTTATGTTGGTGAGCGGAACATATCAGTAACATAAAGTAGATAGAGTTGTGTACCTGATGTCCATGTAGAGTGAATTAATGAGGCATGACAAAGGACTAGATAAAGCGTGGAATGGATAAAAGATGTGGAGCATGGAATCTAAAGATGAAAAATGTCCAAAAAAGTGATGAGAGTGAACCTAGGGCAGAAACGTGTGTATAACTACTGATGTGTGTAGTGTACTTGTATGGTTTGTATGTGTGTGTGTATGTCTACTGCAAAGTGTTGTTGTTTCAAAATTTGTTTTTGTTGTTTGTTGTAGTTACCCCCATTTGACTACTTATTTCTCATACGGTCTGACCTACAAGCAAAAAACGATCAAGTAGTCAAATATGTATGTATATGTGTGTAAAAATGTTATGTAAAAGACGCATGTATATGTATGTAAAATCATTTAAATGTAAAATACGTAAATGAAAAAGTGAAAATGGAACATGTGCATCTGATCCATGTTAGAGAAAGAGATTGTAGAAGGATATCATGTACTATGAGTTTTTTGGGCGATCTCATGCCACCTTGGCTGAAGAAGTATAGGGAGAAAGCTACGTTATTCTCCAACCTTTAATTTACTTCCCTAAATTTGTGTGAAGAGATCTTTGTACTCCTGGTTTTTTGGGTGATCCGATGCCAATGGCTGAAGTAGTGTAGGGAGGAACACCCAATGTAACCTCCAATCCTTTAACTACTCCCCTGAATGCTAAGGACACCATGTCCTGTAAAAGCTGCTTTGTGTATGTGGTTCGTAGGATGTTTTGAACCCACTTGTTGTATAATCCCACAATGTCAACTAAACCGAACCGATGTATAATCTCTGTGTAGTATGTAAAACCCCAAATGATGTCCCCCCCTCTTTGGGGGTGCATGTAATGTCATCTAATGAAGGAGAATGTGGCCCCAAAAGAGGACCAACCGCATGTACTCTAAATACTCTACCCTGCAAGGGGAAGGGAAAGCGCTTGGTAGAAACCAAGGCATGTACAAGAAAGAAGACTATCCAAAACAAGTGTTAGTATGAAAAGGCATGCATGTAGAAGATAATTTGTAAGCTACGCAAACAATGTATAAACTACCAAGAAATTTAATGTAAACATGCAAGAAGACAAAGTATAGATTGCATAATTGGGTTGCGAAACATGGGACATCACTTACGATGTCATAAGACACTCAAAGGCCATCATGGACACATATAAACAAACAAGTGTGCACACCAAAACATAGGGCAAGGCCCGCATACAATGGAAAACAAACAATGTAGAAAACAAACAATGGAAGAAACATATACATGTATAACAAATGTTGTACATGAAGCACCCATTAGCATGTTAGAAAGATAACCAATATGTGAAAAAGGTGTGTATAACCAGGTAATGTAAAGTGTTAAGTACAAAATGAAACAATAGCACCTCTAAGAGATGAATGTGGATGCCCCCAATGACCAGTATAGGAAGGGTAGAAGGTGAGCATCCATGTTGCATGTGTAAGAGACCTATATCTGCGATCACAACTAGAAAAATATGTGAACACACATGTGTGTATGATAAAGATAATAACATATAAGAAATTGATCTAGCATACATAGTAAAATGAAGATGTAAAAGCACAAGTAATCAAGAGTAAATGCCCCCAAGACAATGCAGTATGATGTGGATGGATGGAATGGAATGCAAGATGGATGGCAGGAGTTGTGTGCCCCTCGAGTGAATGGAAATGTATGCAATGAGGCTCATTTGGTTTCCCCCTCAGCAGTCAAGAATGAACCGTAAACGATATTGCGTCATAGAAATTTTCGAATAGTGTGTGTAGTAGTGTCTAAGCATGTTGTGATGAGAATGTATGCATTGTGATGATGATATGCAACATATAGAAGATGATGTGTGTGTAACCTTATAGTCCTAAGTGTATATCATGATAAAATGAATCGTATGAGTGATGATATATCCCTAACGTGTGTATCACTACAAGATGATAGAGGAAGTGACAATTTAGCCTATAGTGTGATGTCACTACAAGATGAATAGTAGGGAGTGGTGATGTAGCCTAAAGCGTATACCACTACAAGGTGATAGAAGAAATAGGTGATCGTTTAGCCTATAAGTTTATGTCACTAACCTAGGAATGCCAAATGATATAAGGTCGAATGATGAGCATGTGAGTATGATAAGGTCCATTTGATTACTAAAGCCTCAGAAGTCAAGTATGGATCAAGGAACTAAAGTGCATCATAGGGTAAGTTAGTGCAGCATGTGGATGTGAGATGAGAATAAACGACCATGTGATGAATAAAAATGTATAGAATGCGATGCAAGGTGTAGAAATAGCCAGATGCAATGTGTGAAAATGCACATGTGATGTAGTATGTAGGATAAATAATGTATGATGCTATACGATTGTCAAACACTAGAAGTGTGATATGATGAATATGTGAGGATAACTATAGATGATATGTATGGTGTATAGAAATGTAAAAACATGAATGATGTGAAAGTAATGCAAGATAGTGTAGAACAAACACAAGATGCAGTATGCAAGATATGTGGATAGCCTAAATGCACGTGAAATGGAGATGCAGAGTAGTCAATGTGTATAACCGATGTGATGCCTACGTATGGACAACCATGTAATGAATGCAATCTATAATGTGTGAAGATGAAATGCAAAGTGCATAATCAACCCAAGTATAGGTGTATGTGATGACGAAGTCTAATATGATGTGTAAGATGTGTAAGATATGTGTATTATGTGTGTACTATGTAGACTAAACATGTAGAATGTAGTAATACCTAAGATATATGATGTATGAGAAGACACGATGTGTAATGCCTACAATGCAATGTGCGAGGTTCATGTCTAGTATGCCCTCAACAGTCAAGTGTGAACCATAGACACAAGAGTGTGTTGTCGGGTAATGACAATGCTAAAACGTGTGATAAGTATGCCTATGTGAGAATACAAATAGATGATAATGCAAGGATGAGAGATTCACTTATGCTAATATGATGATGGGGGATGTTTAAGGGCTATGCCTCCCAAGTGTGTGTAAGAAGATCATGTAAAGTCATCGAGAAGATCATCATCCTCTGGGTCATAATCAAATGGATAAGCATTAACGACCTGGTAAGCTATAGTGTCAGGTTGATAATGTAATGAGCCATTAATGTGTAAGTTGTACATGCCCATAGCATATTCCTCATTGGTAAATAGAGGAAGTGGAAAATTATGTGCGTACCAGCGAGTGAGATTTTGTGTGTATCCTAAGAAAGAACTATTGCATATGAAAACACGTCCAAAAGGCATAGGAAATGAAATGTTTGTATGACTAGGATCTAATATGCCTCCAATGTATTCAAGCCAATATTGTCCTAAGGAAAGTGGAGAAGTATAAAGAGAATGTGCAAGAAATATAGTAAAATGAAAGACCCAAAGACCATAGGCAACTGTACTACAAAAAAACCATGATATAGACGAGGGTCATATGGTGGTAGAGAGATACATCAATAGAAAATTATAACTGAGTCAATCCCTCATGAGGGCATATAGTTTCTGGTGAAGTAAGATTAAATGACATATTTACAAAAATGAATCATTCATAAAGAGTGTACATGTAAATAGTGGTAGTGTTAATGGTGGTGGTGCTTGTGAGGGTGTGGGTGATAGAGCGACATCTGTAGAGTGGACATGCCCCCTGATAAAGAATCATAGTGGTAGTAGTAGTGGCTAGAGGCAATGACGGGGAAGGAGTAGTAGCATCTATCACATAAATAACATCTTCAAGAGGTGGAAAATGAGGTGGTTCATCCATGGGTTAAGGATCGTTTGTAATATCGGTATGTGGAATAGGAAGACTAGTATTAGGAGCTCGATCACAATATCAAAATGGATCACAGTCACAAAAAATATTATTCTCAATGCTTTCATGTAATAATTTAACATAATGATGTACAGTAGAGGCGACAACCCACATGTCATGGAGCACGGCCTACCCAACAAACAATTGTATGAGACAAGGAAATAATTGACGAAAAATATTATGTTGATGGTTTTTGGCTTAATAGTAATATGTAGTATGACGTGACCAACACATGGATGAACATAACCATCATAAGAACACAATGAAAGATGAGATGGATTAACATCATGATCAGAAAGGCCCATGACTTTGAGGAATGACATAGGACACAAGTTAAGTTCAAATCCATTATCAATTATAATGTGTTCGACACCTACATTATGAATACGACACATGATGTGCAACGTTGGGTCATTATCAAAAGTGTTAACATCAATGGGTAGAGGAGACTTGAATGCTATGTGTTGAGAAAATTCATCTACAAAGGTTTATAGACTGAATTAGGATTCATATCAACATGAATGTAAGTAGTAACAAGAAGATGTTGGACCCTAGTTCTAAGATAAAGATTGGAAAGAAAATAATCATTGATCTAGATACTCATGATGCCTAAGCTCTAGGATGACAAGAAATGAATGAAGATTCTAGGATAGTGAAGAACCTAGAAGGTGGGGTGATCAAAGGTCAGGTTCACCAAAATTATTAACTAAAATTTGAATATTATAGTTAATCTAAACTAGGAACAACGGTAAATAACTGAAGTAAAATGATGTAAATGACAACTAAATAATTATGGAAAGTGGCCCAAAAAACTAAGCTAAATAAAATGAAAACCCTAATGTGTAAGAAGAGTAAGGAAATGACTTATCTTATTCATAGGCTAATCTAGACTGTGTCGTAACATAAACTGAATAATCTAGAAGTGGGAGCGAGCATGTAAAGGTCCTAAAAAGGACATATTTGAGTTGTTTACTTGGAATGGGATGCATGGAGATGGATTACAACTCCTGGAGCATCCTAGTCTGTAGTTCTAGGTTCTCTGGTCTATGCAAGAGGTCAAAAACTAAATTTTACAGGGTCACCGAAGTGTTTGAAACACTCACTTTTTTTTGCTTCAAGTTTGTTGCATTGTGCCAAGTGTCGTTAGTAATCCAAGATGAAGAAAATACCTATAAAGAATAAAACAAGTATCAAGTCACCCAAACAATAAAGATGCAAATGAATGGGTCAGAATGACCTCAGCTACCATAATGGTGGGCTTACTAAACTGAGCATTGCACTACATTTTAGACCTAAATGTAGTTCTGAGTGTGTGTATGAACATTGTGCCCTAGTTTCTCGTGTGTCAGTCACACTTTGTGAAGTATCGAGAAATAAATATATGTAGAATATAATATAATGGTAGATGGAATAGAATAATCTCCCATCATATGTGGTGTGATGCAGATGAACCCATCTTTTACCTTGTGATGGAGATAGATGGATGTAATGGAGCTCCTAAATGCATATAGAGCAGATGTAACCTTAGGTAGAGTAGTAATGATTAATGCCTTGTCCCTCATTATGGTCTCATAACTTTATATTAATAGGGTTATCTTGATCTAATTTTGTAATTAACCCTGAAAAGGCTGACCTCAAGAAATATGTAAAGCGGAAATGACTAGAAAGTACCCAAAAAGTGGCAAGAAAGTGAGAAAGGCTCAGAGCACCCTGGGTGAGACCAGGGTGCCTGGGGTGCCCTAGCATTAGCTTGGGCACCCTAATCAAAGCTAAAATGATAGAAAATGACAAAAGCATACTGGGCATGTATGTGTAGGAGGTCGGAAGTGAAGACATAAAGTAAATTAAAGTGGTCAAAAGATGAGGGTTGATTAGTACTTTTTTCATTTAAAAACATTCTAAATAATAGTATGAGACTGGGACTAAATAGTACCCAAAGTGCCTGATTTAGTGACTACAGTTAGAGATAATGTGGCCTAGTATATTACCTTCATTTTATAAGAAGACACATTTCTTGGGATTGAAAGAAACCCCAAACTATCTACACCTTTCAAATACCTGGTTGAGATGGGAAAGGTGGTAATTTGCATCCTTGGATAATAATGTAATATCACCAAGGTAGATGAGAAAAAATGTTATTAACCATCCCTTTGAATTCCATATGCCTAGATCTTTCAATTTTTCCTCCTACATTGGAAAAATCAAAATACATTCTCCTTTGTCATAAGTTCCCTATTTAGTGGTAAAAGCTATTTTAAACTAATCCTCTTCCTTCACCATAATCTAATTATATCCTTAGTATATGTATAATAGGGAAAAACTTTCTGATCCTGCCACCATTTATAAACTCTACTCTGTAAAAGGAAACAAATAATGTTATTTCAAGGATTCCTAATTTATATCTATAACATTAAATAAAAATTGGATTTCTCAATTTCTTTTCTACACTAGGAACATATTTGCAAACCCATGTTGAATGTTTGATGGGAAAAAAAATGATGCTTTCTTTAATCAACTTGTTCCATTCCTTCTTTATGAGAGGCTCATTTCCAAATTAACATGCCTTTGTTTCTCTGTAATGGGTTTAGTTAATAAATCTAATTCAATGGTATGTTGTGCCAAGTTAGGATCAAAAACCCTTAGGTATTCATACCCCCATGCAACAATATCAGTAAAATCTTAATAAAGATCTACAAACACATGTTTCTCTTGTGTAGTACATATCTTGCCAATTTTAAACAACATATCATTGCCAATGAAAATGGGTTCAAAATCCTTACCTTTAATTATCATGTTTTCATTCTCTTTCCTCATCTGATCATTAGAGTTGAGAAAGAAATCCAAGGTAAATAAGCCCTTGGGAAGATTATTTGACCTTAGTTGGATAGTCTAATCTTCATATTGTTATTCTAACTTGTCTCAAATTATTGAAGAGAACTTGGCCTCCTATTGGATGAAGTTAATAATATTTTGGTCACTATAAAATACTTTTCAGTTAGTGCTATTGACTGGAATAGCAGGCCTCACTATCACCATAAAATATTATTGAAATTTACCCTTTTTGATGTCTTTAGGGATATCAAACTTAGCACCAACTACTTATTTCCTGTCAGTTGATTCATTCTATTTTATTAGTATGGAGTAGATGTTGAATACTTAAAAAAATTCTAGGAGATCTCATACCTTATGCTTATAATATTTAAAAAAAATTGTAGCTACATTCAAACCTCTTACTTGATTCACAACTATCTCATTATCACTAAAAATTTACAATTGTTTGACATTATTATCTATTTCCCTTTATATACCATGAATTAGAGACTCATACTTAGCTAGGTTATTGAAACAACTTAATTTAAATATGAAGGTAGAGAAATACTTCACACATGTGGGATATTCAAACACCACACCCCCTCTTGCTCCTTGCTTTCTCCTGCATGGGATGAGATTTTCAGACTGCACGAGATTCCATGGAAGATTTGTTTTGACCACGATCATTTGTACACATCACATTTTCAGACTATCATGCAACACACTCTTGATATGAGAATTAATTTTAGCACAACATATCACCATGAGACAGATGGACAGATAGAGTGGGTGAATCAAATTTTAGAGGACATGCTTCAGATGTACATCATGGATCATTAGTCGAGATGGGAGGAGGAGTTTTTGTACTTGGTTGAGTTTACATACAAAAATAACTTTTAGAGTTCTATCGGCATGGCACCATTCTAGGATTTTTATGGCAGAGAGTGCAGGACACCGCTGAGTTGGGACAAGTTAGAGAATAAGGCCACTCTTGGACCAGCTATATTATAGAACATGTAGCAGCAAGTTACATTGATTAGGCAGAGGCTTCATGAGGTGCAAGATAGACAAAAACAATATGTGGATATGAGGAGGGAACACTATAGTTTTGAGGTGGGAACGAAGGTGTTTCTCATGTTAGACCTCATAAGAGTCCTATCCGTTATGGAAAATGCTCTAAGCTAGCTCTAAGATTCATTGGTCCATTTGAGATCTTAGAGCAGATTGATCCCTTAGCTTACCGTCTAGCCTTGCCACCCAACTTGTCTCACATCCATGATGTCTTCCATGTTTAAGTTCTTCCGAGATACTTTTCGGATCCATCTCATGTATTGTATTGGACCGCATTGTAGGTACAAGAGTAGGGACATGTGATGGTGGAGCTCATGCACATTATAGAGCATAGGACCCTGGGCCTTGGAGGGTGAGAAATTGATCACGTACGTGTCCAGTGGGATCGTTATGACGAGACATCAACTACATGGGAGGATGCCATTCTACTAAGATCCCAGTTCCCACTTTTGTTTCAGTGACTTACAGGAGGAAGTCAAGTCTAAGGGAGAGTGATGTAGTGTCCACTTCCCTTCGACACTTATTGCACTATATTTTGATTAGTGTGACTAGATATACGGACATTAGCATATTTTGGTTAGCCTATTTGATAGACAATATGGATGTTAGACTTTTGACATGTTGTGATTTAGTTGATGGATTGTATGCATGGATTGATATTTTAGTATTGATGATGATTTAGAGTACTGATTTATATATACATATGCTGACACATTGCACTTTGACGTATAGATTGTTGTTAGATGATTCAGCTAGTCTTGGGATCAAATTGTTATTGATGAAATGATATAATTGAAATATTCTGGAATTAGAAACAATTGATGAAATTTCTTGATTTTAGAGATGATATAGTTGTGTTATTTTATGATGTGAATTGATATGTGTATGTACATTTTATTGTTTCGATGTTATTGATATGGCCACGAGGCCAGAGAGGTATTGTTTCGTTTTTTTACAAGAAATTGTAACACAATAAATAAAAGGGGATAGGAGACCAACAATGAAATAATTTTGAGTATTGGCAACTGGTCACCTTGGAAACTTGTGTTTTTTTGTATTTTGTTTTGTGTTAATATTTGTTATGAGGTCCCCATTGGGGGGTGGCCTCAAATGTGACCTTGGATAGATGTGTTTTTTCCCTTTTCATTTAATTATTTTTGTATGTGATTATTATTGTGATGTGATCTGCTTTATTAGTGTTTGCTAATGTGCTCTATTTAAGTTTATTATTCTTGTTAGTTAAATTAAATTAGGATGTGACCATGAGGTAATTAATTATGGTAAGTTGTCCTTGATTTTATTTTGGATTTTAAAATATTTTTATTTTTTTAATTGTTGTGTACTCAACCTTGCATGTCAAATTCGGATTTGGGTTTCAAGGCCATTTTTAGAGGCTTGTGAGACAAGTTAAGCTTGTCCCACACCTCTTAATTTCACCTACCAACTATGCCTATAGGTTAAGGGGTCAAAAATAGACCCCATTATGTGATTTGTAAGGTAAAAGGTGATATTTATTACACTTCTTTACATGAGTTTTAATTTTGTCCTCTAGAGGTGTGGGTTTGAGTTTGTGTGTGTAAGAGGTTTGTCATTCCTCAACCACCAATTTATTGAGCTTTGTGTTTGGGATTTGACTATGTAATGTGGAATGGAGGAGGAATGATGTGGTATCCTACATGGAGCCACATCACTAATATCTCCTCTCTTTTCTATTTATACAAGTTTATTTGATGGTTTTGGGGTTAGATGTTTTATTTTCTCTCTTGCATTTTTAGAGGAGCTTGTTTTTGGAGATTATGGTGCTTGTTTTGGACTTGGAAAATCTTGGATATTGTGCTTGGGGCTTGGAGACTTCTTTCAATGGAAAGGTAGGGACTTCACCCATGTATTCTTACTTTTATTTTTGTGCAAATGGTTGTAAATGTATGAAGGTTGTGTATTTTGGTTTTGGGATTAAAACGGCCTTAAGGTTGTTTAGGAGAAATAAAATGGGGAAATATTGAGGGAGGGATAATAGTTTATTTTATGAACATGGAGGGATTTTTAGGGTTGGGTATTCCACCTTTTTTATTGGTGTCACTCAGATTTCACCCTGAAATCTGCGACTACCATATCCGAAAAAAATTCGTACTTTTAAAATAATGGGTCATTTGTTGTTTTTATTGCCTGAAAGTTCTTGTATTGCGTTAAGATAATCCCAAATAGCCATATTAGCCCTTTTCGCCAAATACCCAGATGCCCAAAATTGTTTTATTCTGTCATCGGGATTTATCTGCGAGAAATTTGTATTTAATTATTTTGAGCCCCGTATGAGGCTATTTGCGCTCCGTTTTAACTCTGTTATGAGCGGATATGTTATTATTCCTATGTGCCAGAAGGGTTTTAAACTTATTTTAAGTTTTGGGCTTTATTTGTAACTTTTGGCAATTTTTCGTGTTTTTGTGGTGTCCCGTTCTGTTTTCTGTAAAATTTCTCTGGAACAACTACTTCGCCGGGTAAGCCCGATTTTTGGCCTGGAGCAGCTGGAAAAAATACACGCACATTTTTCCTGGAGGAAGTCGTCATCGGAGGTCTGCATCACTGGGAAAAAGCGAAGTCGTGCACAGAAAAGTCCCTGCGGGGATGGGCACATTTTTGGAAAACAAAGGATTTAAGCTGCGATGGGAAAAATATACGCTGCAGGCAGGGTGGGAATTGTATACCTGCCTGGCAGGGTACTTTTTCCCGTGTTATAAAAGTCACTTAAGCTGCAGTGGGAAAAATAGAGGCTACAGGCAAGTGGGAATTTATTGCCTGCCTTGCAGGGTAAAAATTCCCATGATATAATAAAAGGAAAGTGACTTAAGTGAAATCATGGGATTTTAGTGCCTGCCTTGCAGGGTAAAGAATCCCATTGTCAAAGTCAAATCACTTAAAAAAAGTCAAATCACTTAAGTGGATCATGGATTGTGGCTACCTACCTGCAGGGTAAAGAATCCATGTATGGTGAAAATTCTAAAATAGAATTACAGTGCAAAAGTGAGCCCTTTGGTGATGGATAAAAAAATTAAATTGAGCTATTTTTAGAAATCATCCGGAAGTGCAGCCCAAGCTTGAGGCGGTGGGAAGTCAAAGAAGGATTAAAATAGAGCAACTAAATTAATTAAATTTAATCTTTATTATGGCTGCACCTCTCCTTGGAAAATGAGCCCCATTTGGGCATTATTAATGATTTAAGGCATTAAATACATGGAATTAATTTCTATTTTCAGTGGTATGGTCAAAGCACAGTGAGGCTAAAGTAAGTGCTGTGTGAAGGATTAATTGGATTAATTTAATTAGTGGATGGTGTCCTTAAACATGCCAATTTTTAAAAGAGAAAAAGCAGGATTTTTAATTAATAATTGCCTTTAATGTTAGGGCAATTATTTAATTATAGAATTATGAAGGTTTTATATAAACATGGGCAAGCCATATGTATTTATTATTCAACACACAGGTAAAAGGAATTGCAGCAAGGAGGAAAAGTGCGGCCCCCTTTAGAGAAGATTTGCACAGACAAATTGCTAACAAGCTAAAAGCTTCCAGATTGGCGCTGAGTGGGAAAAAGGTTCATCTCGTCTGCACAATTGTTTTAACAGGTGCAAGGAGCTCAGGTGTTGTTGAAAGGAGTATGCTCGCTTGATGTGCCAAATTAAAACAAAATTTTTGGGGGCAGCAGGCTTGAAAAGTTGCAGATTTTTATAAAATTTAATTCACTATCAGCTCGGTGGCCCTTTTGTCGGATAAATTGCAGGACACTCATTACAGGTGCTTTATAAAAGACAAGGAGTATTTATCAAGTCCAATACTTGCAAATATTCCTCCGAATTGAAGAATTGTCAAGATTGCACCATATTGAAGAAAGCAGGCCAAATTAGAAGAAAAAGAATTATCGGACAAAAGATGATAAAGCTATGCGAAAGGAGATGAAAAAGAGAGCACGAGGGATCATGCATTGCTTCTAAACTCACAGACATAGGAGACACGGATCTAGGCCCAGAACCTCTTTCTGATTTGATGATAGATCCAAGCTGGAAAGACTATCTGCCGTGCGGTCAAAAGTAGCCGGAAGTATTCGAGCTGCCAGCTTTCCCATGTACACCCAATTGCCAGAGTTTGTGATGGAGTGTGCTAGATCCTATCATACTAATCTAGATAAGTGCGTGATGTTGCGGGAAAGACAATAATTCGTTGGGATGCAGAATTCTTCGATTATTGTTGAAGATTCAGTACGAAAGGTGGTTGACTTCTATTAGCTTCAGGATGATGACAGTAGTGGGAAAAGCATAGAGCTGACTGTGGGAGCATAATGAATAGCCGGTTCAGAAGAAGCCTAGATCCCCTTCCAGGTTCACGAGAACATTCCACGCTCCATTTGTGCAGGAGGCAGATGATCTTGTCAAATTGTATGAAGGTTGATGGTGAGCGAATGCCTACACTTTCCGGACATGGATGTATGCTTTCATCAGGCCCCTTGAAATAACAAGGTTGATTCTTATAATCAGTTGGTAAGAAGTATTAGCAGCAACATCACGTGAGCAAATGCGGAAGTAAAGCGTTACCTTAGCTTCAGAGACTTCATTTACTTGGTATAGCTGCAGCTTCACAGGGTGTCTTTTTCCAAGCGGATAGATTGTATTCTTTCCAAGGATCCCATTTTCGAGTGTACCCAAGCTTACTGCACCGCGTGAGAGAAGCCTTCAAAAGTGACAACGATGGGTTTCGTCTAACGATTTCATCTGAGTAGACAACGACTTGAAGACTCAAGGGTAAGCAGGAAGCATGGGAAGAAGTGTCCAAGGATTGGCATGTATTCCATCCAGTTTGTGATTCACATACCTGCCCCCCCCCCCCCCCCACCGGTTACGAGCTTTTCAGGTGAACAAACAAAGATGCCAAGGTACCAAGTGAAAGATTGATTGCCATGGAGCTAAGCAGGCACTTGTGAGTTAACGCCCTTCAGTCGAAGAGGCACAAGTCTACGGGTACTTCCCACTCACTGTGCGGATTATACAGTTGCATCAGCATTCACAGAGCTCGAGGAATGAAGCACAAAAGTGTCGAAGATGAGCAAGAGTTCTTCCCTGCGGCGGGTTAATTTCGACTCATTTGGAATAGCCAGAAGACAATCTCCCAGGACGTACGGCAACAGTGCCTTCGTTAGAAGATTTATGGATGAAGTGCAGAAGTGAGTACGAGGTCAGAAAGAAAGATTTCAGCAGGTGTCGGCCAAAGCAAGTATTGACTTTTGACTAGCAGCGGAACCGCGGATTTAAAGATGAGGGAACGTGGTACGGAACTTACCATCACTGGGAGGAGATAAAGCTCCTAATACAGGATAGCAATGGCGGCTGCAGCACATAGAAGCACGATCTGAGCTGTGTTGGTGAGACTTGACTGGCTGCTAACGAGGGGCTACTGCCTTGTGAAGGATTGAGGAATCAAATCACGGGCAAATTCGGCGCAGAAGATTCCTCAAGCGAAAGCATGAGGAGAGAGCAGCCAGAAGGTCGAGAAGTTGAAAGTACGCAGAAGATATCAGCGAAAGAGAGACCCCTTCTACTGACCATAGCTTTGACTCCGACTTCGCCAGTGACCTAGTGAATCACAACTATTGCACCGCAAGCAGCAGAATGTTCCAGGCCTCCACTAAATCCAGCGACATTCGTCTCTCGCCAGCCACTTCGTTCAGCGCCTTGTTCCAGCGGAGGTGTTGAAGCTTGCAGATGACGGAGTCGTTCGAAAGAGCTTGTCCTTGGGGTCTCAGAGGATGGCAGCCCTGATATGTGGCACTTTCTGATGGGAGAGGATTGGACAGAGCGCGGAGGAAAATATAGCGCACTCAGCAAATTCTCATTCTCCGAGAAGTAATTTCTCGGAATGGTTAGCTTGCAGTTGGTCGAAAAGCAAGAATAGAGATGAACTAGAGGAAACATGACTTGCAGTACTTCAGGATCTTATGAGCAGAAGGACAGAAGGCCCTAAAGTTGCTTAAAGCAACTTCTAGGTTGATCATCGAGGATTCGGGAGAGAAGAGAGAAGTTGCTGAGATAATCGATCCCCCCCGCGCGGACCACAGAAAGGTAGAAGAGGGAACTCACGGCAAGAAGAAGAAGAAGGATTGTGTGACAGTGACCAAATACCACTCGGTCAAGCTACACTGAAGGATTGAAGCAGGACACGCAGACATTGCTGGGATGCTTTGTTCCTTGGCTTGACAATGAAAAGGCGGAGAAAGAAGAGCTACCAAAGCAAAAAAAGTTTTTTTTTATCTCAATTATGTTTGAGATCATAGCCAAGGTTGCAAATCTTCCGTTCGCCCATTCAGAGCAGGTGTGGAGTGATATCTTATGCAGGAACTGGAAGATGCGAGCAATCAAGTAAAGGCTATTGACGAACAAAGGGAAGGATATGATATCGTCAAGCTGCTGTGCACACTGGGGAAGGGGAAGTGCCAGCCGCCTAAAGGTTATAACGATGCAGAAAAATAAACTAAAGCAACTGATAGAAAGGCATAAAAGAATAATTACAGTTGCGAGAGGAGAGTAACCTGAGTGTTTTTGGCCGGAGATCAAAATGCTTACCGGGAGAATGGAGATTGTATGGGTGTGCCCAGAGCAAATTGTGCCGTAGGATCAGTTGAAAGGGGAAGCAGTTTAGAGTTTGCAGTTATCTTTCCGTTTGGAGATTGCAGAGTTTTTGAGAAGAGGATGAGGCGTTGAGAGTCGAAACATCAGATTTGCGGACAGTATTATTTCTTTACTGAGGGGAAAGAGTGGATGGAAGGGTATTACTTCATACTGTGCGGATTTGTTTATAAACGAGGGGCATGATTCTCTGGAGGGTTATATTCTGATGGTGCAAAGAGGATTTGATAAAAGCCACCAAGCCTTTCACGATGAACTCTATCAGTAGGCTGGTTGACACTGCAGGCAGGACATAGCGAGATTTGGGCCAAGTTTGGGAAGAAGTGGAAGAATGCAGCAAAGTGTTGAATGAGGGATTGATGCAATTCAGGCCAGAAGAAAAGGGAAAGCAAGTAGCAAAACAGAGGAAGAGCGAACTATGTGTTCGACAAGTATATCAGATATCAGAACAGAAGAAGAGTAGATGTTACAGCTGGCAGTGGACTTCTTCTATTATTCTTCTTCTACTTTCTATGTTCCCGGAGAAATTGTAAACTTCTTAGTTATTGGTTTTGCAACATTACTTGAAGTCATGTGGAACCTTTCTCTTAGTAAGTGATACTGTGGTCACTTAAGAAGAGTTAGTGAGGATGCTTGCCAAATGTCATCTTACTTGTTGTTTATACTTTAGTTCAGTTTGAGTCTTCTATTTGTACTTTACCTCTACATTCTATAAGAGAGAAGAAACTCGGGTAATGTCGTCAGGAATTATGTGTGTAAGAAGCAATCTTGTGTTCTAGATTGTGCTGAACCCCTGAGAGCACTTGTTGCAGAGGAGGAATACAAAGAAGGCAGGGTTTCCGGAGAACTTTGTGTCACGGTGTATTTTGTTTCTTGCTCTAAATCTTAGATTCTCTTATAGGACTTTGTGTTATTTTGATCGGATCTAGACAACTACCTTGCTTAGAATATGTGTGTTCAAATCTATTTAGTTTCTTCGATGTGCAGGCAATTAGCTCTGCCAATTCTACTAATTGGATGCACATCTTCCTCATTTCTTCTCTGTTAATTCCTTTACTTCTTCTTCTATAAGTTTCCTGCTTAAAACAGCTTGCTTACTTCTGCCAGAACTCTTAGTTATGTTCATGAACTAAGTTGTTAAAAGTAAAACCCCTGATATGATTAAAAACACATTTATATGACAAATCTGACACGGGAGCCGCACCGGTAAATGAGGAGATTTATCTCATGGCCTGCCTAGGTTTGAATGCTATGCCAGAAAATCTAGCAACAGTTTTGGCACTCCGCGGGGGAACAAATATCTTTGAGATCAAAGCTTTTCTGTTGAAGATCAGAGTGTTTTCCATACAAAATCTCAACTGGCTGAACGTACGTTCACCAGATCCGTGATGAAGGCGAAAGGAAAGGACGGATCATTTCTTCCGAATGCAGGAGCAATTCAATTGCATCATCCTTGCCTCAGTTAGAGAAGCCGCAGATTAGTCTTTCACCAGGAAGGAGAGTGCACCCATCCAGATCCGGATCGTATTCAGCAGAATCCGTCGGTGAATTATCCAACAAGTCTATCAAGTCTACACAAGGAGGAGACGTGCTCAGCTAACATGGCAGCACCAAATTGTACCTGTTCCATGGGGGGCGGCTTTTGGGACCTCTCACTTGGCTCCACCTATGCACGATCTGCCAAAGGGATCCAGAAAGAATTTTCCGGAAATTCTTATGGAGATGGAAGCAAAACCCGATGATCATTGGCAGCCTTCTTCATATCTTGTGGTGTGCTTGCAGTAGAGCAAGAGATGTCTCAAGTTCAGGCTAGTCATGTGAGAACCTTACATGACCTTGGCTGAGAATGGTTCTAAATCGGCTGGCTCCTGCACCATAACCAGTTGGGCGACGAGGCGTGAACAATTTATCAAAAGAGTCAAGGCCTGCAGAGGACACGAGCACGAGGATCAACCCAACTGACGCAGTTGAAGAAAAGAGCCAAATAGAACATGCGGGACTTATTGCAAAGTCCAAAGGATTTTGTATAAAATCCCACTCTGCTGCATTGAGCGACGAAAATCAAAAGACGTTTTTATAAACGCTCTATTGCCTGAAGTTGGATATCAGCTAAGAAGGGCAAAGACTGTAAAAACTGTGCTGGAGCCACAAAATGCTGCCGTGGAGGTTGAAGACGACGTGATCATGGCTTTTTTGGAAAAACTCAAAACAACATCTCCACAGGTGATGGGGCTTCTCTGTACATCTGATCCTTTGTTGCAGAAATGGCTAAGACAGATGCAGATCAAGAAGCAGATCTCTCAAAGGGGAATGCACCACCCCTCAAGAATTAACTCCTATCCGGACCTTCAATGGTCCAACATTCAAAATTCAAAAATCGAAAACAGGACTTGCTGCTGCACCACAGCGTTTGGCAATAGAAGCGCTCCAAGGAATAATGGGAAAAACTGAAGAAGAGGATCTCGACATTGATGAATCATTTGATGATGAAAGACTTTATAGATCCGGCTGGCGACTCCAATATTGTTACCGGGACTACGAATCTGATGAGGGCTATGATGAATCTTTTGAGATCTGATGGTCACACTTTTTCGGGTGTTAAAAGGTCCCAGAAACGCCAAAATTGCCGACGAATCCACAAGCGGCCGGAAGATGAAGAAGACCCTTGGCCGATGTTAATTCTTGAAAAGAGGTATAGCATTCTTCCCTTCTCCTTAAGCCCAAGGAGAAATATTTCCAAATTTCTTTCAATCGCAGCAAGAACAACGCACCTCCCTGGCTGAAGCAAGTCAGCCTTTTGACAAATTGGATCACATCAGAGAAGAGAAATATGGTCAAATGTCAGAAGCTGAGTATTTGAGGGCATTTCCTGATCCGACTGAAAAGATTGGTCAAATATGTGCCCAAAGTAATGTCCTAGCCCAACGAACAAAATCACGGGGGTATCTTGTCAAGTCCAAGATTACTCCACCTTCAAATTAATGCTGCTGCAAGTTCTTCTTCTTCCACCCCTTCTCCTGCTACATCGGAAAGGATGAGCCATTCTATGTGTCTTTGCTCATCAACGGACTAAGCTAAGCAATTGCATCCTGGAATTCTGGCGCTTCCGACAATGTTCAGCCGCCAAGTTGCTGATGCCTTGGGTCTTACTTGACAAAAACCCATTGGAAGATGTATTCCATGGAAAGGCAAGTCCCTCTTGTGGGGGCAAATCAAGATGCGCAGGCATACTTGCTTGCCTTCTCCAGACACAGACTGAAATGACTATCCTCGTAGCAGACATTCCAGTCTCCATGGCATGCTATTGAGTAGAAATTTTTGCAAAGAGCTGGTTGAGAAGTGAAGATGGATGGTCTGTGGCACATACCAATCAAAGGAGTAAACATCAGAAGCTGGAACTGAGAAGAAATCTAAGTACCCAGTGTCAAAATCTGAGGATCCTAGCTCTCAGATCTTGTTTCAGGAATCGGATCACGGAAGTCTAAGTCTATACCTAGAAGGATATAAAGAAGAACTCAACCTGTGATCGAGAATCACATCAAATTGATAACAAGATTTGGGACTCTGGGAATCTTGATGTTAGCTGTGGTCATTTGGATCTGGTGAAGGCGTTGTTCTTAATCTCCTGAAGGGAAAGTCATGGGACTTCTTTCAAAATTGATGTTCGAAAATACAACAATACGGCCTGAGTAATGAAGCATGTTGTTAGGCATGGAGCAGGCGAGAACAATGGGCGAATCAAATTATTACACGCAAGAGGAGATGCTGAGCTGATTGTGAAGCAGATAAGGGGCCTATACCAAGTCAAAAAAGACAAACTGCGGCCTACAGAGATCGGTCTACTCTGCTATCCGGATTTTTCAGCTTCTCGGTACTTACATTCCGAGCGAAACAAAATTCAAGAGCGATGTGCTTTGCGTTACTGCAGCCTTGTTTGAATCCGGATCAGCCCCCTGCATGCTTTAGAACAGGCGAGACTTTTTTTTAACAAGGGGAAATGGTTTTTCGGCCCAAAGGTCCTGAACGTTCCAGCAATGGCAGGGTTTTAATGATGACACGCAGATTGCTGCGTTTCTCCAACAGAAAGATAACTTTGAAGAAAATCTACATGAGGGAAGCATTTCACCTCATAGGCAGACCACGTGTCGGAGAAATGGATGCTGACGTCTCAAGGAGGCAGGAGATTATCCAACTTCAAGGGAAATAAACTTCTCAAAGCTTGGTATCTCTGAAGAAATGGTTGATAAGCATGATCAGTGCTTAGAAAAATGAAGAAAATGGGAAGGCTTTCCTCCGACACACAATTAATAAATTGGGAGCCAGCAATGATCCAAATTGGTAAATCTGGGTAAAGGTTGTTCGGGAAGCTGAAAAGGAAGCTTTCAATAAGCTTCTTAAGAAATATATGGATGTTTTTGCCTGGTCTTATCAGGTCTAAAACATATCAGCCTTGCGAAGTTAACACTACATCCCACTTTTGGGAGAACTTACTTTCAATTACCAAAACATGGAAATAAGTTTTATGGACATGGGCAAGAACGTGACACTTCAAAGTATGCTTCCGGAAAAATCCTCAAGTCAAATACTTGGCAGAAGATACTTTGTCAAAAGAATCATATTTTTGTTCTTTATCTAAGATAGCAGCATATTAGAAGTCTTTGATTACAATCGAGTATGTCAAAAACAAGTTTACCAATGCTATTTTTTAGGGTGAAATGATGGATGAAAGGTACAAGGTAATAGATGGGCTCATTCTCTACAAGAACCGGGTTTATTCGGTGCCTGAATCGAAGGTGAAGAGTAAGATATTAAGGGTTGTTCATGATGACCCACTAGCTAGACATCCGGGTTATTTCAAGACTTACAAACATGTGAGGGAAAGATTCTATTAGAAACGCCTGAAGGGGCAAGTACTCCAATGCATCCAGGAGTGTCTAGTATGCCAACAAAACAAAGCGGGACACGCATTTCCAATTGGGCTTCTACAAGCTATTCATATTCCCACTCAAAATGGGAAAGTATCTCTATGGAGTTCATCATGGGGCTGCCCATGGTTCAAGGTAAGAATTGTCTATATGTTGTGGTTGATAGACTCATTAAATACGTTCATTTTTGTCCACTTCCAGCCAAGTATAGTGCACCTATAGTGGCTGATGTGTTTTTTAAAGAGGTGTTTAGACTTCATGGGCTGCCCAAGGATATAGTGAGTGACAGAGACAACAGATTTATGAGCATGTTTTGGCAAGGATTGTTTCAATTGACAGGTACCAAACTCACTCCTAGCACTTACTACCATCCTCAAAAGGACAAACAGAAATAGTCAATAAATTGGTGGAAGGCTACCTACGGAATTACATTGATGGACAACAATCAGCGTGGATAAAAAGGTTATACATGGCTAAGTTTTTTTTATAATACCACCTTCCAAATTTCTATCAGTGTGTCTCATTTCAAAGCTTTATATGGTCATAATGCCCCTTCCTTTGTTGATTTGGTTATAACGGATAGTATAGTGCCAAGGGCCACAGATTTGGTTTGGCAAAGCCATGATATCTTGAAAGAGCTCAGAGAAAACCTCCAACTTGCCCAAAATCAATAGAAGTTATATGCAAATTAGAATAGGAAAGAAAAGTTGAAACCGCATTTCTATGGTCCCTACAAGGTAAAAGGAAAGGTGGGGAATGTTGCATATGAACGTGAACTTCTGGAACAAAGTAGAATACACAATATTTTTCATATTTCATGCCTCAAAAAGGCACTTGGACAACACATTACTCTCTCTTGAGTTGCCACCATTAGATGAGGAGGGTGAGTTGGTTGTAATTCCGGAAAGTATCTTAGAGGTCTATGAGAAGTTAAGGAACCGAAGCATCAAGGAATATTTAGTTCATTGGAAGGGATTGCCCCTTAAAGATGCTATATGGGAAAGTGCAACAATTTTAGAGCATCCAAATTCGCAATTACTTGGGGACAAGCAATTTTGGGAAGGGAGGATTGTAACGTCCCCTTTTTCGAATTAGTTCCAATTAAAGACTTCTTGTCATTTTTCTTCCTGTGACCAAGAAGAAATTGAACAAGGGAATTCCTTAGGTTTTATTTTCGTTTTCTTTCATTGATATTGATGTCTTTCTTTTGTATTTTCCTCCCTAAGGCAGGTCAGTTGGGCTGGAGAGCTCCCAACTTGAGAATAGAAGATAAAGCAAGCTCTTAAGAGGTCGGTTTAGGGGTAATTCACCTGTTAAACCTTTGGCGCCACCAAATGAGTATAAGAGGAGTCACATAGGCTCATTTGGATCATCAATTTTTGCATTTACATTTTTATACTTGGTTCTAGGCTTGATTACTCTAATTTCATTCCACTAAGGGGCAACAATCCATTAGTGTGGCATCCAAGGAGGACAAAATCCTTGTGGTATATTGGAGAGCGGAAACTCCCCAAGTTGGTGGTGGTGAAGGCATTATTGAAGACCATTTTGTTGGTTTGCAACAAGGGCATCAAGGAGAAGACGTATCAAAGGCTTTTACATTGTTTGACGCCCCTCTCCTAAGAAGGGACTAGGGTTAGAGTTCATTTGGGTGCCTTCTAGGGCACAAAACTTCATTATTATATGATATTCAAATTTATCATAATTTATAAGGCTGGGATCTTCTATATTTTGCCATTGTTGGGGTTTGCAGACCTCATTTTTGGTCACTTCTATTGGCCGCACTTCTGTTGTTTATAATTAATTTTCCAGCTGAGTATTTCCTTGAGTTTCATGGTGGAAAGTGCCTTAAAATATTCTTAAAGTGTTTATCTATGTTGTGGATGGTTTCCATGATGATAGTTGGTTGAATTTTCACTCTTAGCAAGTTGTTGTCCTAAAAATCAGGGTGTTCTTCACTGCTATTCCTAATTTCAGTTGGCTGATATAAAAAATTGAGTTTACTTCATTTGGGGTTTGTGTGAATTCATTGTTTGTGTAGTTCAGCCCTGGAAAGGGAACATTACATGCGGCTTGCCCTCTCATGTGGGCAGGCGATCAAGTGCTTATAAGGAAAAGGTCCAGTAAGTCATCAGGGCCTCTCTTCCATATATAGATAGGGGACAGCCTCCTCCCTAACTTCCCAAAAGGTCCCCTACAATATCCTATGTCTAAGACTGAGAACCTCCCAAAGGAAAGGTGCCAAATGCCTCTAGTTAAGATAATGGAATAAGATGGATAAGAAACCTCTGAGGTCACTAAAAAAAACATATTAACATAACTCAATACATCAAAGAACTCTCTCATAGCCAAACCGTAAATTAAATGTACAGATTCATTCATTATTAAAATCCTCTATAAAAGTTACATTTAACATATTGATTAAAACGAATCCCCAAGCATTACATAAACATCTTCTAAGTGGTCTACATGTAAATCAGATGAATGATAAAATAATAATAATTTTGAGATTTTACTTGTTGCTTTTGCTTTCATACCCTTCAAGGGTCGCATAATGCCAGAGGCATTGATTTGGTCATTGTGGTAAAGTTGCTTTTGCTTAACGTAGATATGGTCACATTAAACATGAATTACACACATGAAAAATGTACATGCCACCTAAAGATGCCATTCTCCACACCTAAATTGTGCCATTCTCCCCTAGGTTGCCTAGTTTTTACAGCAAACCAGTCAAACATGTGTGTAATTGAAAAAATATTTTAACACACATTTAGTTGAAAAAAATGTCATTTATTTTCATGTCCATGGGTTTTTCCCTATAATAACCTCAAAATTGATTTTTTGGTCATTTTTTCAATTTCGGGCAGCCTGCAGCAAGTAAACAAATTATCAAAGATTCCCAGGTGATTGACGAAATCTATTCACTCTATCTAGATGAGATTGATCCTGATTCGGAATGGATCACAGCCAGGAGGAGCCTACATTTAATGAAGAGGATTTGGAAATACAGAATGAGGTTTTGGGTATGAGTGACAAGTGTGAAAGACAAAAACAATATAAACAAACAAGACAAACTGATGGACTATGGAATGGGTCACTAGTGAATACTTTTCTTACGTAAGATCCATAAATAAAACAACATACTTGGTGATCATAATCATGCTCGTTTGGACCAAATGACTGCAAACGCATGGCAGCTTCAACTTTCACTTCAAGTTCGCATATCTAATCAGGGCTGCCTTAGAGGCTATTTGAATTTTGGAATCTCTAATTTTGTTTTGTATGAATTTATGAATAATGAGTCTATGGCAATATGTACTCTTAAGACTGAAGATTGATACTTAATGAGAACTAGAAGTCGAGAATAATTGGCAATATTGAATCTTTATTAAATATTTGTCTTTCATGAGTATTTTAGTGTCTTTTAATTTGCCATTTTCTCCATTATTTTCCCGTTTCAAATCCATCTAATAGACTTCCATTTACACTTTCAGTTTGCCATGCCATTGCCGTGTAAGTGTAATGTGACTATGAGATTCCACACTTGTGAGCACTGTGCTGGTGTAATCATTCTTCTGTACATTGATGCCATAAAAGTACTGAGAAGTTAAACAGGACAAAGTCAACTTGGTTCCTTTGGGTGTATTAAGTAAAGTTTGAAGTCCATGGATCTTCTTCAACAAAGCAGATTATATTGACTGCAGTTCTTACGGCTTATGGTTTTGTCATATTACAGCACACTACATGGTATGATGGATCATGGATCAAAAATGATTCTATAGATCTCGATTTGTTTTGATCATAGACTTACATGGTTGATATTTTTGGATTGTCCTCTCAAATATTATGAGCACGATTCCATCGTTTGTGGTTGGTTTATATTCAAGGTTTTAGGGAGTTGAATTTGAAGACATTGCTTCTTAACTCAAATTAATGGATTTGAAAACAGGTTTCTGTTTTCATGGTTGTAATTTCAATTACTGAAACATAATTCAATTTTCATGGCTGTATCGTTTACTATTGGTGACCTTCCATGCAGGTTTTATTTGTATTGTAGATGTTTGCTGACCTACCAAGTGTGTATTTCCATGATCGACGACCTGCTATGCAAGTATTTATGCTTTGATGAGTAATATTCATCAAGAAGCATGATGCAGGCAAGGAGTACCGGTGCATGTACTTTTGTTCATGTCTGGTGAGCTGCCATATGTGTATTTCCATGATTGGTGACCTGCAACGCTTTGCTTTAGTGACTAATATAAAAACAGGAATTTCAATCAAGGTGTATGACACGGGCAAGGATTGCTAGCGTGTGATGTCATGCCCCTTCTATGATATGTATCCCCAATAAACACTGAGGACTGTAAGATGTTAATATTTATTGATTACTTTATGAGTCATACATCAAGTGAAATTGGACAGCCAAGATTATAAGGACAGTTTAATTATGATGAATAACCAAGTTTAAATCAAGATAAAAGAGCAACATTTGTTTGACATAAGACACCGAGCAAGGAGGACAGAATGTTAGACACCTATCTTTGTTGCAAATCAAATCCACGAGCACTATCTAACATCCCACTCCACCTAGAGGGATAACACCCATGTAGCATCAAAGCTTAGTTTGGGGCATGCCATTTCACTCACCAATCTTGCATCTTTCTTGCTTGCCCTCGTGTGTGATTGAATTAATCATGAGTGTTCTTTTGTGGTAAGTCTGTGTAATGAAACTTCGGTTCCCCCAAACATGGATGGCAAATGGAAACAAATCTAAATGACAAAGAGAGAGAGCTAACTCTCGAAAGAGAAGATGGTGGGAAAAAAACCTCTGCTACAATATTTTACAAGGTATTCAAAGGAAAGCTCCATAATCATCTGAGGAAGAAGAAATTGGTGCAAGGGACAAAAACTGAGAGGGAGATATATCCAGGAAAAAGAAATTCTGAAAACCCAATTGATCATAGAGAAGAACACGAGTCAACACATTCAAGACTTGACACATCTTCAGGATGGCTATAAACATAGTTCTCAAGTTTATCAATATGGTCATTGGCACTGCTTGCAGAGCCCACTGCAGCCAAGAGCAAATCCACGAGAAACAACTTACAATCTTCGCATAATCTATGAGAATTGTATCCCTGTAGATGAAAAGGTGCAAGAAATCTGCAAAAGACTGGTGATACCATTAAGTGGATGCAGAGGACAAAAACTAACCAAAGTGAAGGCATCAAGCAAGCGTTCATCAAGAACTAGCCTGATATTCTCTATTCTATGCCTGTATTTTGAAAAAATATTCAAACAATTAGGTTAGTAATTGTAGTTTTGCTCGGTCTCAATTTCTCAGAAGGCTTTTAAACTAGTAATCTCTGGATTGATACTGACAATAAGCCAGTCCTAAGTTTATGGATCTTATTTTAGTCCCTATGTGACAATATGAATCCCAGTAGCTGTAAATTTTAGGCCTCTGTTATATGAGTTATTTTGACTTTTGAAACCCTTTTCTAACTATACCTGGGCTCGAACCAAAATGCCAAAAAGTCTAAACATGAAAAAATTACCACCCAGATGGATCTTGAGATTGTGTCAACATATTAGAATACTGTACATATATATTACAAACAAAAGAATTATGAGGCAATCCTTCTCAATGGAGAACAACCACACTCAGGAAGTATTTTGATTTTTTCTAATGCATTCCTGTTTCTTGTAGCAGATACATAGGAAACTCAATCATCAGACAAACTGTATATAGAATCTACATAGCTTTCTACATCCCAAAGGAAGGAACCAAATGCTGTTGCCTCCAGAACTAGCCTTCTCAAGCTGGAATATGTCAGCCTGATTGCATCATCAGATGCAATTGTGACCGCTCCATCTTCTGCAATGTGCGTAACTGGCCTTCCAAAAAGAGCCTCGGCATGTTTCTCAACAATGTTAGCACTTTCTTTTGTTCTCATTGTTGCACATCTTTTTAAAGAATCTGCATCAAAAGACATGATATAACCTCTCAGCTGCCTGGGTTTTGTTCTAGTTTCAACCAAGTACGACATGGAGGGATCTACTAAAGGAACAGAATCTGTAGCTTCCCCAGCAGAATGCTTGCTCCTACTGAAAAAGTTACTTTCTCCCAAATCCAAAAGATGTCCATTCAAATCATTTCCATCAAACAGGGGAGCATATACTATCTCCAAGTTGACTTCTAGCTGATATCTTTGGCATGCTCTTCTCAAAAAGTAGCTGTACATTATGGAAGCAGCATAAACTCGTCCAAGAGTTAGTCTATCAATTTGAGTAATCGTACGATTATCAACAAAATTCATTTTTCCTCGCCGGCCTAAAATTCTAGTTAAATGCTCTCTAATCATCTCAAGCATATCTGAAGAGTGGATAGATTCCAGTTCCTCATCTTTTGGCAGCCAAGAATCTACCCTGCCATTCTCCATACATGACACTAGTTTGGGTACCATTGGTATGTTGAGATGAAGAAACTTTTGAACAATTAGCATGTAAATCACCTCTTCTGCTGCTGTCTGACACTCATTTGCTTTCAGTTCTGCTATCTTCCTGAGAAGAGAAGAGAAAAGAAAGTATAAGAAAGGTTTGTAATGTCACAGACAATGATATATGCTGTGATATTTGCATAATTATTGTGTGAACAATTTTTTTCATGGTCTTAAACAAGATATAAGTGTGATCGTTGTAAAGCATGATAAAATAATAAACAGATCAAATTAGAAAGAACAGCAGCAGATTTTTAAAAATTCAATAAAACATAAATGGGAAGCCCTGAATGGAAAGGAATGAACTAACAGAAACACTTGCATAACAGTTCCTATAAGCTCTTCAAAAGAATCAAAACCATTGCAAATATTGCCGCCATAGAATTCCTCCATTTAAAATTTAAAATTATTTTCTTACTTACCTGGCACAAATGTGGGTAGGTCAGTGTCAGCAATGTTTGCGTATTTATGTAAATAAACATGCACTCACACAGTGATTCTCTGTCAACTAGTTACTGATACTTTGCAGTCACATTTTAAAGAAGAAAACTTTACTGGTAGGAAATGCATGGGCAGCCGCCATCAAGTTTATTTTCAAAAAGCATTTTGAATGTTTTCATGATTACCCAGTTGATAATAATAAAGAGTTGGAAATTCTGCCCCCGTTAATGGGTCAAGCATTTCTCTTCCGAGAAGGAAGGAACTTAGGGAAGCTAATTCTAATTGGATCCCTCCAAAATTGGGATCATTCAAACTCAATTTTGATGGAGCTTCCTGAGGAAACCCAGGGAAATCTGGTGCAGAATGTGTGGTCTGTGACTGCTCGGGCTCAATAATTAGAGCTGCCTCCTTCCATCTCCCTGATGGATAAAATAACAAGGCAGAGGCTACGGCGTTACTTAGAGGCATACAAGTGGCTACAAATTGTGGTATTGAACATTTGCTCATTGAAGGAGAGACTCAAATAAAAGTTCGGACTTCAAATCTGGAAATTCAAAAACATGAGAATTGACAACATCCTGAGCCAAGCTAAGCATCACCTCACAGAATTCGCTTCTTGAGAAATCCGACATTCTTTCATGAGGCCAACAAAGTGGCAGGCTTTTTAGCCAACTCGGAAGCGGAGCGAGTGGAAGATATCTTAGAGGGCAATGTCTTAGATCCTTGGCGCGGTCTTGACAACTTGTGGCTTAAGGATCTACCAATTCAGCCCGTCACCTAACCAAAGGTCATTTCACCACCCCGTCCAAGGCACTCATTGCATCTAATGGCAATTTTTCCCAAATGCTTCTCCCGTCAGCTTTCCCTCTCTAATTTAATGCAAGCTTTTGGGCCTTTATTTCCATTCTCCGTCTACACATGCCGACAGTTCTTATGCTTTAGCTCTGTTGGCAAGTTATTGCCGCTTTTTTCCCCTCCTAGCTCGACTCTACTTCATTTTTCTCCCTATACTGGAGATTGCAGTCTCTTCCCATCTTTGACATGGGCGGGTTCTTATTTCCAAGGTTTTTGCAAAGAGGACGGAATCAAGAGATGGCTTTCAACACCCCAGTCTCAAAGGAACAGATGAAAATCAATTTCAATTTTTCACTACTCAGCCAGAGGAGGTATGGCAGGATATCAAAGATATTGTAGGCAACACTTAGTTGAATCTAGGAGTTCGGCCAAGAGTAAATTATGATGTGATCTCAGCTTTTGTTGATAATGTTCTGAGAGTGGAGTCAGACAACAGGGCAGCCCTGGCTTTGGTACTAATCTTCATACATATGAACACCGCTTGTGGCTTGATGCTGAACTCGAGAAATTGCAGTTGGATGAGTCTTTTGTTCTCTTTCCTTCGAGAGCCATCTCTCGTGGGCTTGTGACTGTTGCCGCATTCAGGGAGCTCGAGAAGTGGTTCTTTCTAAACCCTACAAGAATTTGAGAGAAAGCTCCTCCATCATTGCGGCTCTTCTTCCATGTCTGTGGTCCTACCCGAAATCAACTTGGAAGCTTTGCAGAGGCCCATTCTTCCAGACGGGAAAATTCTTGAGGAAATTCATACGGAAAAGGCGGGGAAGGCCTATGTGATTCTGCTCCACGAGGCAGGTAAGAAGGGCTTCAATATCAGTTTGGGGGGGTAAATGGTCCCCCTACCTCTCTCTAATGCTGCGGGTCTTTCTTCACCATGATTGTCTACTTTAACTTAGTAGCATGGAACCCCCCCCACCTGTCGTACCCCCTAGAAACGTTTTTGGTATGGGTATAGGGTGAAACGTACCCAAAACGTTCTTGGTATGGGTATAGGGGGAAACGTACCCAAAACATTCACACATACTGGGCATGGCTTTGTCGTACATGGGACATTCCCAGGTAGTACCCACGGAAAAGGGTGTATTTAAAAGCCGAAATTTAAATTTAAAAAAAAACATTTTTTTTAGCATTTATTGTTTCTAAGCCTAATCTCTCCACCAAGCTTCTTAAAGACGTTTCCTAAAAGCTATACAATGAAATCTTTGGTCCATCTTTGGTCCATTCTAAATCACACTCATTTCTTTCTCTTGTTGAATTCAGTTTTCATTAAACTAACATTCAGGATTGTGAAGAGCAAAGAGGCATCAAGGAACAACTTTAAGGAAGAGATTAGGAGGCGTTACTAAGAGCTAAGAGCATCAAGGAGGAGTTTAGAAGCAAGATTTGGAAGGAGGGATCAACTTCAAGGAAGAAAAATCCGGTTTTTTTCAACCTTTTTCTTTTCTTTTTTTAGAAAATGATAAGCCATGCTGGGATTAAGACACAACCAGGACTCCCACAGGGGGTAGCAATGGAGAATCTTGGACAATAGGTGAAACCCTGATCCAGCAATATTGCGTGGGTGAAGAAGGGAAATTCTACTTGTAAAGCTCTTTCTTCGAGTGTGCGATCATGGCAGGAATCGAGGAACAAGCCCCGACTAACTCTGCGCCAACAACCACGGTAAGACGGGGGGGCAAGTGTTATTCAGAACGGCTAGGCATAAAGAGCACATAGGCGGTGAATCGGGTTGGAAGTGAAAGTCGCCAACAATTGGCGGGGTGCTTTCGGAACCAATTCACTTGAGTGAGATAGGGGAGAGTGGAATTTCGTGTGTAGGGATCAAATCCGGAGATCTACGAAGGAACGCCAAAAGCGAAGGCAGCTCTCTGGGTCTACACTGACGCTGGGGTGCGAAAGCATGGGGAGCAAACAGGATCAGATACCCTGGTAGTCCATGCCGTAAACGATGAGTGTTCGTCCTTGGTCTACCAATATATTGGTCTATACTGGACCGGATCAGGGGCCCAGCTAACGCGTGAAACACTCCGCCTGGGGAGTACGGTCGCAAGACTGAAACTCAAAGGAATTGACGGGGGCCTGCACAAGCGGTGGAGCATGTGGTTTAATTCGATACAACGCGCAGAACCTTACCAGCCCTTGACATATGAACGACGTGTGCCTGTCCCTAACGGGATGGTGTGAAGCGTATGGTTCATACAGGTGCTGCATGGCTGTCGTCAGCTCGTGTCGTGAGATGTTTGGTTAAGTCCTATAACGAGCGAAACCCTCGTCTTGTGTTGCTGGTCTCTATCGCTCCCCATATATAGATAGCTCCACCGGCTCCCATATATGGGTCGGGTTTCTCGCTCTATATAGATTCTAGATCCCCCATAATCTATAGAGTAGAGGGGGCCGTTCAGAATTCTAGATAGGGCCGACTCCCGACTCTCTATAGCCTAGCCTATAGTTCTCTATATGGGAGAGCAGAGCAGTGATTTATAGATCTATATCTATATCTATTCGGGGCTCGATCTGAGTGAAGAGAAATGTCACCAGCAGTGAAAGCCCACCGCCCACCTATATAGATCTGATCTGATCTGATCTGATCTGATCTGATCTGATCTGATCTGATCTGATCTGCGGGCGGCCCGGGCCCCCCAGATCGGGCCCCCCTCTCTATATTAATCTAGGGGGCGAGGGATCGCCCTCTCTCCCATATCTATATAGGGGGGGCCCTCATCGGGGGGCCTCCCAGATATATGATGTATGGGCTCTCTCGCCCATCGGGGCCAGATAGTTCGATGTATGGCCCCGGCTCATAGATATAGATTTTAATATAGGGAGGGGGTCTGGGGCTGGGGACCGGGTGGCGCGATTGATGACACTCCAACCAACCGTACCACTCAGTGCTGCACTCACAAGAGACTGCCAGTGATATGCTGGAGGAAGGTGGGGATGACGTCAAGTCCGCATGGCCCTTATGGGCTGGGCCACACACGTGCTACAATGGCAATGACAATGGGAAGGCCGTAAGGCGGAGCAAATCCAGAAAGGTTGCCTCAGTTCGGATTGTTCTCTGCAACTCGAGAACATGAAGTTGGAATCGCTAGTAATCGCGGATCAGCATGCCGCGGTGAATATGTACCCGGGCCCTGTACACACCGCCCGTCACACCCTGGGAATTGGTTTCGCCCGAAGCATCGGACCAAGAATCACCAATCCGCATAGCCCCCAATACAATATATATATCAGATAGAGAGGGGGAGAGGGGGCTCGCCGACTATGGGCGGGCCTATAGATCTATACGGCTCTCGGCCCCATCTCTCTATTACTAGCCCTATGACGATATGGGGCCTATCTAGTTCTGGGGGGGCCCCTATATATATATGGCATTTCTGTTATGCTCTCTGTGTTCCACTAGTGTGGCCCACGGAGGTTTGGTCCTATTGGCGCATACCACGGTGGGGTCTTCGACTGGGGTGAAGTCGTAACAAGGTAGCCGTAGGGGAACCTGTGGCTGGATCGAATCAGATAATAGATAGGGGCCCGGCCCTCTCTATATCGATATTGGGAGCCAGATAGATCAAAATAGATAGGAGGGGGGCGGGCCCGGGCCCCATAGAATAGTTCAGATAGGGGCCCCCCCAGATCTCTATAGATAGGGCCCTCGGGCAGATAGATAAGATAAGATCTCTCTATAGGGGGGGGCCGATCTATATGGGCCTGAACTATCCGTTGCCAATGATATAGAGTAGAGATGGGGTTCTAGGGTAGGGGGATATAGATAGGGGGCCCCCCCCTAGAGAGATATGGGTAGATATGGCAGATAGATAAGATAAGATATAGAGAGAGGGGGAGAGGGGGGCCCTATAGAGAGAACTCCCATATAGAGAGAGGGGGGACCCCCCTCCCCTCTCTCTCTATCTGCACTCTCTCTCTATATCTCGACTATCTACAATCTGCCATCTCTATATAGGGGGGAGGGGCGGGGGATAATAGATAGGGGGCTACGCCATATAGAGAGAGGGGCCCCCTATCTATAGATATGGCGCCCCGGGTGAGGGCCCCCTATATAGAGATGGGGCCCCCCCGGCACTCCCCCCCCCCTCTAGAGAACTATATCTCATCTTAATCGATTGGTTGGACTTGATAGACCAGATAGAGAGTTCTAGATAGGGCTGGAGGGGGGATGGGGATGGATGCCTCCGATCAGATATATTAGATAGGGCTGATGGAATCTGTGTGGATGGATAGGTGTGGATGGCCCTGAACTATCTTATCTGCCACCCACCCATCCCATCCCCAGATCGATCGATCGATCAATCTATTAGATAGGGCGATAGGGCTGGCCCCGCCCCATCTATTCTGGATGGGGATGGATCCGAGAGGATGGCGATGGTGGATGGATGCCCGAGAAAGATAAGGGACCAGATAGAGTGGCTGGAGGGGGGATGGATCCGAGAGGATGGCGATGGTGGATGGATGCCCGAGAAAGATAAGGGACCAGATAGAGTGGCTGGAGGGGGGATGGGGATGGATAGGTGGGGATGGATAGGTAGGTGGGGATGGATAGGTGGGGATGGATAGGTAGGTGGGTGGTAGGTGGGTATGGATAGGTGTATCCGTGGATGATCATGCCGGATCGGGGCCTGACCTGCCCTGTAAATATTGATTTATTTGAGGCCGAGGCCCATGAGGTTCGAATCCTCATTCATCTCCGACCGGGCACTACGGCAAGACGTGAAACACCCGATCCCATTCCGACCTCGATCTGTGAAACCGTCTTGCGCCATATGTACTGATTACTCGGGAGACATGGTCAAAGCCCGGACTAGACTCTAGATTAGAGTCTATAGTAGAGTAGGCCGACAGATCTCTCCTCTCTATATACGTCCGTCCTATTGAATCTACCGGGATCTACCCATCTAATCTAGAGTCTCTACCCATCTAATCCAGAGTCTCTACCCATCTGTCTGTATCTCTAGTCAGATAAGAAGGGTCCCTAGTCTCTAGTCCCTAGTCTCTATAGTCGCCTACTCCCCTATATCTATATGGGAGCTCTGTCCCCCTATCTATATATCTCTCTCTAGTTGCCTATTCGGGTCCGGTCCCTCGGACCTATACCTATACCGACTAGACTAGAGCCCATAGTAGAGTAGGCCACTCGACCGGACCCCCTACCCCTACTCTCTATAGGGATAGGGCCCTTTCTATTCCCATATCTAGACTATAGATATAGAGGGGGGGTCGCCGCCCCCCCGGAGAGGAGAGCCCCGCATGCCTGTCTCGATCACGGTTTCTATTCCATAGAGCCTGACTATAGAGACATACGATCGACTATTGAGAGTAGTCCGGCCCCGTCTCGATCAACGGTTTCTATTCTAGAGAGTCTGACCTCACCTCACTATAGATACTCCGAACGCCGAATCTAGATAATAGAGTATAGAGCGCAGGTCTGATTGATCAAAGCGCAGCTCTCCGCTCTCCTGCCATATCCAGAGCCCCCGATCTTCTCACACCGTACCTGAGCTTCATTCCTAGTATCGTGGTCCCCAGAGTTTCTCTATGCCTTACCGGTTTTGAGATAGAGAAATCCTTTCGTCACCGAGATAAGATAGAAGATATAAGATCCTATAGGGCCATAGTGAGAGGGGAGTGCCATAGCCTACTCTAGAGAGTCCGCCCCCTATATAGAGAGTGGGGCTGGGGGCGAACCGCCCAGATCTGATCTCTATAGATGGC